>CM022945.1:38092337-38634443 GCA_012931725.1 Litsea cubeba | reverse complement strand
CCAACAAACAACTGTTGGTTTGTTGCATACTTATGAATTGAATTCATCCATTGTATTTCTTCAAGTGGTTAAAAATGAAGAAAGAGAGGTGAATATTAAATAAAAAATTGTCTTTACTAAAATAATTCAAATCTTGGAAAGTCAAGAACCCTTCTGCATTGCTCCCGAAAATCCTTTAACCCCCACATCCTGTCTTTCAATCCTCACCTCTTTAATAACCCAAACAATTTAGCCCAAATGACAGGAATTCATATGTCTTCCATGCAAACAAACAGGCCCTAAGTGTTATCAAGTGACATGCAAGATGTCAAAGCTAAGAAGATAGATTTTGAACTTCTTTCTAAATCTATTTTAATCGACTACTTCAACCCTTCGAACAGAAGACAAACTATGTCCAATGAAGAGAAAACATAACAAAACATAACCCTTGGTTAGATGTTTGGCACGGAATTACTCTCTCTAGTTTCTACAACTTGAGTGATTAACAATGATTTCCAACTTGTTTGTACAACATTGAAAGGAGCAGTCATTGTTTAGATAATCCCATTGTCTTTTTATGCCCTTTGATGGCAAATGGCATTGTTCAGACAAAAACCCCATTCACAGCCAAAACATCCAAAACATTTAAGAAGAAGATGAGAAGGTTCCATGAGTAGGGATCCATTTGGATAGGTGTGAGGAGAAGAACAACTCAGACCACAACCAAAACCCATCAAAACGAACATTCCATTCAAAATCTAGGGCACAAAATAGGAAAAAAAAAAGAGGAAGTAATGAACGCACCTCCATGTGAATTAGTTTCGAAAAATGGCGCATGGGTTGTCAAAAAAAGAACTTTAATGACTGGAGAAGAAAATGTACAACATGGGTTGTCAAAAAAAGAACTTCCTTTGGTTAATGCATTGAGGCTAAAATAAGAAGATCTTGGATAAACGGGAAAAGGCAAATCGTTTATATGGAACACCTGCGGATTTGATTATCCCCATTTCGAGCAAAGGAAGAAAAGGTTTTTGGTTTCAAATTAAGAACGAGTCGGATGTTCATTCCAAGGAAATTCAAATTTCAGTCAATACATACCTGGCTGTTTTGGAGATTTATGTTTCTTTCCACTTGAATGACGGGCTTTGGTATTCCAATCCCCGATTCTTACATCCAACGCGAAGTTTTTGTAGCTGTAGATGGCCTTTTCTCCACCCTTCCCTCTCCTCCTCTCCTCTTCTCCATCTTGAAAAAAACCTAATTTTTATTTGGGTTCCCGCAGAATGGTCGATATCGACCATTCGCTAAACGACAAAAAAAAAAAAAAAAAAAAAAAAAAAGGACTTTGAGGACCCCTCTCGTATCCAACGTGAAATGGGTTCCCCGTAGCACGTATAGGGCTGTACCGTGCTCTACCAGGTAAATTCCTCTATTTTAAGTATGGAGTTCGGATCTCCTCTTTCGTATGTTCGCCAGCTGTATAAAATCCATTTTTTCTTTTTTATTACAAAAAAGCAATTGAAAGGGTGCATTAGACTAGCTGGCATGTTCATCAATACAAAGGATTTGGATTCCTAAATATGGCATTTGAAATATGGAGGGGATCACTATTAAAGTAAATAAAGTAACAAGCCTTAGATTTTATTAGGAAACCTATTTATGAGTGAGTGGTGCTATTGGCACCACACTTTCTTCTCTTCCCACCCGCGAAAAAAAAAAAAACATTTTCCTAAACTACCCCTCCCCCTTTTTTCCCTCCTCCTCCTTCTCCCTCCTCCTCCTCCTCCCTCAACCCACCCTTCCTCTCCCAGCCTCCACCCTTCCTCTCCCAGCCTCACCCCCCCCCCCCCAGTCGCCGGCGGGGAGGGAGCCCCGGCCGGCAGCCGGCTGGCCTCCCTCCCCTTTCCCTCTCTCCCTCTTTCTCCCTCTCTCCTCTCTTCTTTCCCTCTCTCCCTCTCTTTCCCTCTTCTCCCTCTCTCCCTCCCTCTCCTTCCCTCCCCTACTCTTCTTCTCCCTCCCCCTCCCCTCCCCCCAGTCGCCGGCGGGGAGGGAGCCCCGGCCGGCTGGCCTCCCTCCCTCTCTCCCTCTCCCCTCTTTCTTCCTCTCTCCCTCTTCTTTCCCTCTTCTTCCTCTCTCCCTCCCTCTCCTTCCCTCCCCTACTTCTTCTCCCTCCCCCTCCCCCTCCCCCTCCCAGTCGCCGGCCGGGGGGGAGATCGGGCTGCAGCAGCAGGCCGCCTGCTGCAGCGCCTGCTGCTGCAGCCCGATCTCCCCCCCCGGCCGGCGACTGGGAGGGGGAGGGGGGGGGAGGGAGAAGAAAGTAGGGGAGGGAAGGAGAGGGAGGGAGAGGAAGAAGAGGGAAAGAAGAGGGAGAGGAAGAAGAGGGAAAGAAGAGGGAGAGAGGAAGAAAGAGGAGAGGGAGAGAGGGGAGGGAGGCCAGCCGGCTGGGGGCTTCCGCCGCCGGCTGCCGGCCGATCTCCCTCCCCGCCGGCGACTGGGAGGGGGAGGGGGAGGGGAGGGGGATGAGGTGGAGGCTGGGAGAGGGAGAAGGAGGAACGGACGGGAGGAGGAGGGAGGAGGAGGAAGGGAGAGAGGGAGGAGGGAGGAAGGGTATTAGTTTAGGGAAAAAAAACTTGTTTGTCTGTGTAGTGCTGGTGCCAACAGCAGAAAGTGTGGTGGCCCAAGAGCCATGCTCTTGATGAGTTTACAAAAATTGGTCAAACATTGTAGAGTAACTAGGACGCCGTGCACACAGGGCCCATGTCCCCTTGCCTCCAGTTCCTGCCGCTCTCTCCTCTCCTCTCTTCTTTCTATTAAATCAATCATGCGTTCCCTAAAACCTCTTTATCTTCCCAAGGTTCTCACCCTTACCCCTCCTCTTTCCCACCGTTTGTTCCCCATTCAAATTCAAAATCTAAACTACTTACAGTCCAAAGCATTAATCACATCCCTATCTTCATATCTACTATCAAAATCATTTCTTTCCGCTTATAGATTCTCTCTGATCACTGATTTAGGGTTCTTCTCTCCCCCACCTAATCTCTCTGTGTCATTCAACCTCAGGTCTTCAATCCAGATACAAAACCCCAATCCAGATACAAAACACCAATCAGAAAAATGGAAGAACCCAAGAGAAAAAGGGGTCGGAAAGCGAAGAAACGGTCGCAGAAACCATGGACTTCCAGATGACAAACACAGTTGCCTCTCCCTCCACCTTCGACGCCGACGACACCGTCTTCTCTGTCGGAAACGTCGAACTTGCGAGAACAGCCCGCCGGATGCATCCCGGAAGGGAAGGGGGCGACCCAGAAAACCCCACACGAACAAACCGAGAACGGAAACGTGGGTTCTCCGCCGAGGAGGAGTTCGAGGGTGGTGGGAGAACAACCAGGCGCAGGCTACGTTGATGGGAGGAGGCGACGCCTCGGTGGTGAATCCGGTCGCAGATTCGACCCCCCGCCCAGAAGGGAGAATGCGGTGAAGGTGATGCCGGCAATGGACGCTGTAGTGAAGGTGTTCTGCGTTCATACGGAGCCGAATTTCTCGCTCCCGTGGCAGAGAAAGAGGCAGTACAGCTCTAGCAGCAGTGGGTTTATCATTGCTGGGAAGAGGGTGCTCACCAACGCGCATTCTGTCGAGCATCATACTCAGGTGAAGCTCAAGAAGCGCGGTTCGGATACCAAGTACTTGGCCAGGGTGCTTGCCATTGGTACCGAATGCGATATAGGTATAAGATTGTGTGGGGTAAATATTTATTTGTCACTGTTGGATGTTGAATCATAGGTTTGATTGGGTTTTGTGTTTTTTTGTGTGTTTTTCCTGGTTTAACTTTGTTAGACCAGCTTTGATAATGTCATTGAAATTTTCATTAGTTGGATATTGTGGTGTTAGAACTTAGAAGAGCTTTGATTTCTTCATAGGAGAAGATAATATGAGAGGTCGGACTTTGGACGTTCTATTTGTTAAAAGTCGGTTCTTTTGTTCAACCCATGTTATGTGGCTTCAGTGGAAGTGGGTGGTATTTGTAGGCTGTAGCAATCACATGTTATTGCCTTTTATTTGGTATAACTTCCCTTTTGGTACATGAAGGCAAGTTTGTTTTCATGTAGGGGGATCTATACTACTACCTTTGAGGAGCACTCAACTACTATTTTTATTATATAATTATCGCAATATATAGTATCCATTGAGCTAATGGATAGGGGGACTATGAACTGATTTTGGATGTCCTTTATAAGTCATCTTAGTTCTAATTGTTACAAGGAGCAAATAATTTGTAACTACAAAAAATGTACCTCCCCAATTTGTTCTATTTCGTTTCATGTTAATGCAACACATTGTTTATTATGAAGCAACAAATGTTTTTTCAGACCCCACAGTGCATCATTCTTATTATCTATATTGGCTTTTTTACCATTTGAGAGGTCAATTTAAAGAATGTCAAACTAGGTATTTCTACTATATGGCTTTATCAAGCCTAAGCTCCCATGATTAGCCAAAAAAGGAGTACATGTCTATTTTATAATTAAGTGGTCTAGCTTTCACAGCTTGTACTTTCCTGAGGACTTTTCATGAATGGAAGTATGTTTCGCAGGCTTCTTATGTGTTCCAATTGGTGTGAGATAGGAGTCTTAGCTTGAACTGATGCCAATGCATGGTTCTCTGCCAGTGTTTGCTCGAATCTAACATTTCTTGTGAGAGCTTTTGTGACAATCTGGGGAGGTCTTTTCATGAAGGGAAGTATGTTTCGCAGTATTTTTTTGTTCTAAAGAGTATTGTGAGATAGGAATAATAGCATGAACTGATGCCAGTGCATGGTTCTTCACTAGTGTTTGCTTGAATTTGATTTTTCTTGTGAGAGCTTTTGTGACAATGTGTGTTGGGTGCTGTGGGAGGAATTATTCAGGATCATTGAGGGAGGTCTGGAAGTGGAGATTCTTTGCATTACAAATCACCACAACCATTTAACTTAAACAAACTAGGACAAAATGAAAAAAGACTGGTTATTGGTGCACCCATGAACCATACATGATCACTTTGAAAATGTAACGATAAGACTCAGGTTGTTATATTTGCACTAAGCAGCAACATGCGAGCAAAGGCAGCACATTTTTCGGTTGGGAAGTCCAAGAGATATGTCCCTCCCTCTTCACACCCACACCCAGGAATCATTCCTTGTCCCCATATAGATTAAGTTACAATTGAAAGATCTTGTTAGATTACTAAAGATATTGGATTGCTTGAGAACTAGGGAACATGTAACACAAAAGACAGTATCAAAGTTTCTATAGGGATACAGAATCTGTTGGAAGACAATGGGAAAAGATTATGTATAATGTCATATACATTCTAGCACCTAAGTCAATGGTTAGGGAGTGAAAGAAGATACATGACTAGAAAATGTTTAAGTAGAAGTACTGGATTGTGCTAAGTTTGAGTGAAATGAACTAGAGGCTTAGTTGGAATTAGTATGTTGTCAAGTTTCTTCCAGATGATTTTAAATCTGGGCATGTAGGATCTCAATCTACAGAAGCTTTGTAACCTGTTGTAGTTGTCAAGCTTGTTGAACTAATATTATGTCAGTTTAGTCAATATTTCTGTTTTGGCCTATTTAGAATACTTATCAAGTCTCCTCACATCTTCTTAAGGTCTTAGTTTTGTTCCAATGAGTGCATGCCAACTTGTCTTTCTTTTCAAAAGTTAGAGGTCCACAACCATCTCTGTTACCTCTAGGTTACATGTATGGAGGCAAAGGCCAATCTCTTGAATTCTTTACTGACAACATTCATAATCCTATGGCGATTCTCCACACTTAAGGAGATAAACTGTTAGTCCTTAACAGTGGCATTGAAATTACAGTGAACACATGAGGGCAGATTGATCCATATTCTAGATTTGGTCCTCTATAAAGTGTGCAAACATGTTTCCTTTTGAGCTGTTGCTTTTGAGCATCCTTTCTTGGGTTGGTTGGTAGTGCCTCAACTCCTATATTCTGCTAACTGCTAAGAACTTTATTGTAACTGCCGCGAGAGATTGATTCCTTTTTTGTAATAATCCATTCTTCCGTTGAAAGCAATATTCTTTTTTAAATACGAAGCCACGAGACCATCCCAAAGCTTTTTTTTCTGTTTCGTGAATGTGAATGTTGGATCAATGGGAGGCTTGGCATACCAGTCATTATTAACATCAAGCTTGGAAATTTTACTACTTGTGAACTGGATTTCTTTCTCCCTCAAGAAATTTCTTTGTGAATAAGACCACTCTTAAGTAATTTTGTTTATTAAACTTCGGTATGGTTGTAAACAAAGTTTTACTTCTTGGAGGGTATGATTGTCTGCAATGTTTTACTTTATGGAGGGTTGCTTTAGCCTAGTTTCACAATGGAGTTAGCGGCTTAGAAGTCAGAACACCACCACTAGTAGACAATCCAATGTCATCTGCAGCTTTCGTGACCGAAACAATCAAGCATATACAGCCACGCAATAAGCAAAGCTACTCAAGGAGGGGAAACAGATAGTCCAGATAGTGCACATGACCCACATGTTGTGGTTACACGGTCACTCAAATAGTCCATTAAGGCTTCTATGCTGATGTTCCTCGCACATTTAACGCTCCAACAGAGTTACACAACTCATAAAAACTGAAATACCATAAAAAAACGGTTTGGTGGAAAGTGCATACTGGATCCTACCACAAACCCCTGAAATGTCCATTGAATTCAATCCCTCAACTTACAAGAGAGATTTAAATGGGAAGAAGCCAAACCGAACCATTCAAGGAAAAAAATGCCAAATCGAAGCTTGGGAGGATGTAAAGCAATTATTGAAGGTGATTCTTTTTTAGCTATTCAGTGGGGTTCTGGGAAGATTTCTTATCCTTGGAGATTGGTGGATTGGGTGGAGGAGATTCAAGATATTTCCAGACATTTAGAGGCTACTTTTCGTCATGTTTTAAGAGAAGCAACTATAGAGGCGGATGATCTAGTGAAGGAGGGAGTTTTTTCGATCTTCTATTAATTTTGATGTTTAATTTGTTTGTATTTTAGTAGATGTTGCGTTTTTTGTTTGTTTCTTTCGTGTTTGTAAGCTGGTTTTGGCTTTGTTTTTTGTTTCTCTTTTTGGTAGTAATAAAATTTACCATTATATAAAAAAAAAAGCCAAATCGAACATTAGCATTGGTGAAGATTTACTTATATGCATATGAGAATCAGCCTGGCTGAAAAAACCCTAGGGCTTGTTTGGTAAATTCACTTTACTAGTGAAGTGAGGTGATGGGTCAAGAGACAATAAAAGAAAAGTGTCAAATAAAAAAGTATCAATATTTCAAAAAAACACCTCTATTTTTTTACCCCAAAAAAGTAAAAAAGTTACTTTCCCATACCACTAAATGAAAAAAGTCATCTTAAAAAAAAAAAAAAACTACGTTCTCATCTCACTAAATAACAAAAGTTAACACTTTTTTATTTGACCCTTGTTCTTCTCTTGTCTCTTAATTTGGCCCTTTACCTCACTCACTTTACTAGTGAAGTTACCAAACAGGCCCAAAAATGTATTTGTGAGGGGTTTTTGATGATTACCATTGACACCACACACACACAACACCCACAGAGAGAGAGAGAGAGAGAGAGAGAGAGAGAGAGAGGAGGGAGAGAGAGAGAGGAGGAGAGAGAGAGAGCGGAGAGAGAGAGAGCGAGAGAGAGAGAGAGAGAGAGACGAGAGAGAGAGAGAGAGAGAGAGGGAAGAGAGAGAGAGAAGAGAGAGAGGAGAGAGAGAGAGAGAGAGAGAGAGAGAGAGTTTCATGAAAAATCACCATGAACCTTTGTTACTACAATAGGATTAAGATGACATTAAACCTTCTCAACGTCTGTTGACTCTAACCATAAATTGCTGACACTTTCTGTACATATGGGACCCACCAATGGCACTGAGATGATTGCATCATTCTCGAATACCGTTTGAGTTTCAGAATATCTTGTAGGTTGACTTGTTTTGTAGACGATGAAAGAGGACAAAAGCATGGAATCGTTGTGGTGTTGTCTAGGTTAGATAATCAATATCTTATATCAAACCACTCCTGTGGCAAAAAATTCAGTATACCTCATATGTTAAAATGTCGCAAGAGTAAAAAAATCCACCATACATTAAGTATGCTTACCAACAATTTTGGGTAGGCAGTGAGTGAGGGAGATTCATTGAACACAATATTGGAGGTGAGCTTCTGATTCAAGTCCAGGAGTCAGTTTGTTCTTTAAAATCCTTAATAATCATTTGAAAGAAGAAAACCCGGCAACTAGTCTTATCTATCTACTTTACTAAAATCACTTGTATAAAGGTCTTGACAGGTGAAGAGATCAGTTCCTTAGAGGGTCTGATCTTCAACATTCTGGAAGGCCATGGTCATGGGACTTTAAATGCTAATGGCCCTAGGTTGTTTTCAACGATAGCAAGGTATATTCTACAGTAGTAAATTAATGTATAATTGAAAATGTACGGCCAGTATTGAAAAGAACCGTATCTGTGTTTATTATGTAGCCCAAGAGAGGCTTAAAATATACTGCAATTTGAGAATCAGAAAATCCACCAACAATACTGGCACAGCTGTGTTAACATGGATGTTAAATAGTAATGAGATGGTTAATCACTCCTTAATTGTGTCAGAAGTGAACCCGATAAATGTCCCACAGTTGGTGCTGAGTTTTGGGTCATAAGCAGGTTTGAATACACAAAGCAATTACCGTCACCACACAAGGGGCAATCTCGTGGCAAATAACATGCAATTTTACTCATTATTGGATGAAGATGCATGCAAAGGAGAAAACCAGGCTTCACACCAGGTCTAAGGTCTTCCCCAGCACACAGTGGCTTCTCACCACCTGGAAAGGATGGAATTACTTGTATTAAAAAACTAACATGGGCGAAAGCCATTCAAAAATTTAACATATGTTTTCTTTACAAGGAGTAAACTCTATCCAAAATCCCCCTTCCTTTTTTTTTTTTGGATAGGCCAACATTACTCAAACTTGCAACCTCTTGGTTGCAATAATTAATGAGCACCTTCCTGCTGTACAGGCTCTAACAAACCCTATCCGATCCTAGCCATCTGCCGAACCGTTAATGTTTGTTTAGGAGTTTTCGTTTCAGCCAATGCAATCAAAAAAGGAAAATTGTGAAACAAGGACTCTTGGACAACTAAGGAAACCAAAGTAATAAGAATTCCTTTTGAAACGTGGTTCTAAAATGGAAAGTTGTGTGGAACAATGTTTTCTCTTTTTTCTGCTTGAAAGAGTTCGCCAAATCTTATGGGTCTCATCTGGGCCAACCTCTCTACATGCCATTCTTATTTGCGTCAATTTCACGGCTATTTTTCTGTGGCAAATGATGGTTGGGGAAATTTACTGGCTCTATAGGTTAATACTTGATATTTATTCATTTTTCTCATGTGTTTATGGAGGCAAACTTGGAAGTAGATTCTCCTGCTAGGGGAGGTGGCCCAATCGTCTGATTGCTGTTTAGAATATTTTTCCCTTTTTGCAGTCTTGTCATATACTTCCGTTCCCTCTTTTGCAAGACATTCATGTGCATCCATCCCTCACCATATGGTGAGAGACAAAATTATTGGGGCCCCATCTAGGGCCCCAACGATCGTGGGACTTGGGGGATGGAAAGAGACAAGTTGGATGGGCCTATATATCAAGTTTGGGGTTAATCCCATGCCTCTAACCCCTTCATCCGTGGCTCACAAATTTAACGACTTTATATTAATGAAAAACTTTTGACCTTCGATCCAACAGTCCAATCCATTCGGATATGTGAAAACTTGATGGATCCAATGTAATTCATGGGGTCCCATGTGTGTAGATTGTTCGGATGTATCATAAAATTGGTCCCACTATGTTAGCCCTCACCATAATATGGTGAGGGATGGATGCGCATGAATATTTCCCATATATATATTATAATTAAATCCTGAATTATTGAAATACAAGTATTCATTTAAAAGCTTAGATTATCCGAGATAGATGGAATTAGGAGTCGATGATGATGATGTAGAAGCTTAGATTTGTTATATCAGCTCATGGTATTGCATTATGATAAGTCTTATTCCAACTATCAAGTTCAGGTGTCCAAAATCCGAAGAAGTCATATATGCTTAATGATGTTATGGTTTTTGCTACATATTTGTTCAGTCAACACAGCTAATAGTGTGTGCAAACAGATGACATATTGATGTGTTCAGCCTAACAACAAAGCAGGAGATATTGGCCCCTGTAACCATGGGCCTTGACAATGGTGTTCTGCTATTTCATAGAGAACCCTTTTCTCCAATCGAGCTGTAGTGGAAATGTGGGATCCAAATGGTTGCAAATCACTTTCCCAAGAAAAATGCATGACAGTAACTATTGGAAGATCCCTTCTTGGAAAGTTGTACCCTCTTCGGTGATGGCCATGACAACTCAATGAGTTTTTCATTCTCCAAAAAAAAAAAAGATGAAATAATTTTCAGAGCCCCTTTTGGGCATGTGGTTAAATACATAATGTTCTTTCTTGAACTGCTGGTGTATGAACATGACCACTGACGAATTTTCTGATGCTGCAGCCATGCTGACGGTTGATGATGATGAGTTCTGGGTAGGAGTTTCACCAGTGGAATTCGGATCTTTGCCTGCTCTCCAAGATGCTGTTACTGTTGTTGGCTACCCGATTGGGGGAGACACAATCTCGGTGACAAGTGGTGTAGTTTCACGTATGGAGATCTTATCTTATGTCCATGGATCCACCGAACTTTTGGGACTCCAGGTTTCAAATTGTTTACTCAATCTTCTAATGTCTTGCCTTTCAATTTACTATAGTTCTTGCCTTGGATTTGCTTTTTTAAATAGAGTTGATTCAATGTCTCTAAGTTTTCTCCCAAATTTCAATATCATTTGGCTAACAATTTTGCACCATGTGCTGAGTATTCTTGTTTTATGAACACTTATATATACAGATAGATGCAGCGATAAACTCAGGGAACTCAGGTGGGCCTGCATTCAATGATAAAGGGAAATGTGTGGGCATAGCGTTTCAGTCCCTTAAACATGAAGATGTAGAAAATATAGGTTATGTCATACCGACACCTGTCATTATGCACTTCATAGGAGACTATGAAAAGTCGGGAGAATATACAGGTATGCTTATGACATGTGGTTATTTTCCTTCTGTTATTACAAGGCTGGTCTTACAAAATGGCATTCAGTAATGAGTATTCAGCTTTTTTTTTTTTTTGTCTTGTCTGGTCCACTCTGTCCAGTCAATCAAAATTGGATTTTGGACCTAAAATAATTACCAGTGATTAGTTTTATAAGCAGTATTAAAGATACATTATTTTGATTTACATGATTACATTACATCATAGTCTGGAAGGAGTCAATTTCTTATGTGACTTTTTTTTAATCCCAGGATTCCCGAGTCTCGGAGTTGAGTGGCAGAAGATGGAAAATCCTGACCTGCGTAAGGCAATGGGAATGGCAGCTGATCAGAAGGGGGTTCGCATTAGAAGAATAGAACCTACTGCTCCAGAATCACGGTTCCTGAAGCCATCAGATATTATCCTCAGCTTTGATGGTATTAATATTGCTAATGACGGAACAGGTAAGCGCCATCATATTTTATAGAAATCCTTATCTATAGCCAATTTTATCATTAAGATCACGTTATGTTTCTGCTGTCTACTTCATGGTTGTGGTGTCATCCTTTCAGTTTAGAGTACTATTAAATTTGAATTTTTTACAACAGTATGCCACACTTAACTTTTTTTTTTTTTATTATGTCATGCCTTTGGTTTTTTATTTTTATAAATGCCATTTTCTTATTTTGGTACCTCTTGCTGCTTTCTTTCTATCATTTTTACTGATTGCATTTCACATTTTAAAGACCATCTGATATGGTTGTCCTGCCAAACAGTTAGAGTTAGGGGGGATGGGATGCTTTTGTCATGGGTTAGGGTGGGACTTCTTAAACTTTGAGGCGCTTTTTTTGGCAAGTAATTGAGTTTGTTTGGACACGTCCAACGTAGGCTAGTAAATAGCAATGGCTCCGGTGAGGAAAAGTCTTTCAACGCAAGTTGATGGCCCGCCAAGGCAAAGGGGTTTGCTGAAGAGGACACGTATAGAAGTATTAAGGTTAGATCTTGACGCAGTCAGGAAGCAAAAATCCAGATTGTGGTGAACCCAACCAACCCCGATCTTTAATCCAATAAAAAATCCACTCAAACAAGGGGAAAAGTAGAGATTTGCTTATTGTTCATCGCAGAAATCCACCGTAGATATCTTCAATCTTTGGGAGACACATTCTCAAAATCAATGGAGAAGAGGATAGAAAATTGCAAGAAAGCATTTTTATTGAAATAATATGAGAAGTAACAAAGAGAGGGCTGGACCTCCCTAACGTAGTCTTATTTAGTGTTTAAAACTCATAAATCCCTAAGATAAATCTAAACCATTGGCTTACATCATAAGAAATAAGGAAATCCAATAAACAAAATCCTAAACCTTGTCAATTAAGAAAAGAAAAGAAAATATATGGGAATTTGGCCTTTTGCAAATCTGCATTAGGTTGTGTAATCCTTTGGAAATCCTGGCCCTGGGATGTTGAAATCTGCCACTTATTTATTCCTTCTCTATTGGTAAGTTTCCAACATAAGACTCGTCATCCAGCCTAATAAATAGGAATTTCCATTTAAGTAAATCCCTTAATTCAATCTTTAACACAAGAGCCTTCTCAATGAAGGACTCTTAATATCACTTTAATAGGGAAAGAAACGAACCCTGGTCTTCTTGGGTGATTTGTACAGGAAACCCAATTTGGAAACTTGCCTCCATATGAGACCATTAAATGCTGATATCTTAATCCTTCGTAACTTTCCATCTAAATGGCCCATCCTATGGTTCTTATGGCCCATCAATTTCAACCGAAGGTTTGATTTAAAAACCATTTTAATATTAGCATATTAACTATAAATCTGGGATATATTTTAGACCCATCACGACCGTCCAATGTACAATTTGACGCATTCTTTTTATTGGGCATTCATAAAGGTGAATTGAGACCTCATTTGATCAATCAACTCAATCTAAATATTTTAAGGTCTGATTTACCACATGATCCACTAAATTCATGTGATCCGCTCCTGCATCAGATATGATATGAAGAAGTTCAGCCTATCCGAGGATTTGGCCCAGGATGGGCCGAAATGGAGAAACAAAATTCATGTAGCAAACCCCAGCATAGTCCGGACAAGGCTTTGACGATGAGATGAATTGATTATGTTAACCAAGAATGTAGTTTTTCTATATCTGCTTCCAATCCAGAAATTTTGATTCTTTTTCCATCTATTACCTCTTCTTCATCGGAGTATCTTATCCTATTTAGATGAGATGAATAAGATATTTAGTCCCATCTAGTTTTACTGCAATAGCTTGAGCTGGTTCAACACCCATGTAAATAGCTCATTGACCAGAAATAATTACCAGATTCTTCCAGATATATGCCAAAGACTATTGAACAGATAATAACAGTGCTGTAACAGTGAAACAGTATCTAGAATCAATTGGGAAACTGGTTAGATTTCCAAATTTTAGTTCCACCAAAAAGTGTGTAGATATTGCAGATTAAGTATCAGCTACCAAACACCCTCAAACAATTAGCCATTGATCAAATGCAGTTCTAGATCTTACGATATATGCCCAAAAATCAGATATCCCAAATATTTGTGGGCAGGTATCCAACCTGCAACTCACTGGAAGAGACAAACTGAAATTTTATTTTTCTCAAATGAGGGTAGTGAGAGAGGACAAAAGGTCGCCCCAAACAAGTATCGTGAGCCCTTTTAGACATCCAAGAAATTGAGTGTTCACATGCCAAGCATTCACAAATTGGTTGCAAAAGGGAGAGGCCAAAAGACCTACCTCTGAATGCTGCAAAATTGCTGAAAAATGATAGAATCATGGGAATCCACCGGCTACCTAAATGTCTTTTAAAATCCACCAGTTGAGCAGTCATAGTGGGTGCCACCAGATATCCAAACCAAGAAAGGTGAGTCAACTGTCATGTTCTTGCTGAATATCAAAAGGATTTGAGTCTAACTTATGATACCATGAAACATTTGATGAAGATAATAGAACAGTGATCTTTGCCAAATTTGTCTTGGTTGATATGACTAGACATATTATTATATAATAGAAATTGAAAGATACAAGTTTGGTGATATGCACATACTATGACATATATAAACTTGCATAGATAATAAATTATTGAAAAGACTCCTCCTCCTCGTCGTCAAAGCCTTGTCCCAACATGAATTATGTTTCTCCATTCCAATCTATCATGAGCCAAGTCTTTGGATAGCTGGCACTTCTTAAGATCTATTGTTACTACCTCCGTCCACACCCTCTTCGGCCTACCCCCCACCCCTTTCCCTGGTCGACCATCAACCTGCAAAGAAAAAGCTTTTCCCGAATGGAGCCATTGTTGGCATGTGTTGGATATATCCATACTATGTCAAACGAGTTTCTCTTATTTTATCACCTATTGATGTGACCCATAGATGCTCCTGAAAGCGCTCATTTGTTATTCTATCGTTCCTAGTTTTACCACACATCCACCTTAACATTCTCATCTTTGCTGCACTCATTTTTTTGTGTGTTGCTTTTGAATTGAACAACATTTTGCTCTGTCTAATTATTGTCTAGCAAAATTTTTGCTTCAATCTTGTTGATATGCACCGTCACAAAGCACTCCAGAAACAAGTCTCCGCTTTAAGCATCCCACTCTTATCCTTTGTTTGACATCTTCCTCAATCTCTAAATCCTTACTAATTATTGAGCCAAGATATCGGAATGAAGCTCTTTGTGGTATCTCTTAAGCTTTAATTCTCACAATGGTTTCAGCTCTTTGTACATTCCCACTAAAATTGCAATTCATATATTCCGTCTTTGTATAACTTATTTGAAAGCCCTTGGATTCTAAAGTCTTCCGCCATATCTCAAGCTTTCATATTCACACCATCTCTTGATTTATCCACCAACACTATATCATTTGCAAACAACATAACATACACCAAGGTACTTCTACCTCCTCTTGAATATGAGTTAGCCTGTCAATTCATCCATAATCAATATAAAGAGATGACCCCCTGATGTAAACCTATGGTCACTGGTAACTCAAATGTCCCTCCACAGTTAGTTCTCACACTCGTTTTCGCTCCCTCATACATGGCTTTAATGAATTCAATATAACCTCTTGGGACATCGCTTTTATCTAAAACCCACCAAATTAAATCTCTAGATATTTTGTGATAGGCTTTCTCTAGATCAATGAAGACCATGTGAAGTTTTTGTCATCTTCTTGGTATTTTTCATTGATTGTATAAGTGAGATAATAGCTTCTATAGTTTGCATCAAAGACTAAAATAGTGGTTGTGGTGGACGTAGTGGTCAGCACTCAGCAGCCAAAACACTATGTAGCTGCATTGGTGATACGTAGCGACATAGCAGTGTGATTCAAAAAAGTGGTAAAAAATCAGAAAAATAACCTAAAAATCTAAAATATTGCAACATGTTAGAACTTAATGTTTGTTTTTTTTATTAGTAACTAAGATAGAGGGATGTAGTGGTCCCCCTATTGCATGGGGTCCTATATTGCTATATGATTATTGAATAATAGTATTGATCTATTGTTTCACATGTATTCATGTTGGTTAGCGATACTAATTTGGCTAGGGCCCTATTTTCTATTATGGTGAAATTTGGTTGTGACCGATTTCCTATTACTATTAGAGTGAAATTTGGCTAGGTCCCTATTTCCTATTATAGTGAAATTTGGCTTGAACCCATTTCCTAGTAGAATGAAATTTGACTGCAGTCCTATTTTCTACTTAGATTGAAATTTGGCTTGGCTTCTAGTTCATATTAAATTGAAATTTGGTTAGAAACCCTATTTATTAGAGTGAAATTTAATTAGAGCCTTATTTTCATTTTAAAGTGAAATTTGGCTAGGGCCCACTATCTAGGTCATCACCCAATGTGCTCCCACCGAAGCAATGACCCTGCTAGGGCCCATTTTCTATTAGAGTGAAATTTAACTAACTACTAATTCATATTAGAGTTAAATTTGGCTAGCCCTATTCCTATTAGAGTGAAACTTGGATAGGCCCCATATCCATTTTCTTTTGAAGTGAAATTTGGCTAGGGCTCGGATAGGCCTATATCTATTAGAGTGAAAATTTGCTTTTTTATATATAAGTGGGACATTTGATTGATGATGAACACACCTTTCTTAGTTTAGGTGGGCCCCACAGTGGGGGCTACGAATCTCACCTTAACCTTTAACAATAAAATCCCTGGGACATTTGATCAATGGTCCTTTTTTTCAGTTTGGTGAGGCCCACAGTGGGGCCATGAATCTCAGTCAAGCTGTAGCACTTAAAAGAGAGGGGACTTCCGAAAAGGGCATTTGCTGCCCCATTTTCGTTGTATGAACAGAAGGTCGAGAAAGAGAGAGGACGGAAAGGAAAGGAGGGAAAAGGAGGAGTCGAAGAATGATGGAAATAGACGGACAGAGGAGGAGGATAAGTGCTTACTCAATTCTAATCATTTGCTTAGTTTAATCCTGATTTACAAAATAAATTGAACACTCGTATGCTTATCCATGTGCTTTCCCATGCTTATCCATCTGCCCTTTATGGAATCCCATGAAGCATCAGTTTGTACTTTTCTTGGAAATTATGATCAAGGTTCTATTATCAAATTAAAAGGATATAAATAATGTGATTGCATTGTTATGTTCTATTTATGCCAGAGTTATATGTAGTTAAAGTTTATTGACACTTGGTTGGACATTTCGGGTTACTTCAATTTGTTCGATACAGTTTTCTTGAAGGTAGAGAGTGATATTTTAAAATCTTATTGCTGCTTTCAGTACATTTATCTATGCTGCTTTAAATTTTTTTAATAATAAATTAAGTTACCATTCAAAAAAATAAAATAAAAATGTTGATCTCATTTGTGCTCTGGCAGTTTGCACTTTGCTTTACAGTCTCTTGCTTCTTATTTGTGCCCTTGTGATGCACATTACAGTTTATTACTTTCTATTGCCTTGTATTATTTTATTTTACCCTTCTCTTATTGAAATCTCTCTCTTACTTTCACTGTTCAAAGAGCAACATTGCACTCACTTGATTTCTTGGTGATCTTTCAGTTCCTTTCAGGCATGGAGAGCGTATTGGTTTTAGTTACCTTGTTTCTCAGAAGTATACTGGAGAGAATGCCGTAGTTAAAGTTCTCCGGAATGGAAAAATTCTTGAGTTCAAAATAAAACTTGCGAATTACAAAAAACTTATTCCAGCACATATTAAGGGGAAGCCTCCTTCATATTACATTATTGCTGGATTTGTCTTTACAGCCATATCGGTTCCATATCTTCGTTCTGAGGTAGGCGGTTAACATTAATGGACCATTACTCTTTCTTGATTATTACAATTATCATAAAGTGATGAGTAGGATTTTTGTCAGAAGATCCTACTGTAGCCTTTGCTGTTATCTATCTGTAGTATGAGCATCCTCTGGTGTTCATCACTTATAACTATTCAGAACTTAAATTTGCTCGAGATTTTTCCTTTTAAAACGTATAGTTTCCTTTACAAAAGGGGGAAAAGAAAAGGACAAAAAAATTACTGGGTGGGTCCATGTTTTGAGGAGGTTAGAAAGGGAGAGAATAAACTAGTTTGGATTTGGTTTTTAGGAGAAATTTGTTAAGAATGTAGTGGAAAAGTGTGAAGCTCCCCGTCAAGTTTACTACTAAACATTTTCCTTTGCAGAGAAAAGAAACCCAGTGTACGAAAATTGAGTAAATCAAATGCATTTTCATGGAAGTTCAAATTAGGATTCACGTGAAAAAAAGGGAAAAAAGGCCTCTGTGTGTGTGAAAAAAGAATTGGATTCTTCGATTGAAAAATTAATGCGTGCATGAGTCAATGGACCCACTTGTCTTTCTGTGGGGCTAGCAGTTGCTAACAGGACCCTAACAGTGGATAATCACCACAAATGAGGTGATATATTCTCAAATGTGGCTCATTGTGTAAAAGCTGTTACTGGATCATCTTTTATTCTTTATCCATTGTAAAATAGCTCAGAAGCCAATTCGTTACTAGAGATTATAGTTTAAGGAAGTGGTCGCTTTTAGAAAGGGAACAAATAAAGGCGAAGCTTCTTATGGAGGCATTCTCGTGGATCATATGGACATTAGGAATCAAGGGTGTTTAGACGAAAGATAAATTGGATTTTTGCTTCAACTATAAAGATTATTGTATTGATAAAAGAGGAAAAAACTATCAAGATTATGGAGAGTGTTAGTCAGTTGGTGCTTTTTAAGTAAGGAGTTCTAGGCAGCTGCAGTTCCAACTTCCATAGGGATTGAAGTGCTGCAATCCTTGGTGGATCTATTAGAATTTAGGAGAGAGGTTCGGAGCTCTACACTCAAATTTATATGAAAGTTTGAAAGGAGAAAGCCTAGCACATAGGGAATAAAGGGTGCTTCAAGATAATGATCAACTCTTTCTTGCAGATCCAGCAGGACTAAGAAAGTTGAATGAAGCAGGAGCATTAACCAGAAGAAGCATTGAGAAATTTTCATGAATTTCTCTCAAGGGCTAATCATCGTGGAAAGTGATGCTGGTCATTTCTTAAGCATCTATGAGAGTGCTTCAAGATAATTAAAGATCAACTCTTTCTCATGGGTCCAACAGGACTAAAAAAGTTGAATGAAGCAGAAGCATTGAGAAATTTTCTTGCACTTCTCTTTAAGGGCTGATTATTGTGGACAGTGATGCTGGTCATTTCTTTAAGAGCTACTGAGCTTTCAGAAATGGTTTTCACTTTTTACAAAATGAAATCCATGGGTTTGGTGGTGTCTGTATCTTTTTTTTTTTCCAGATCGGTGGATGGTGAATGAGTGGCAAACTTGTCAGCAAATCAGGGTGTCTTAAGAGGATTGTTGTTTGTTAGCATTCAGTCCTTTGTGGTTGAGCTCTTGTAATTTTTTGTATGTCATCTTCATAAGATGCCCATATATTTTTAAAAATTGCTCATTGCTAGTTTTAAAAAATGTTAGATGACCCCAGATGTAGAACTTAGAGATCCTTTTGTCTTTCTCAGAATTGTCATTTACCAATGATACTTACTTTTTCGAATGATGCATTTCATAACTTTGAATTCAGGGATTTGAACTATGTCCTCTCCATTATTGCAATATGATGCAGCTTTTTGGATAGAAAACCCAGAAGTCGCAATTTCCAAATCCTTCCTTTTTTTTTTTTTGAACTGCAACAGAAATTACATTAAGAAGACAAGATACAAAGAGAGAATACAAGCAAGAAACTAAAGATAAAGGTTCGGGATTAAATGAGCTAATACCCTCATACCAAAACGGAGAAAAGAAACAGGATGCACGGTAAAAAATACTTAGTAACAAACTAAAGTGAAACCCTACTCTTAGCCAAAACATCCACCTCTTCCTTCGCTGAACTTTGACTTTACTCCAGAACCTAATTTGAATCCGAAGGGTTTTCATGTCAACCCTAGGAAAATCAAATGCAAATATATCAGACAATCCAGCAGAAACAAGATACAGAAGCAAGAAAAGTAGTGTGAGATGTGACCAAAACCAGCTAGAAATCAAGCCCAATGAAATCCTAGGTATGAATGATCAAACAGAGAAGACATTGTCAACTAAATTCATATGAAAGGTAATTGAATTCAATAACCCACAAAACTCCCCAGTTCCATGTCTCACTTGGACATCATTTGGCAAGCAAGATCTTTCTAGTACAAAAGTGTGGAAAAAAAAAAAGAAAAAAAAGTTATTCTAATGGTGCCATTTTGCACGCTGCATGTAAAACATGGCTACTTAAAAGTGGTTTATTGGTCTTGGCTACAGCCATATATTGCACTGGTCCTCATTGCACTTGGAACCCTTAATTTGCATGCACTTGCTATATGTGGATCTTGTAAGATACCATGTGCCCACATAAATTGGTGCATGGTATCTTACATGGTGGGAGGTCGATTGTTTGAATCCCCAGGCCTGTTGTGCCTTATTTTCTCCCACGGAGGGTGTGATTCCCATGCCTCCCCCTATATTCTCCCACGGAGGGTGTAATTCCCATGAAGCTTAATATACATTGTTACACCGTTCTCTATCAGCTTAAGCTTTTAGAGTAAGTGGTTCTCAACATGTTAATAACCATAAACACTAAAAGCTTGAGTTGTTTGTGAACAACACAGACAGATAGAAAAGACAAGCCAAACAGATAGATGGAGGTAACATGCCTCCCAGGAGTTTCGAACTCGTGACCCCTTGCTTTGATACCCGGTAAGATACCATGTTCTATTTCAAAAGCTTAAGCTGATAGGTGGAAGGCCCAAACATGTATATGAAGCCCTGTCCAACTCGGGACTCAGGCTTCATATACTTGTTTGGGCCTTCCAGCTATCAGCTTAAGCTTTTGGGTGGTACATGGTATCAAAACAGGTTTCGATCCCGTTGTTCTTGTGTAGCCCACGTGGCAAGCCTGTGCGTGAGGGGGAGTGTTGGGAGGTCCCACATCCCACATCGCCTCGCCCAAGTCCTGTGTTGGACAGCGCTTCGTATACTTGTTTGGGCCTTCCACCTATCAACTTAAGCTTTTGGGTTGGTACATGGTATCTTACAAATCTTACCCATGCTTCTACCATTTGAAGTAGATTTAGCTTGTCCAAGTGAAGTGATTACTAGCATGTGTGCATTGCATTCCAGTTTAGATCCTATTTGGATAAGTAAAAGACGCTATGATACTGTTTATAAACTTGAAAATTATATCACTAACATGAGAACTTAGAAAATTTGCTGTGGCCCTGGTTTTCAAATCTTACGAATTGACTTCTGATGGCCCTTGGCAGCTATCAGATGTTAACTACATGTCTTTTTGAAACATTTCATCTTAATTTTCTTCCCAAGAAATGGCATTCTGAAGAAGTGAAATGACTTTTTTTATTTTATTTTATTTTTACATGCTGACTTTATTACTGTCCTAACAATTTGTCTCACACCAGTATGGAAAGGAATATGAATTTGATGCGCCCGTCAAGCTATTGGACAAGCACTTACATGCAATGGCACAATCAGTAGACGAACAACTTGTTGTGGTTTCTCAGGTTTGTTTCTTTCCACATACTTGCCAGGATCACGAGAGTAATTTTTCCTTGATCAGTTTAAGGGGTCATACGCTTTCCAGTTAAATCTATTATAACCTTTTACATTAGCATTCTGTTGGTCGTGGAGTATTTTACATTATAACTTTTTACATTAGCATTCTGTTGGTCCTGGATTTTTTTACATGTTTTTTCTTTGGCATTTTGTAGGTGCTTGTGGCAGACATTAATATTGGTTATGAAGACATTGTCAACATTCAGGTTTGGACTAGCTGGAATTTTCATGCTTTCATGTTTCTTGGCATTAGTTCTGGACAGTATTCTATTTTTTGTACCTGCAGGTTCTCAATTTCAATGGTAAACCCATCAAGAATCTTAAGGGCTTGGCAAGTATGGTTGAAAGTTGTACTGATGAATTTTTGCAATTCGATATGGACTACGAACAGGTTTCCCTCCCTCCGTTCCTCCTTCCCTCTATTAAGTGTTTGGATAGATATCATTACTTGCAACAACATTATATATGCCTAGGGTGCCCATCATGAATTCTTGAGGGAGAGATACTTTTTTTACTCACGAATTCTTCTTGCCTATCTGCAGATTGTGGTCCTAGAGACAAAGACAGCAAAGGCCGCTACACTAGACATTCTCTCTACCCATTGCATACCTTCAGCGATGTCAGATGACCTGAAGACATGATGGAAGATTATGTTTATATAAAACCCAGCCAACTAGTTTGGCCTCTTTTTGGAGAAGCTTTTAGGCTCAACAATTAGTTGGGAAAAATACATTTCTACTTAAAATAGGCTGTGATAAGAAAAGGGCAAAAAAAACACAAACTAAAAGTTCTCTAGGAAAGTTCTGATAGAGCTCAAAGAAAACTCTTGTTTTATAGCATGGAATGAATGCACAGCTTCCTGAAGGCGAGCACAAATTTCTTCATGCTGGGATAAACACATTCTGGCATCGGGTACTCTTTCACTTGCTCACATACTGTCGAAACTAGCTATGTTTTGTCGGAAATTTGATTTTGAGCCGTGTGTTGTGCTGAGTGCCTATTGTACATCATCATGGTTATTATTAGTTTTTAATGCTCTTCTTGTTGGTTGAACTGGAAATTTGGGATTTTGGATGCCATTAGTTTATCTGTTATGATTCAATCTGCGCTTTTTAAATAGCAGGCACTCATCAAAATCATCAAATGAACAGCAGGTAGCTACAATGAAGGGACTTTGGAGTCTGGTCCCTTCTAATGGACTTGGCCTATAGTGGTCCAGGACACAAGCCATGGTTGGTGACAATGCCATCAGATTGAAGGCCAGACATTGGTTGGTGACAATCTTATACTAGCAAGTGCATGTTTCACATTTTTGTACAGGTTTCTGATGAAAATGGCATTGATCAAGGGGTAGAGATGTGCAAGTGACTAATGATTTTTGGTTTAGAACTCGCATGGTAATGATGCATCGATGTCCCTAACCAGCTGAGGGACCTAGGCTTGAAATTTTGACCCAACTAATAAATGGGGTCAAGTTCAGGTTAAGCCTATAGACGCTGCTTGCAGTGCTCAACCTGAATGGCCCAGTTCATTTCCCCTTGGTACTTCCGAGCCAGCAGCAAAATGGAAAATGTGCCCAGAAGGCAGTATTGGGTGCAGTGTGATGTACTTTGTTCATTCAAGGGTTGTCTTGTCCATCCCCCACCAGACCTGCGGGCCTAACCCAACCCAACCCAACCCGATATGAGTGTCAGGCGAACACACCCAACTTCCAGCTGGGGTCAGGTTGATTTTTTTAACCTAATTAATAAATGGGTATGTGACCTTGTCAATGATCAATAAATGAAAGCGTGAGTAGGTTCCATTTTTTTTTTTTTTTTTAAATTCGAGCAATGGACCCTCTTAAGAATGGTCAATGATTCACACCAATTAGAAACCCAAAATGCAGCCGGCCATTAGATTGGTCAAATGTAAAAAATTAGATATTTCAATTTCAATGGAGTTAAAAAGTATTATAGATGTGTGATCAACCAATGATGGTTTTCCATTCCCATTGAAGTGGATTGTATGTGGTGTGTTATGTTAATGGTTGTGTGACATAAGATGCTTAGATCATTTTTATGTTTTATATTTTGGGTACTAATACATATGGATCCACCATTATGAATTAATTACCATGGCCCGTGCAAAAGGGGTTGGTAAATCCTCGAGTTGCATACGATATAAATTCTTTATAGAAATCAAAGAGATTTGATATAACAAAAGTAAATGACTCATCTTGATTTGTGAGTGTTGTAGAGTTAGTCAAACACCAATTTGGTCGGCATCCACAGTTTTATATATGCGCGTGTGAGGCACGCTAGAAACACCTATAAGGTATATTTCACAAATTTGAAAAAACTGTAGGGACAATATTTTGAAAAGATTTTTACGAAGAAATTAGTCCTAAACTCTTGATTGTGCAATGGTTGAAGAGTGGTGGCGAGGAAGAACGACAGAGATCATAAACAAATTAGAGAATTTTACCTGAAAAGGGACCTTAGAGGGCCAGTGATCATAAAATGGGCCAATAGTAAATCTGGCACGGAAGTGGTCCCCTGTCCGTTTTTTTTTATCAATAGTGGAATAAGTGACGACGTCGTCGCTACATTGAATCCCAATAAACAGCGCGCGAAACCCCACTTCCCCACTTTCCCCTTCTTCCTCCCATCCCTACCTCCATTGCCCCTGGCGATTTCAGTTCCTCCTTCTGCAAAAGGGCAAGCAGGTGGTCCCAAATGTCATTTTCCATGTTTGGATTGTAGCATCAAGATTCCAGCATCTTTATTTGGAAAACCCACCGAGACCCCACTTCCCCATTTTTCCCTTCATCCTCCCATCACTTTTGCACCTTCTTTTCTCCTTCCTCAAAAGGTCGTTTTCCGACCTATTGGATTGTAGCATCAAGCTTCCAGTATCTTTTTCGGGCTATGGTATTCTTCTTGTCTCTTTTTCTTTTTCTGTATTACACAATGATGATTTACTGTGGTTTCTTCATCTTCTTTCCATTTACTTGACATCTTAAAATGGTTAATATTCATGCATTGTACATGATTTTTGCATTGAATCGACCCACGACTTAGTCCTTCCATTTTCCCCATTCTCGACTGGGTTGGCAATCCTAGTGGACATGCAGAGACTTCATGTTTGGACTACTTCATTGCTACTGAAATAGGGAGACATCAAGCATAATGCCGATCATTTTGAATTTGATTATAGTGTGATGATATTGTAGAAGATAACAATTGGGTTTTACTAAACAAAAATTTGGGTGTGCAAGAGGAAAATAAATTATCAGTTACCAAAATCATATAAGTAGAGACTTTTCTAAATTGATAAGTTAATCAAAATTATACAGTAGTGGCGGAATCCGGATCCAGCTAGAGCCCTATTCTCATTGACAATTCATCACTTCTTTTTTTTTGTTTTGTTGGATCATCACAATTCTGATACACACACTCAAATATAGAGACTTGTAGTGGTGGAAAAAACCCATAGGCTTTGGACCATTCGCAATAACAAGTATGATTTGGCCCATTGACAACATAGACTTCCTAATGACAATAGGATGGAATTAAGCTACACATGTGGCCCTTGCATAAAATGGACCCATTATACCATTATAATTGTTATTGTTCTTCTTATTCATCATGTTTCCATTGTAATGGCTTCATCATTAATCATTTTAGTAATACAAGTGTTGTAAATAAATTTATTCATATAAGAGTATTTGAACTAACTTCAATACCTATTCATTTGCAATGAATTAAAGCCAGAAACAATTGTATAGAGGAAGCGGTGGGAAAGGTTGCATTCTGTTTTTGCAACCATTAAATTTAAATAAGTATTGCTATGATTCTAATTCATACATACAGGCCTAGATAAACGTTGCTATGATTTATTTTTAAGTGAATGTAATGAGTCTGTACCCATCAAATAAGTAGTCTCATATTTGGAATTCTCCAAATCATGAAGACAAATTGCCCCCAGATGTTTGCAACCAAACATGACTTAAATTTCACATACTGCTATAAGGGAAAGAAGAACTTGAGGGAATTTCCTTATTAGTTTTAATTTCCTTATTAGTTAGCTTACTTCTCGCTCTAGTTATGTTTACATCTCCCTCTCTCGATCTATTTATTTTTTGCAGATGGCTGGAAGTGAGGGAATAAGAAATAGGCTTCTATATGACCAGGACAATCATATTTCAGAATCCATAAACCATGGACATGTATATTCTTAGCAACCCTTTCATATATATATATATAGTTTACCTTTTCTTAACTGTAATAACTTGAAACTGTTTCGCAGGAATTCGGTACATTTCGATGCATACCTATGAACCCGGACAAATCTGTTTGGGTGTTAAATGATATCCAAAAGGAGTACGTAAGGCAAGCGGGTTTACATCATTTTGCAGAAATGGAACATATTAGGATAGATCATGCTCTCATTACAGCCTTGGTTGAGAGATGGCGTCCTGAAACAAACACCTTCCACTTCCCATCCGGTGAGGTCACTGTTACTCTTGAAGACGTGGCCTACATATACGGGCTACCTATCGATGGCCCAATTGTTACCGGGAGAACTTTCCCGAGTTCAATGGTTAGTGATGTATGTCTTGAATTACTTGGCAAGGCCCCTATTCAGGGTACCGAAGTAAACGGGATTAATATTAAATTCACATGGCTGGAGGAGAATTTCGCAGCGGTGCCATCAAATAAGAAGAGTACGAAGAAGAAAAAGAAACTTTCTAAGGATGATGAGATCTACAACACTAGGGCGTACCTTTTCTTCTTAGTTTCCAGTCAAATTATGTCTAACACATCGGGTGGAAGGGGTCCGGCATATCTTCTCGAGTTGTTCAAGGAATTTTGCATGGGCCCCTGCCTGTCTTGCCAATCTTTACTGGATTTTAGCAAAGGCAGTTAAATTTGTTAAGGACAAGTCTGAAGATAGACATCAGGAGGGAGATGAAAGCAAATCATCGAACAGAACTGATGATTCTAGGAAGTTCAGAACTTTGACTGGACCTCTTCAACTTCTCCAGGTGATAACATTTTTATTTGAACATATTTACAGTTTTTCTACAACTGTTACATTTGTATTTACTTATTAATGACTGTTTTTTGCAGCTATTGGCGTACACGAGAATGCAAATTGGACGTTGTCCACCACCAACGGATATATGGAAAAGTGATATTCAGTTCCCATTGATGAAAACATGGGCAGTTAGGTTGAATTCATTCAAAGCTGTAACCACACTGATTAAGACTCGGGAAGAGTTGAACAAATTGCCACAGGACGGTGTAAGTTCAATATAATCGGATGGTATACAATTGGGAGTTGATGCTTTTATCATTACATTGAAACTAATCTTGTTTTATTTCTTTTCTGTAGTTCAAATGGCAACCATATAGCAAGTTCGGAAAGACATTCCGTCATACTGTTTCTAAAGCCGACCGTGACCTATTTTCATCTTCAACGGTCTTGGCTTTTTATTGGATAGTGGAGCGACATAATACGGGTCGCGTTATGAAACAGTTTGGATTTGTTCAGGAAGTTCCCCCACCGTTCAGCATGCCCTATCCAAGAGTGGAGCGAGTAGAAAAAATCGTGTATGACTACAGTGCACTTGGCAGGGGTACCTAATTATGTGTTGTGGGACAGTAGATCCCAGTGCACTCTGAAGGGAAAAAAGCATCTTCAAAGACACATAATGATGAGTATATGCATTGGTATCGGGCCAACACGATCATGTATATCGGTCGAGGGCAGGAGCATGAGGAGATTGATAAAAAAAAAAAAAAAAACGTGATGAACATGAGGGTTGTTGTGAGCAGAAGCACGTAAGATACTGGTGGCTCTTTCTGTCGATATAATTTTTCATTTCCACATGCCTTATGGCTGATTTTCTTGTTATGTCCACAGGTTCATCAACTCTTGCTTCACATGGAAAGGTCAGTTGACCGTGCTGTTCGGAAGAAAACCTCAATTGAGCATTTCCAGGAATCATGGATCAGGAAGATACTCAGATTTAGATCTGGCTTGAATACCAAATTCGTCAAATTTAAGGATGACCACTTATACAGCTCAGCATCAGAAGATGTAAGCAAAAATTTCATCGATTTATTTTTACTGTTACCTCAGTGATGTCATTCTATGCAATGTGTAAAAGATTTTATCCTCAAGTTGATGTATTTGAAATTAAACAATGACAGGATAAAAAGGCGTCCACCGACGGATTGAGGGTTAAAAAGCCTGCATCCAAAAGAAGCCCAGGGAAAAAGAATGGAAAGAAGCAGAAGAGCGTGAAGCACAATATTGATGTTCCAGGTTCACCTATGTCACACACCCCTACTGAACATGCCCCTGAAGTAGCCAAGGAGGATTGCAGTATGGATCCAGATGCAGTAGAAAAACATACTTCTACACCTTCCACTTCCAATGAGCCACCAGTGGTTGATATCTTTTCCACTCCTCGGGGGCATCAACCTCGCAAGCAATAATAGTTTCACCGATCAGGGTGTCCATTGATTCACTAGTTTGGAGGTTAAAACGATTGCCCCGAACGAGGAAGATTCCAGAAAAGTATGATGATTACTTACACTCAATGGGTGGATCGGAGTATTCACTCTCCAAAAGTGACAGGTTTCTACTGAATGGGTTCAAACGATATTTCAATGAGAGGTATAATGTAATTACATTACCATCGTAATGGTTTCATTCCATATATGGCCTTATGTGTATTGTATTTTGCAGTAAGGATGAGCTCGACATTGTGTGCACATTGGTATCCAGTGAAGTCCTGAATTGTGCTCTAGAGGAGGGAATTTGGTTCGACACCAATATTTTGTATTATTGGTTTGATGTGTTGAGGGAGAAGTGTCAAACGGCCTTTTTGGCAGACCCAAGCATTTCTGTAAGTATATAGATTCTGATTTGCAATTATCACTTCGTCGCCATTTGGAGGTTAAAAACTCACTTTTAATTTTTTTGCAGAGCTGGTGGCAGTCTGGATTGCCAACCGCTGAAGAAGCAGCCTTCGGTCCCGGAGGTTCTCGAGTGTGTGAGGCTAGAGAATGTAAAACATTGGTTTACGTTCTTCACTCTGTCAATCATTTCACATTACTTGTTGGGTATACGGACGAGAGGAAATGGGAATTCTACAATAGTTCAAGCAGTGATCGTCATGCTTTAACTACCTGTAAACGATTTGTAAGTATACCATAATGGTACCAAAATTTAAAAGAGCTTCTTAAGGTGTTATCGTACAAGATTTAGTCAGATTTCTTTTACTGATCTTGTAGGTTGAGTGGCTGACGACGAAGTTCAGCCAATATGGGTGGGCAGACCCATACATATGGACAATCAACGTTAAAACGAACATCCCACTGCAGGAAAACGGCTACGATTGCGGTGTCTTCGCCGCTGCGTTCGCTGAGCACTGTATATTTCGTCGTCCGATTAACTTCACGCAGGCTGACATGATGTATTACCGGCAATGAGTCATCATTGAGATCTTCAAGCGCAGCTGGGAGTTGAATGCATACCGATTGAATATTGATGAGATTCCACTTGACTCAATTGATCCTGAGAAATGATTAAAATTTGATCTTTTGTTGTGATCCATTGTTGTATGTAAATCTAACATGGTCCATGTTTTTGGGTGCCTACTGTAAATATAACTTTTTGTATGTAAAAAGTTGAAATGAATGTAAAGGGAAGTTTTGTTTGCTTCTGTATGATCAAAGATAGTTGTTTGGCTTTATTGTATGTTGCCCTCCTATGTATTTTTTAATGCAGCTTGTAATATGGACGTGAATGTAGTATGGTAGTTGTAGTGCATTCGCACATCCAACCATTACAGAAGTAACAGGTTTATTGTCATTGCTTAAAACTGACGACGTCGTTGCTTCACAGAACCTAATATATAGGGTCCAGTGTAAAGAACTGACGACGTCGTCACTTCACAGAAACGTTTATAAAAAATCTCAGATGTAATAAATGACGACGTCGTCGCCTCACAGAACCTAGCGCAAACTATATGTTTCTTAATACTGACGACGTCGTTGCTTAACAGAAACTAGTGGAATAATTTCTAATGTTAAAGTGACGACGTCGTCACTTCACAGAACCGTTTATATAAAAACCCAGATGTAATAAATGACGACGTCGTCGCTTCACAGAACCTGGCCAAAAATAAATGGGTGCTGATACTGACGACGTCGTTGCTTAACAGAATCTATTGGAATCACTTCTAGTGTTAAACAGACGACGTCGTCACTTCACAGAATCGGTTATAAAAAAACTTAGATGTAATAAATGACGACGTCGTCGCTTCACAGAACCTAACTCAAAGTATAATGTTTCTTGATACTGATGACGTCGTTGCGTAACAGAATCTAATGCAATAGTCCAATTGTATTAACTGACGACGTCGTTGCTTCACAGAATCTACTGGAACATAATTGTGTTTTAATAACTGACGACGTCGTCGCTTCACAGAATCGTTTCAAAAAAAAACTTATAATAACTGACGACGTCGAAGCTTCATAGAATCTAGTGGAACATAGTTGTGTGTTAATAACTGACGACGTCGTCGCTTCACAGAATCGTATAAAAAAAAACACTTATAATAACTGACGACGTCGTTGCTTCACACAGTCTAATGTAACATATTTGTTTGTTAATACTGACGATGTCGTATTTTCACAGAGGGATATGGTGACATAGTTGATAAAAGTTGATAACAAAAATGGTGACATAGTTGATAAAAGTTGATAACAAATTTGTTGAAACTGTTATATATAAAGTTGTATTACAAAGTATGATCCACATCAAGGGATATGCACAAGATATGCTAGAAAGCTACCCCACAAAAGTATGATCCACAGCAGAGGCTATGTACAAGGTATGCTATCAAATCACCCCAACATAAAGTATTTCTACCCCACAAAAGTATGATCCACATCAAGGGATATGTACAAGGTATGCTAGAAAGCTACCCACAAAAGTATGATCCACAGCAGGGGCTATGTACAAGGTATGCTATCAAATCACCCCAACATAAAGTATTTCTACCCCACAAAAGTATGATCCACATCAATGGATATGTACAAGGTATGCTAGAAAGCCACCCACAAAAAGTATTTCTACCCCACAAAAGTATGATATTTACAAGATATGCTAGTTGGATCTATGCAACATGATCTGATGGTGGATTGCGACAACTCTTTCGGTTATGTCCCCTATGTTTTGCAGTTAGAGCAAGTAACAACCCTGCGTTGTCGATTTCTGTCTTCAACACGAATCCGGGATTTCTTTGGACGCCCTGGTTGTTTGGTAGCACGTGGAGGCAAGACGATTTCATTTGATGTATGTTCCCATTGTCTGCTATCACGAGTGGCATGAATGACCTCACTATACGAAGCACGATAAGTAGTTGTTAGGTAACAATCCTCAACATAGTCATACGGATTCAGGTGCCTAACTTTCATCGCTGCTAGTGCATGACAGCATGGAATCCCCATTATTTCCCATCAACGACAGCTACACTTCTTCAGTTCAAGATCCACAATATCTATGAATTGTGCTGATTGAACCTGAAACTCAACGAGCCCGGCAACACGTACATGCACGCGGCGTGAGTCTTCAGCCTCTTGGCTCATTAGTTTCTCTACATAGGGCGTTAATCGCGATGTAATATCCAGTGACTCGAGATGTCTTCTCTGGAAGAAATCCATCAACTTCGCACGGATTTCTTCGACTTGCTTTATAATAGGAAGCACCCTAATGTCCTTTAAAAGCGCGTTCGTACATTCGGCAGCGTTGCTGGTTATCATGTCATAGCGCCGACCCTCAACAAACGCATTTGACCAACGTTGTTTTCCAATGGCATTGATATAATTATGCACCCCTTGGTCTACAGACATGATGTTATTCATATAGGCCTCATACTCACATGGTCTAAAAGACTTGGCAGCCCGCCAGAATTTCAATACAATGGCACGATCACAGAAGGCTGTTTTAATGTTCTCTGCAATGTGATGACAACAGTAGCAGTGAATCGCGCTTGGAATGATGTTGGCCAATGCCGGGACAAGACCCTTTTGTCGATCAGACACAATAGTCAAATTTGTTGGACTTCCCAAAGCAAGAGATAGGTTGGCAAGAAACCACTCCCAACTGTCACGACGTTCGGCCTCGGCCAAAGCGAAAGCTATAGGAAATAGCTTATGATTACCATCATAGGTGACAGCCACTAGAAGCACACCCGGATACTTGCCCCGAAGATGTGACCCATCAACAGCGATCATCGGCCTCATCGACGAACAGAATGATCGGATGCAAGGACCGAAAGCCCAGAAGAATCTTCTAAACCTGTCTTCAACAGTCGTGTCGATATTAGTCACAGTACCTGGATTGGTCATGTGTAATTCTTTACAATATAGAGGTAAAATCTTAAAAGATTCTTCATATGATCCCCGAACTACACGCAAGGCCATCTCTTTTGCAATATGTGCTTTTCTATAAGTGATACGGGTGCCAAACTCCTTTTGGTATTCATTCATAATTTCTTTTGGCTTCAAGTGGTTATTGCATCGGACTCTGTCCTCAATGAACTCTTCAATAAGTTTCGAGGATGCTTGGGGATGTGTCATTCCCATCATTGGTTTTGAGCAACAATGTCTTGGGTTATAAGTCCGCACCTTAAATTCCGGGCCTGAATCAACGATGGAAGCATGTATACGCCAGGGACAACAATCATCTCTGCAACGTGCCGTGACTTTTTTCGTCTTTGTCGACACATGTCGTAGAGTAAAATTGTTATAAATTGTAAATTTCGCAAGAGATCTTCTGAAGCTTTCACGATCAGGAAATTGACGCCCTACCCACATTTCTCGTGCTGAGTCCGTACCAGTATCGGCTATAACATCTTGAGGGGCCATTGTGTCTACAAAATTGATATCTCCCATAGCCACTGAATGAAGCACAGCCTGAATGGTTTCAGATCCTTGTTGATTACCAATATAATTGACATCTTCCATAGCAAGTGAATGATCCACAGCATGAATGGTTTCACCTCCTTGTTCATTACCCCCGGAATTGACATCTTCAATAGTAAATGAATGATTCATAGCATGAATGACTTCAGCTCCTTGTTCATTGCCAACAAAATTTACATCTTCCAAATCAAATGAATGATTCGCATCATGATTGGTTTCGGTGCCTTGTTTATTACCAGCCATCATCGAAGAGGGAGTTCCACGAACCATTGATATATCAAAAGTAGCACATACAGCATCGTGTGCATCAACAGCCTCTCGATCTATACCATCCACATCAAAAACAGCTCTTGTAGAACGATTTGTTGCATGAGGATCCAATGAGGTAGAGAAATGCATATCAACGTTTTCATGGAGATCCACGGTGGGAAATACTAGGCCAGACGTGGGCATTTTTATCTCGCAAATCCCTTTGCACAATTTTCTTCTTGGCACTTGGACAGCCAACCTTCACTCGTTCTCTGCAAGGCATGGACAAGAATTTAAGTTAGGCACGACAAGTGCAACTATATAAATATTAAAAAAAATAGAACATAGATACGTACCTAGAGCCTTCGCGTTTCTTGTTATTAACGTGTAGTTTCCTGTTGACATACACATGTAGCCCATGTTGCTCACTTCCAGACGCCATCAACATTCCCAGCATATCATTTTCATCTTCCAAACTGATCAACGAAAAAACGAGTCCATTGTGATGAAGGTATTTCATGCTTACATCCTTGATATTTGCATCCCAATTAGACAATGCAATGGCTTCATTCATCAACATGTCATATGTAAGGTCTTAGGTAGAGACCTCATCTTCTGTCTTCCACCATTGTAGACCGGGCGTATAATGTCAAAGACAAACTCTCCATCAAAGTGAAATATGATGGAAATCCCAGACTTGGTCATTCTGCCGACGCAAATAAAGCATATATTAATTTGGTGGTATTAGCAAATGTAGTCCAAGGGTCACCTTTCACATAATGCTAATAGAGAGATGATTGTATGGGTCAAACTGTCCATTTCTATTTCTATTTATAAGGAAAAAAATCACAAGAGAAGTTAACTCCCCTAACACTGTTTTTTCCTAGGGTTACTGACAGAGGAGGAGTGAAAATGAAATCATTTTATGGGTGTTTGCTCCCACTTTATACAAGACATATTCACCAAGATTTCTGCACGTATTTGAGTACCCATCTTCATATTACTTATAAGGGTTTAACCCTAACGTGCAAATACGTAGATTCACAATCTTCATATGCTCTCAACTAGGGGTTGTGACAATAAACAACCTTAGAACAGCCAGAGTTGTTACCTTTCTCAAAAGCCTTAATGAACTTTTCTCAAAAAAATGTATATCAAATGCCTTAATGAACTTTTCTGAAAAGGGTAAACATGAAACACAGAATCTTGGTAGCTAATGCATGAAAGAACACATAAATAGCGATATACCTACCTCTTAATGGAGTTCAACAACCTCCATAAAGAAGCCCACCCGTTGGGGAAGACGCCTGCATCGTCTCTATTCAATGGCAGATAAAAAGGATCCCACGAAAAAGAAGCTGTGACGGGATATGCATATATATATATAGAACATAAGCGACGACGTCGATACTAACCCACTATTATAAGTGACGACGTCGTCGCTTGTAGAAAATAAGCAAAAAAAATATATTTTCTGGCGGGAATACCCATTCCGTTACATATTATCTATGGGTACCTCTTCCGGTGAGTGACCAACTAGGGTCCTTTTTCAGGTAAAATTCTCAACAAATTATAGTGCAAGTGGAATGAGCAAGGACAACCAAATACGAGGAGCATTGAGGAAGATCGTTGTGAAGAAGGGGTTAGTCACCGACCTGAGAATTGTGAAGAAGGGGAGAAACTGACAGCGATGATGAAGAGAGGAAAAGCTGCAAAGTGGGATTTTTTTTTTCAACGAGCCTTAATCATATGTTATAGGAATAAAGAGGTTTCGAGTTGCAAATGAAAAGAAAAGATGCTAGAGAAGACAATGTAATTCTTTTTTCTTTTTTCTTTTGGTGGGAAACGAAGATTGGCCAATTATATCGTTCGGGGGAAGAAAGCCAGGGAAGAAGATGAAAGAAGGGGGAAATGCTTAAAAGAGCCTGAGGGAGAAAGATAAGGATTTTTAAAAAGGGCTCTAACGATATCGTTCCGGGGCAGGTGGCCTTTTGGACGCATAAGAAATCCAATTCAATGTTTTAGTGTCTTTTTAATCAATTAATTTAATTAGGTTTTAGAGATAATTTTCTCGTAAAAAATCCCTATTTTGAAAGAAAAAAGATCAAAATCCCTCTTTGCCCATGATGATCGGCAGGGATGAGAAAGAATGTATGTTATATGTTAATAAGGGAGAACCAATTAGTGGGGCCCACTTTTGGAAAAAAAATCAATTCAATCATAATAAGTGGTCTCATCTTTTATTAGTTCTCACTAAATTTCACTTCAATAGGAGTTGGGTCTATCATTAGATCGAGCACTTTGAAAACCTTGAGATTTCTATAATTTGATGATGGGTCAAACTCTTATTAAAGTGAAATTTGGTGATGGGCCATAAACAATAAAGTCATTTAATTTGATTGATTTGGATTTTTCATAAGTACCCTCATGGAGGAGCGTCAAAGATTTTTATTAAGTCCGGGTTAAACTAGTAAACATGCTTGTGCTAAGCCCAAGGCTTTAATAAAAAATATATCTAATTCATTCACTTCAAAAATGATATTTTATTGTTGTTAAACTTTTTCATTCATTGTGATGGTATGGCCGTATGGGTAGTTGTTGCTTAAAAGTGAAATAAGAAATGAAATTACTATGAATTAAGAAATGGGTATTACTAATGACGTCGTAATTAAGAAATAAAGTTAAGGGAGGAACTTAAAAAGAATTAACAAAATAAATTAAGAAAACTCATTATAAAATGAATTAAAGATGTTAATAGATGAAATAATAACAAAGGAATTAGACAAAAAAAAGAGTCAAAACTGAATTTGGTGATCAAAATTGAGTTTCAAAACTAATTTCTATAATGTGATATAATGGACAATTAAATCCATTAAGGATCCTCATAGACTAATTTATCTTAAAATGCTGGGTCTATGTAATTTAAATACGTATATATATATACTAAAACTTGGCCTTGGTCTAGGTCCCATATGGACCCAACCTGAACTCGATCTATTTATATCTCTACGTAAAATTCAAGCACTGTGTGCCCACATGTGTCCTCATAAAGCTAGAGCAGGTAACTATATGAATTCTTGGGATTTCTCAAAATTATTTGAATTCTACATAATGCATTTTTTACTTTCATAAACAACAAACAAAAAGATAACATACAATGAGTTCCACACATAATTTCCTAATATTTAGGTGATTCCATTTGGTTCCTCCTAGTACTAAACATAATTTTATAATCATCATCATCATAATAGTTTTGACCAAATATGCGGAGATTAGCTACATGAATTCTACTTCTTCATCTAAGTCTATCTTAGGCCAAATATGATTCAACTTTACTACTCACATCTATGTTATCCCTAACCCATCCCTTTGTCTTGGCGGGCGACCAACCTAATGAAAAGACTTTTTCTCACAGCCATCTTAATTGCCAAACAATAGACATATCCAAACCATCTTAACTATAAGTCTTTTAATTTCATCACCAATTGATGTTAAGCAGCTAAGGACGCCTCTCAATTTCATCACCAATTGTTTGATGTTAAGTAGCTAAGGACGCCTCTCATGAGAGATTGTTACGGATTCCCTTCGACAAGTGGGAGTCCTTCTATGATCAATCAAACCCGCTCACACACACGCTATGAATTGGCACTAATGCAAAAACTGCCATACATTTAACTATTATTCCTCACCATTGGAGTGAAATCTTTAACATGGTCTACTATAAATCCGATAATTTTGAGCGCCAAGGATGAAGGGGCTACAATGATCTATTAAGGTATTTAAATTCGCCAACCCATCATCTTAACTCTCCTTAGACTACAGATTAACAGATTAGGATGGTGGGATTAACTTGAAATTTCATAGGCCAGGCCCACTTTTTATCTTTCATTCCCTCACCTCATCCTTGATTGCTGGGGCCCCAGCCTACTGGACTGTGTTGGGCGTTTGATCCGGAGGCCTTGGCGTTTCGTTAGTTTTTCTTGCGCTCGCAGTTTTTACAATCTGTGTGATTTGCCGACACCACGTGCCAGCCCAAAGTCTTTGTTATTTCAAAGTAGATTTCTCTCCATTTCATTGTATATATAATCAGATTTTGGTGTTTTGGCTTTGACCGAGAATTGTTTTCTTTCATCTTCTCTTACCGATGGGGATGAAAGCAGAAGGTGGTGAGGAAGAGAGACCCATGAAGAGGAGGAGGACATGGAGGTGGGTCTTTGCTGCTTTGATCGTCGTCTTCTTCGCCGCAGCGTTTGCATCGAGAAATGCCCCCAAGATCTCACTTTTTGGTTTTACAAACAAACCTTGCCAGTGTTCGGTACTCACCCATTTCTTAATTACCCGTTTCTGTTTTTGGGTCTGTTTGAATTTGGATGTACTCTGTGTTGGAATGGGTACCCATTTGTCGATTTTGTGGGGGTTTTTGAAATGGATTGAAGTTTGGGGTGCATTCAAATGAGAACCCCTTTTGGTGATTTTGAGGGAACTCTGAAATATGATTATGTGATTTTGAAGAAAAGTTTTAGCTTTTGCTTTGTTTCATGAATTAGAAACAACAGATGCCTGCATGGTTTCATGGGTTTGTTGGAAATGGGGACCAGATTTTTTTTTTTTCATGAACTAGGAACCTCAGATGCCTGGATGGTTTCATGGGTTTGCTGGAAATGGGGAATATGTGAGTTTGGATGTTCACCAAAATATAAATATGGTTGGTTAAGTTTGGTAAAATGTATGGTGCTTTATTTCACTCTATAGGGTGGTGGGTTCCTGTTCTGGTTTCATGTTTTGTTGACTCTCCTATCCTGTGTGGTTGTCAGAGCCAATTGCCAATATGGTTTTGGGAGAGGTGGAGTTATCTATATCCTACCTAAATGTTTTAATTTTTTGCTCCATAGTGAATGCGCAAAGAAGCATCCGTTTTATCTACTGTTGTATACAAACTGAAAGCGATTTGAGATGCCCCAAATGCATTTTTTTTTTTTTTTATCCCCTAAATGTCCTGAACCTTTCTGGATGATCAATGGAGATTTACATTAGAAGTAAAAGCACACTCGATCTGTATGTGATTTTAGGTGCATCCAAACATTCTTAAGCTCTAGGGGGTATCTTTTTTCGGTTTTGAAGTTGGAACTGTTCAGTGTGATGGAAGACAGATTTAGCTTTCAACTTCTGTCTATATGCATTGTGGCTCTGGTGGGTTTTATGTTGTTTGAATGAGGGAGGAGAGTTTCAATTCAAGGATCTTAAGCTTTAGAAGATTTGGCATCAGTTGACTTTTATCCTTCTTATGGATTTAAACAGTCTTTGTTTGTTGGTTGGTTGTGTCTACTGATGCCTTTGTTGAAAACTTGTGCAGGATTCACGTAAATACACAGGCATTGTCGAGGATTGTTGTTGTGACTATGAGACTGTTGACACTATCAACGAGGAAGTGTTGCACCCTATACTTCAAGAGGCTGTCACTACCCCATTTTTCCGATATTTCAAGGTGCGGTAGGATCTAGATATGGGCTAATATTGTCTGAAATGGTTTCCTTGGTCAATCAAGTGTTTTTGTGCCTTTATATGTATATGCGATCTTTGTTAAAGCTATCAATGACCACCTCTCATTTGACAATGGTTCTTAATCAGGTGAAATGCATTTCTTATCCTTTTTTTCCTAATTTCATACGATTCGTTGATTCTTTATTATGCTAAGCCTCTTCTTGTTGATTTTTCTTCTGGTTAGAGCTGTCTTAATTGATGAATAGTTATTCACATGCAAATCATATAGTTTGTCTAGGTCAAATGTTTTTTGTTTTCCTTCTTCTTTCTTTTAGCATATTTTATTTGTAGTTATTCTAAGACCAGTTTCATGTTTCTACTTGACTCCTACAAACAGGCACAGGGGTTAATCTTTTCATGTCTCTTTGGGTCTAAGTTGTCTGGTTTAATGTGGACTGTTGACATACATTTGGTAGATCACATGGGCATGTTGCTCGTGTGTTGTTGTCCTTTGGCCTATTTTATCCATCTGTTGTTTTTTCATACATTTGTAGCCTCTCTGATCAGTGGCTCGGGCTAATTTTGGGCCTGCCAATCTACATGATGGCCCTGTCTGCATGTAGATTGGATCTTGCACACGTGTGGCACAAGCGCCTGTGTGTAGGTCTGCCAGTAGGACTAAGAAACTCTTTTAATAGGATAAAAGTACATAGAAAAGGGAAGGCAGATGTAGAACATGCGATTTTTCCCTCTTGTTGCTGCAGTATCATGTCGAGTTTTCACCTATAGGAGGTCTCTGCACGAAGGCCGGTGTGGATTTTCAAACCCCATTGTCCACGAAGCGAGACTCCCTAAATTAAAGATGCTCATTGAAAATCTTGCATTGCTTCTGTGTGGGATTCCTGTATGAGAATATTTCTTCTGTATCAATTTACATGTATTTCTCATTCCTACATCATTGATTGTATAGTTTAAAGAAGTATAATTGTCTATACTGATAAAAGAAGTATTATCATCTATAGTGACTGCTCCTTTTAAAATAAGTATTTAAACTGACTGCTCCTTTTACTTTTTCTTAGAAACACATGCACTTGGAAATTTTAGATGGACTTTCTGGAAGAAACTTTGTTGCAGGAGTCTTCTAGATAGTATATTGGTTGATGTTTCAGCCTTGTATTCATGGATTAAAAAATTGGCTCAGTCGACTTGGACTTGGCCATGACCGAGTCAAGTTCAAGTCTACAGTGACTCGGACTCGACTCGACTCGACCAGTGAATGATCCTTGCTTTGTGGCGGCTCCATTTGCATTTTGCAGTCCCTTTTTAGGTTCTGATTGGTCCCCTTTATTATCCTTTTCTTTTTTTCTTTTGTACATGGGCCCACTTTTGATCTATCAATTCTCTTCACCAACACCTGCTCGTATACTTAGCGTCAGCGACACTATTCCAGTCACATTTACGTTTTATCACAATGAATATGTAGCATCTAGCACCTAAAATTAAATATTTGGATCATTTGATAAGACCAACCCCTCAAATATGTGCCCAAATTAAATAGTACAAAGGCCTAAACTAGGACTCGAGTCGGGTCCCGAGTCCGCTTTTTTAATCCTTGCTTGTATTGCCCCCACCACCAACACTTCTAACTTTAACTTATATCTAATTTACTCTTTTTATTAATAAACATTTCCATATTTTCTAAAATTTAACAAACATTATCACTATCATCATCAAAACCTCGTCCCAACTATGTTAGGGTCGGCCACACGAATTCTATTTCTCCATTCCGATCTATCTTGAGCCAAATCCTCAGATAAGTTACACTTCTTCATATCTATTTTTTAGTCCATCCATGTCCTCTTTGGCCTACCCCTTCCCCTTGGGTTTCTCTAATTTTATCTCCTACTGTTGCTACCCCTAAATGCTCTCGAAAGCGCTCATTTCTGATTCTATCCTTCCTAGTTTTACCACACATCCACCTCAACATTCTCATCTCTGCTACATCCATTTTGTGCATATGCTGCTTCTTGATTGGCCAGCATTCTGTTCTATAGGTCATAGCTGGTCTAATCATTGTCTTGTAAAATCTTGCCTTCAATCTTGTTGGCATTCGTCGGTCACAAAGCACTTTAGAAGCAAGTCTCCACTTCAACCATCCTACTTTAGTCCTATGTTCGACATCTTTATCAATCTCATGGTCTTTGATTCTCACCAGTTTTTTTTTTTTACTACCAGTCCCAAGCCCGAGTAAAGGAGGAGGGTTGCATTAGGTAGGTTGACAGCCGGTGTAAAATTTTGCCACAACCCAAACATGAATTCTGAAACATCATCACTATATAAATGATATTTTAGTGAGTAGTCATATATGAATTTCCGATATGAGCTGCCCATAACCTAATGTGGTATGGTTGCATTGAAGGGCCATGTATGTGGCTGTGCCTACCTGCATGTATAGTAGAAGATTGGATAGAAGGTTTTGTCATGGATTCCATATGATCCTAATTTATCTCACCTCAGTTGGATAATGATATCATCCGATGAAAGGGTCAAATTTGACAATTAGACCAATTTGGTCCAATCGTCCATTTTGCTGACCCTTGATTTGATGGTTATGGACTTATGGTCATTCAATTAGGTTGAAATTTGGACATTTGCAGTCCACAATGGCCACTTCTATTTAAAACTGTCCATAATGCATCCAAGTAGGCTCCAAATCCAGCCTTAACAATATGGCGTACTGTTAGCATCACACAACCATTCCGTACTTTTATGTTTAGCATTGATTAGGGGTACATGCAAAATAACCACAATCTGATTATTGTGACCATCTATTTAAGAAGGGCTTTAAGATTTAATGGTTATATTGTTTATAAACTATTGAACTTTAGAGCTTCCAAATAGATGCTAACGATCATAAGATCGTATTGATATCTGGCCTACCTTTAATTTTTATACAAAAATCTTACTTTCCTACTCAAACTATGTCATTAAAATGCATCCAGGTGGTTGGCTTCACCAAGTTTGAAACTTGCGGACTAGTTCTCACTTCTCAGTCGATTTTTCCTCTTTATATGTATGTATGTATTGAATATAGGCAAGAGCCCACCAAGGTTTTAAAAATTGGACTGTCTCTCCTAGTCAGATCGACTTGAATCGAGTCACATATTACTTGGCCAAGCGAGACTAATTCGCACCATAAATTCAAAAGCCTTTAAAATATAGGAAAATATAATAAAAATCTAAAAAGTTGAAAACAATGTCTTTTAAATTGAGAATTTTAGAGTCGTATGTTTTAGTTAGTCTGAATGAAATTTAGTATGATTAGGTGTTGCCATTTTTCAGCCAATCAAATGAACAGTTGCATTCAATTTTCGAATGCTTAAATCTTCTGCAAAACGACGTGGTTTTAATCTTCTCTTCTAAAATCAATGTAAAAGATCCCCAAAGGCATCCAAAAGCTTATTCCAGCATGAAAATATGGAGAAAATGTTGTGTTCAAAGCCTTTTCTATAGGAATCTGTTTGAAGCGAGACTTGGGGGTGACTCAATTCGGTAGTTGCTGAGTTAGAATCAACTTGGCCAAGTCAACTCAAACTCCTGATTTTTAAAACCTTGGAGTCTACAACACAGTTGTAAGGTGCTCACTGTCACAATTATGTGGTTGCAGGCTCAAGTCTCTGTGTGTGTTACGGTTCCCTTCTACTGAGACGTACCTCTTGCAACTTGCATGAGCGCTAACAATTTTAACACCATGAGTCACCCACGTCCAACCTCCTCACACTCACCAAACACCCTCCCCCAATGATTTGCCACTCACCCTAATTTGACACTAATCTTCGATGTAACTTACCATTGGATTGAATTTCATAAAAATGTAACTTAGGAAGTTATTTAACTTTGAGGACCTTAAACCAATGGTTGTGATGATCTGATTGGGATGATTTGTCTGCCCAAATAATCTCCAATGAGACCTTTCCATTGCACTAGGCCCCATGATAGGCATGCATCTTGGTGGGTTTCACGAGGGGCTTAGATTTTTGAGATCCACACATCCATATTAGCATACACATCTCAACCATATGTAGTTTAGCTTTTTCTCATTTCTTTAATACCCAACATTCAGTTCCTTTCTTTAAAGCGGGTCTGATTGTCATCTTACAAAATTTCCCTTCTAATTGAAGTGATACTCAACAATAGCATAGCACAGACACTTCAGTAGCCTGTCTACCCTTTGCTTACTCTTTGCTAATTTTATTTTTACATCCAACTTAAATCCACTGTTTTGTTCTATAATTATTCCTACTGAAATCCATCACATTGTTGTACTAGGTCATTTTCAATTTTGCCAAGATATCTTCTTTACACATGATCCACTAAATTTGCTCTGCATATAGATTCTGTCTTTGGTATGCTGAGTGCTGACCCATTTGCCTTGAATGTCTTTCTCCAACATTCTAGCTTATCATTACTTGCTTTCTTGTATGACTGACTAGTAGTACCACTTCATCTAACAAACATCATGCAACATGAAACTTCATCTTGTCTTCTATCGTTAACTTGTCCATAATCAAGTGGATTAGATAGAGGCAACAAAGACCCTTGCAATCTAATTGTAACCAGTACTTCAACATCTCCTTACATTCAATTCTCACACTTCTGATTGCATCTTCATACATGTTTTGTATATTATTGGTATACCTGTTATCATATGCATTCTCTGAATTGTTAAAAAGAATTCCTCTTTTCTCTAAACTTTTTCATGAGTTGTCTTATAGGAAAATGACTTCTGGAGTATATCTACCTAAAATAAATGCAAACTAATGCTTTGAAATATTTGACTTGCCATAAGTGATGTTTTATTAGTCTCTCCTTAAGTTTCTTTGTATGACTAAGTTTGATCGCTCAATAGCTTGCGCAATTTTCAATATCACCTTTACTTCTGTCGAAAGGAATCATGTTACCCTTTTCTCAATCATCATTCTTTTTGTATTCAAAATTTTATTAAACATTCTCATTTACTCAGATCTTTTATTGATGATTCATTGATTTGATTCTAAATAATGATTTACTTTGCTCATAAATTTCATATTAATGAGTCTTTAAATTACATTCCTTGTCTATCTTTGACCTCTTCTTCTTTTTCCAAGAGCACCTTATATAATCAAGACTCTCATTTTATTTTATTTTTCTCAGTAAACTTGTAGATACACTATGACCCCTCAGTTCTCATTTTCACATACAAAGTACTACGCTTCTTTTTTGCTTTACTAATGGCTTCAAAACTTTTTTGCTATCTTATACCTTTCTAAGTTTTTGGTACTCCTTGTTTTTGCCATTGTTTGAAGAGTTAATTAAAGAAAAGGAAATGATGTATTCTTTTTATATGGTCAAAACTGCTTGCAGTTGGAAGATCTCTAGAACATCGAGACTTTTTTTTAACTGGTTGGTGGTCTTTGGAATAGGTTAAGCTATGGTGTGACTGCCCTTTCTGGCCTGATGATGGGATGTGCCGTCTGCGGGATTGTAGTGTCTGTGAATGTCCAGAAAGTGAGTTTCCTGAGCCATTTAAGAAGCCCTTCCATGGGCTTTCTTCTGACAACTTGATATGTCAGGAGGGAAAACCCGAGGCTGCAGTGGACCGAACGCTGGATACTAAAGTATTCAGAGGATGGGTAGAGATAGACAATCCATGGACATACGATGACGAGACTGATAATGGTGAGGCTTTTCTTTTGCTGGGGAATATTGCCATTCTTTAAAAATTTGATAAGTCCATCTGCAGCTCCATGCATTCTCATCGAAATAATGTTGTATGTGGGTGCTACCATGAATGCGACTGACCCATGACTTAGGGTGACCTCTTATCAAGTGAGCTGGACACACTTGAATGTGAACTGTTAGTGTGTTTATAAACTGTCCACTTATTTCTTAAATGTGTGTCCCACTTGTTGAATGGTCTTGCCAGATTCTGTGGCCAGGAGGTCGATGTAACAGATGATTTGGATCTCACACATGCAGTGGATCTTACAGACCCCTGTGGGTTTAGCAAACCTCCTTACTTGCAGCTATTTTTCCAATCTTAAGTAAATAGTAATGCATTGCTCATTTCTTATTGCAGCGGAGATGACATATGTCAATCTCCAACTAAACCCTGAGCGATACACTGGTTACGCTGGTCCATCCGCTAGAAGAATATGGGAAGCTATTTATAGGGAGAATTGTCCAAAATGTGAGTCAATTATGTTCTGTTAAATCATTTTGAAGAAATTGACTTTTTTAACTTTTCTGTTTCACAGCTTTCATTTTGGAACATCTCCTCAAATTTCTGTTGCTCAAAACCTGGCCTAGTCAGTTTAACTCGTTCAATTCTCTCGTTAGTACATTTTTGTGTTGATTCACTTCACCTTGTAGAATTTTTCATCTAGTTTTGCTACATCTATATGCTATTAATGGATCCCACATAAAATGCTTAGGAATTTTTTTAAGGATCATGTTGAGCCTTCCTTTTTTAGCTTGGTTGGATACTGAGTTTAATTTTTGAGTTTCTAAACTTGGTCTCAAAGATGGTTGGATTCACTTATTTTTGTGTTTCCAAATACTTGTGTTTGTGCTTGCTAATTTAGTCTGTTGGGAAGAATTGATCTTCTTTATTACTCACTACTAGTTGTCTTCTGGTGTATTTGATATTTTAACGTCTGTTAATGTTTTAGAAGATGTGTTTTTGAGTTTTCATGGATTTTTTTGCTGCATAGAAGTTTCTTGGGGATATTTCCAAGTTGGGATAAGGTGTAGTGGGAGAATGGTAACTTTATAAAGAGTTGTTTGATATCTTAAGAAGCAAAGTAGCAGCATACTGAGAAAATTGTAGAGCTTTGGGGCTCTGGGAGAAATAGGTATACCGGTAAATCCTATTTGAGTGGCAAATGAGGGAAAAAAGTAGCTATATTTTGAGAGTTTTGGAGAGTGGTGTTGTATTTAGAGGAAATGTAAACAGGAAAAATGTATTTTTAAGGAGTTGTGTACTTGAAAGAAATGTGGGAGAGGCTTTGGCTAGATCGAATTCACTTGGAGGCTGCTGTTTGGTAAGTAGTTAAACAAAGAGGAAGCAATGGATCTCATAGAAGGATTGGATGAAGAGATAATCATGAATCCAATTGGGCATTTTTTCTTTATTCTTTATTCTTTTTTTAAAAATGATGGCTGTATTAATGCTCAAAAACTGTACAGTATAGGAGATGTATAGTGAACACAAAAGGCCAGAAAAGAAGAAAACAACCAGCTCAAAAGGGGCCCTGGCCTTAAAATTCAGCCAAGACCACCCAAAACAGGTAGCCTAAACGGAGAGCCAAAAAACAATTAAAACTGAACAGAAACAGTGTGGAGATGAGTTCTTTTCTTTTCTTTATTTTTTTTTTCCTAATAAGTGTGAAGTCATGACAGTGTTAAAAGAGCTCCATGAGAGAGGAAGACTGAGAGAAGAATTGAATACTACTTTATCTATCCTATCTTGAAGGTTAAGGGGTTGGATAAAGGGACCACATAGTCCAATAAGCTTGGTTGGGAATGCGTAAGTCTCTAAACTTCTACCAAATAGTTTAGGGAAGTTATTGGTTGGATCTTTTCAGCATCAGAATGTGGTTTTGGAAGTTGGGCAATTTTTTTTTCCGCGTAAGTTTCTATCAATTGCATTCATCCAAGGGGTAATTCCAAAAGACCAATCATCCCCACTTAAAGCTGAACTTAGTAGAGGTTTATGATCAATGCATGAAGCAATTTTCTAGATTATTTGCTTTAGACGATGGGTTTCAGGTGAGATTGTGGAGGTGAATCTAGGATTTTCTACCTTGTTTGTGCTGCGTGGATGATGAGATGTCTTCGGTGCTAGACAACCATGGGATTTTCTCAGCAAAAAGTCGTTACAGTTGTCTTGTGTACATATAAGTGGCTTCTTCAGGGCTCCTTTATCTTTGGAGGATTCCAGCTCGACCTTAAGTCTTTGCCTTTTGTTGTAACATCAGTTTGGACAATTTCTTACATTTATTTTATCGGTAACTAAAAATCATATTAAAAGATGGGGAAACTTACAAATGATTAAAAAAAAAAATGACATGAAAAGACAATGGTATACCAAAACAAGGGACAAGCATTGCATAGTAAGAGCAATAAAAGGAGCATCCGTATCAACCCCTTGCTTACCTAAAGCATCTGCCATGGTGTTGGTTGATCTCCCTACATGCTTAAACTCCACTTGAGCCGAAGAAGACGACTTTAATTTCGGAGAAGAGAAAATGCAATTTCCAAGGGCCCACCTCGGAAGAAATCCAAGAAATAGCATCGGAAGAATCTCTTTCCACTATCAATTTGCCATGATTTCAGTGGTTCCAAGTACGCTGACTTGGTACTCCTGGACATCTTGTCTCATCTTGTTAGGGTTGACAGTTGTCTCTAGGGCTAGGCTGGGGCTTGAAATGTTAGGCCTGTGAGGTTGGGTGGTGCCTAACTTTGGAGCTAACTTATATAATAACAGAGTGGGCTTGCAGCCTTGCACAGACCCCTGCCTGCCTCTAGCCTGGCGCATTTTTCATTCCATGCACAGTGGTGGCTTGTCAAAAAGTATTTTTGGATTAGGGCGTTGGAAACATAATGATTGGTGGGGAGCTCACAAGGCCTTAATGGTAAGAGGAAACTAAAATGGATTGACGAGTTTGGTTGTATTTCCTTTCCCAAATACACGGAATTATGTGGACAGAATATTAAGGGGAAATCTAGGACCTCCAACACCTTTGGATGAGTGCTTTGGGCTGATACGGGATCAAAGGGAGAGAAAAGAAGGGAATCTAACTGACGCGAAGCTCTATTTATAAGATAGGCAATGAGGTCATTCAAAGCTTCCTTAGAGGGGGAGCTCAAATAATTCATTCCTTGGGCAATCGATGGATACCATGGAGATTTGCATTTATCTCATGCAAATCTCAGGTGTCACTTAAAACACTGTTTTTTTATTTCATGCATATGAAGGGTTATGACTTGGCTAGCTTGTTGACCACATAGAGGGACTATAGTAAAAGTTGGAACTTGGAAGCCAGCTGTAGTTGTCTTTGGTTTAGACTGCTTTTTGCACTGCCTCGGTGGTACAACAATTTCTGTTGTTAAGAAAAACTTAACTGCTACTCTATGATTGCTAGATAGTTGTTCATTTGACATCTATGGCTTGAAACATTATATTATATTTCAAAATGAAAGCTTGCCTCCAGTTGCAGAAGTTGGCAAATTTGCATCATAAGTTTGGTGTTCCATAACAGGTGATTGACCATATCAAAACGGTGTTGCACTGAACATAATTGAAACTATTTTGTTTCTTAACTTCTTGTGTGCTTGTACTTATTCAGTTAATTCCTTTTGTACTGCTAAGCTTTGATTAATACATCTTACCATTCAAAAAAAAAAAAAAAAACACACCAGTGCTTGTAGTCATACATTCTTGTTTTTCAGACCCATCTGGAGAGTTTTGCCCAGAGAAAAGAGTGTTGTACAAATTGATTTCTGGATTGCATACTTCTATTTCGGTGCACATAGCTGCTGATTATCTCCTTGATGAGACTGCCAACCTGGTAAATCTCTGCGCACTAGTTTTTTCACTACTGAAAGGGCAAAAAACAGATGTGTACACCCACAAGCATGCCATTCTTATTGGGAACCAAATAATTGTCTTAACATTTGTATCTTGTGCATTGATTTCAGTGGGGTCAAAATCTTGAGCTGTTATATGACCGTGTACTAAGATACCCAGATCGTGTCAAGAACTTGTACTTCACTTTTCTCTTTGTTCTACGTGCTGTGACGAAGGTGAGCATCAAAATTTCTTGTTTGCTGACTGTGGTTATATGTTATGGAGGTTTGCTTATGGGACTGCACAGTATTTCAACCTAGAAGCATTAGACATAGTTAGGGCCCTCATATCCCTCAGATTGCTTGTATAGTGAACCAGACCATGGATTGCATGATGCTTCAGTGGTCATTAATTGCAACACCCTCATTAGTGTACTGCTGCATTAATCCAGCGCCATGTGCTTGTTGCTGATTTGCTGACAGCTGCTTTTTGGGGGGTTGAAATGGCTGCTGTTTGGGGCTGATTTACTGACATCTATTTACCTGCAGCTAAAACAAGAAAAGATGGTTATTCTATTGCTGGAGAATAATAAGAAAAAGTGCATCTCTTTTAGTGTTGCCATGAGGACTGCTATACTATATTGTTTTATATTAATTGAACGGCGGCAGTCTAATTGACTAACTCATTTGGTTACTCCCAGTAATCTCTTCACATTTCTTCTGTTATTTTTCTCTTTCCAAAACCCTATGATCTTCCTTCTACATTGCCTTTTTTAGGTAAACCTTGTTGGAAACAGAGCAGGTCAGAGATCTTGGGACACAATCATTCCATCCCTAGACCTGACGTTAGCATGTGGCACTGCTGCCCTGCTCCCATCTTTCAAGGTGTAGGGAACCTGTCTAATTTTCACATAATTAAAGAAACAGTCAATTTCCGGCAGTTCCATTATGACTGTGTCTTGCATAACTGCTGTTGCTGTGATATAAAGGAATGCTCCTCATCCATTAATTTCATGATACCTTCTCCTGGAACTCAATTTTTCTTCACTTCTATGCTTTCATGTGTTTCAGGCAGCAGATTATTTGGAACAAGCTGAGTATGACACTGGAAATTCTGCAGAGGATCTGAAAGCACAATCATTGATGAAACAACTACTCTATAACCAGAAACTTCGTGCTGCATGTCCTCTTCCATTTGATGAAGCCAAGCTATGGCAAGGGCAAAGTGGACCAGAACTGATGCAGCAAACTCAGAAGCAATTTAGAAACATCAGGTATCATAATCAAACATCACAGAATGTTTTAGACTGCCGCTGCCTGTTGAGGATTAATAGTTATCTGCTGCATTATGTGTATGGTTTGCAAACACTTCCTATTCAGAATATTTGTACACATGATGTGGAAATCTGGACTGTTAATTTGAGAGGCCTCACAAGAAGAGGAGTATGCCCCCAATGACGGTATCTGATATTGGGGAAGATCCTACATCATTATTATCCCTTTTGTTGAATGTGGAACATTTCTCTGTCTTATTTTTTAACAGTTATGGTAGACCTTAAATTGAAGGGTCAGAATCTTCCAATCTTGGAGAGTTTTATGGCATCCTGGTGTCCATTGTGTCAATTGACTAGACTGACCCATGGCCCCAACCAGATATGGGACTGTCAATGAACTATACACGTTCATGTCAATGATACCTTGGCAGAGGTAGTCTTTTTCGCCGTCCTAATCCGTGTATATACCCACGAGTTTGTCCATCCATATCATTTGAATGATAGCATGGATAACACTTCAAATATCCTAGTTTTTAATATATATATATATATATATAATGCATATGATTTAAATTTGTAGTCCATTCGTTAGCCTGTAGATGGACAATTAGACAATTAGGATAGAATAGCTAGCAAAGTTATAGAAGAAAAGGCCAAAGATGGATGGTGTGATCTTCCACTTTGAAGGTCTGTTTTGATAGGGGAAATGCATTTGCCGTAGGAGTCTCTCTGGGGGTTTGGGGTTGGGTGGGTGGATGTGTGTGTGTGTGGGGAGTGTCCTTTTGATGGGAAAAATGGAAAACCCTACCAAGGGGTAGAGAAGCACAGTGGCCCACAGCTGTCCATTCGTCACTTTCTCCACCACCATTTTTATTAATTAACACCAATCAAGAGTAATATGTTGGATTTCAACCTGATAGTCCTGAACTCTTGGTGTCACCACTTCTCTTCTCCCTGGCCAAATTCCCCCCACTATTTTTTGGGACATCTTCTATTCCTGGTGTAGGTAGATGCATCAATGCACTGCATCACTTTAACCATGGATCCCATATGCACAAAATAAGTTGGTGCACAAAACTCTCCATTTTCTGTAGCACAAGACCATTTGATTCCTTATGCTTCTGCAAGATATAAAAAAACTAATTATTGCCTTCCACTTGTTTCAGTGCACTGATGGATTGTGTTGGTTGCGAGAAGTGTCGACTTTGGGGGAAGCTTCAAGTCCTTGGTCTCGGAACTGCATTGAAAATTCTTTTCTCAGTCAATGGTCATGAGCACTTGAATCAACCTGTAAGTCATTTCCTACCAGAAATTTAAATCAAATGTCAGTCTCTTACCATAACTCATGGAGATGTGTAGACAAGAAAAAATTGCACATGGGTCTCTATTGATTTAGAGTTCACTTTCTTATTCCATAAATAGGAATTTCAAGCATAGCTCGGTTGGTGTACATGGGTCTCTATTGATTTAGAATTCACTTTCTTATTCCATAAATTGTAATTGGGCCACTTAATCAAAGATTGCTTGAGTTTTCTTCAGTTATAGAGTGTTTTATGGTTTTGCTCGTGCCCTAGTGGCTGGAATCCTTACAATGAAGTGCTCAATATATATAGAGCAGTATTCTAAGCCGCTAAGACTTCTAAAATAGAAAGCTACTAATCCTAATAAAACAATGAATTAGAAACAATTCTCTAATTAAACAAGGAAATAAACTTAGGATAAAAATAGCATGCCACAGTAGCTTCTCGGTCAATTGGGCCTTTGGGCTGAATCCAAAGGACTGGGTTGGATGGCAGGGTCCATCATGTGGGCCCAGGGGCTCTTTTGTGCTTCTGTACTGCGTCACATTTTGGTTGCTTGGTTAACCAACGAGTGGTAGCTCAGTTGGCCAAGGACTCTGCCTCAGGAAGCGGATGGGTCTTGTGTTCGACACGTACCTCCGTTGGCCACCTCCCATAGTTTTACCCGGTGCATGTGGATAGGAGGGTTCGCATGTGCCCCTAGGGATTAGTTCTTGGTTGTCCAAAATGAGTGTCCCTCGGGCTCAGGGCCAAAGGCTCTTGGGCTTGGTAACCGCGGGAGATACCCTGGGTGATAAAAAAGAATTTGGTTGCTTGGTTGGTAAGCTAGCCCCCAGGACCAAGTCCATGCGTGCTAGATGTTCTTCATGGGTGTTAAACGCAAGGGAATCGGAAACATATCCTCCACCAGTGGTAGCTTTGTTGCCAGCTGTTGTTGTCCCACTCAATTGTATAAGGAACAACAACAAAAACGATGGTTATTCAGAGGAAACAATTTTTTATTCCACTTCTACCTACAAGAACACCACCAAAATACGATGGTTATTCAATAGAATAGCTCAAAAAAGGTTCAAAGATGTAACACACAGACCTAAGATCACGAATCAGACAATTTAAACCTGGTAATTTCCAGAAATGAATCCGTTTGACCTTTCAACCAAAGAAACCTTATCATCTCTTTAGATCATCGCCACACAGAATTCCAATGCCCCTTCATTCTCACAATTCAAAAAAAGAGAGAAATGAGCAGAAAAAAGAAAATGAAGGAACATTAGAAAACCCATTTCAGATCTAGATGGTAGAAATTTCCTAAAACAGATAAGAGTTTTTGCTAGTTTCATCAGGTAAATAATAATTGTACTGTGTACCCATTCTTAGAGTTGGTATTCTAAGAATATATACTTCGACTGCTTTTGCATCTAATTATTTCCTCACTGAACTTCTAGAACATGCAGAAAACAAACATGTCTAAATACCTTAGGAGGTACAAAATAAAAAAATAAAAAAAAGAAGAGTTTACGAGAGTACAAAACTTGAATGAGAGCCTTCCTATTCAGGACTACATGAGGCATATGGGTAATGATATAGAAGCTGTCATAACAGCATCAAGCCAGAAGAACTTTAGCATATTATCTGAGTGATGAGAGCATGGGCTACCTCAAGAATTTTTTTATTTATCTCAGTGATGAGTGCACGTGCTACATTCTGTTCTTGTATGTATTTACAAGTGGTTGTGGATTCAGTATAATTCTCCAACAAGTTGCTTTGGAATTCAATGCATTTGTTAAGCATACAAGTGGAGCTCTTAAAAATTCTATGATCTAAACCCTGTAGATTGACAATATAATCCAAACTTTGCACACACTTAAAATGCATCTTTTTTAAAACATGGTTGTAGTTGGTTCTGGTCCAGCTCCTTGGGTAAGAACATGCATGGAACTGAATCAAGATCTCAGAACTTGGGTCCTGTATGCATTGGATCCCATCCAATTTTGTTCCAGATCCAAAAGTATGTTCCATGCTCTGTTTTTCTTGGATCAGTATCTAGGTAGTGGGATACCATTTGACATCACTAGTTGGGCTTCGTTACAATTGATCATTGCAGCCACCCAGTGAAAATGGCCAATTACAATTGATTTTCATATTTTAAGGTCCAGTTGGATGAAGGGGATCATCCTGTTAGATAAATTTGTGAACTGTGTCACACCCATGGGCCCATCATATGAACCATTTTTTCACTAGAAGTCAGTGTCACATATGCTCATTTAAACATTGCATTAACTTATTAAAAATAAATATATGAAGCTACTGATATTGTCCTCTTCACCGTACAGCTGCAGTTGCAACGGAATGAAGTGATTGCCCTGGTGAACCTTCTCAACAGACTCTCAGAATCCGTCAAATTGGTCCATGAGATGGGCCCTTCAGTTGAAAAGATCATGGAGCAACAGGTTACCGCACCTACTGCTGCCAAGAGTAGCATGTAGCACCATTCATTTCAAGGTGCTTGGTCCATTGGACTCTGCAATAAAATAGAAAAAAAATGGGTCTAATTTGATTTTTCATGCATGTCTGAATTTATCTTACTTGGCTCTAGGGTCAGCTGTATGCGTAAAGTTGGGTCATAATTTTTGGAGAATGTAGTTGCTTACCTCGGGGATTTTGGTCCAGTCACTCTGCCTAGTCAGCTCCTGGGTATTCTGGATTCAATTTGTTGACTGGTGAGAAATGTTTCATAGGTAGGTTATAGAGTTGGAGGAACAGGCAGCTGCTCAGAAAATATTGCGTAAAAAGTGTTGATGCAAGAGGAATGTAAGTTGCAAGGATTTGTATAACTAATGTAATCTCTTAATAGCCAGCCAAAGCAAAGTCCCCGTTATATCCATTACAAGTCTATTAGTAACATTGAAAATCAGATTTGTAGAAAAAAATGTTGAAGCTGTGGTTTCAGTTTTGTTTTTGCTTTATGGAGTCTGTAGTTTCATATAGTTGACTACAAGTGATCGATGTTTGTAGGCTAAGGGGGTGAAAATTAATTTTGAGCCATTTAACACCAATTGTAAGTCAGTTTGATTGTCTTTTACATCTATAAATATTTGGTTTTGTTAATTTAGCTAGATGCGAGTGCTATTCATGTGGATGATGAACACTGTTATCCTTAGATCTGAGCCTCATCAAGGCATTATTTTGGATGGAGAAAACACTCCCTTCAGCCCGGTAACACTATTGCACTTTTGAGGTTGTGGGTTCAAGTCATGTTTGCTGATTAAAAAAAAAGTGCGCCCCACTTGTGTGGTCTACCCAGGAGTCGCCCAGTTTGTGTATAGATGATGGGAGGGATTCTACAGGGGATGTTAAGGATGGGAGTGGGCATTTCAGCCCACTGCTGATTAAACCCATGCTGTTAGTGGTTGGATCAGTTACAAATTGGGTTAGTGCCAATTCATGAGCGTATGCGTGTTTGAAAGGCCTGGATTTATCTCAGCCGTATAGAATGTGCTTGTAGAAGTGGTGGTTTTGAGAATTTTCCATTACCTGTAATAAAATCCAAGCTGGGCGCTGAAATGTTGGTGGCTAGGGAAATGTTGATGGCTAATTGGACTCATAGGACTGATCACAGTAGTGCCCGTGCAATGTAAATGGATGTCCTTAATGGTTTTGATCAACAGTGTGTTTATACTATTATGCTCTTTTTTGTCCTGTTCTTTTCTATTATTGCAGACAAGACGATCACAAGATCTCCTTTCTCATTGCTTGCATGATATAGAAACCATTTGAGAATTCTGTTAAACAGTTTGAGGTCTGCAAAATCTGTAAAAATACTAAACATCAGAATCAACATTGAGAGTCCTATTTAAACCAAATATAAAAACTCAGCATTCTGTAATTGGTCCTGCACTTTGAGATAAGTCGGGTAATCGCAAAATTATCATCCAATACATGCAAATTATCCTTCCTCTTTTTCACTGCTGCTGCTGCTCCTACGATACATATTTATCATTGCAAAAGTATTGAAGAAAGTACAAAAAAAAAAAAAAAAACCCGTGCAGTCTCACTCACTTTTACGGTCACTTGGCCCACTGTTGCTTATCCCTTTCTTTCACCATGCACTACCTCCGTGAAATCACAAGTAGCACCAAATTTGATCCCGGATTGTCTAAGGGGAAAAGAGCTGTAGTAATTTGAATCTAGGAAAGTCAAGGTTCCATCACCATCTCCACATTATATCCTTCACCTCTCACATCTTTAATAATCTTCAGTTGGAGCTCATTTCACCGTGATTACATAGAAATTTCAATTCCATGCAAACTAAGAGTCCCCAAGAAAAGAATTCATTTTAAAAGGCAGGAAATCTCTTGATACCACATTGGAACTGTGTTGCCTTTAAGCTCCCCTTAAATCAATTAAAACTACTCTTCTCCAACTTTCATCCCCCTTGATACCAGTTCCATGATCTCAAGTTGTACACATGTAATTGGTAGCCCCACCATGGATAAACTTCAAATAAACGGTCAAACAAGTGATTTTTTATGGTTGAAATTCACAAGGAAAACTGGGAAGCAGTACCTGGTTGCAGCTGCATTGCTCATAGGGAAATCAAACCAACTACTCCTCCACCTCTCATTCCATAATCCTGTAGACCACTGGATACATCTGGCATATACCCCATTTCTTTCATCCTCTCTCTCAACTCTTCTAACTTGGCATATATATAATCCTTCTGAGGGTGCCGTTGGTCCCCAGCAAAGAATCTATGGACCCTACCTCCAACAACAATTGTGCTAACCCCTGGTTCTTTCTTCATACCTTTTTCTTTCATCACCTCTCTCAAACTAAGCCCATCAACCAAGCTACCCTTGTCAATATACGTGTTTGAGAGCAGCACATAAGCTGCTGAATCTTCTGGCCTAACTGAAATAACTTTCTTGGCTGCAATTTTTCCTAATTCAACATTGCCATGAACTCTGCAACCAGCCAACAAGGTCTGCCAAACCATTTCATTTGGCTCGATGGGCATGTCATTGATGAATGCAATTGCATCATCTAGGCGGCCTACCCGAGCTAAAAGATCAACAACACAAGCATAGTGTTCCATCTCAGGAGCAACCCCATATCGTTCCTTCATCGAATGGAAGTAAAAAAGGCCCTGATCTACCATTCCTCCATGACTGCAAGCAAACAGGACACACAAAATTGTAATGGCATTTGGCTTAGTTCCTGACTCTTCCATCTTCCTAAAGAGTTGGAGAGCATTTTCTGCAAAACCGTGTTGAGCATACCCCATAATTATTGCAGTCCATGAAACGACATCCGGACTAACAATCTTCATAAATACACACTCTGCTTCGACCATGCTACCGCATTTTGCATACATGTTGATAAGAGCGCCTTCCACGCAATTGTCATCTCCAAGCCCAGCCTTGCATACTAAACTGTGGACTTGACAACCTAATTCAAGCAATGAAATGCTAGCACAAGCAACAAGGACACTAGCATATGTGAACTGATTTGGCCTTACGTTTTCTTTCTCTCTCATCTGTAGAAACACATCTAATGCTTTCTCCTCTTCTGAACAGTGAGCATAAGCAGTAATTATGGTAGTCCAAGATACTACATCTCTCTCTTCCATCCTTTCGAAAACCTTTGTTGCATCTTCAATGCACCCACATTTACCGTACACATCGATAAGCGCATTATTCACACTTAAAACTCGTGAATTATCACCGATCTTTACAACCCTTCCATGAACTTCCCTACCACAACGTAGACATTTTAAATCCACACAAGCATGAAGGACACTGCCATAGGTGAAAAGGTCTGTATATACACTATTTAGACACATTCGCTTAAAGATTTCCAAGGCCTCCTCACTATATCCACCTTGTGAATAGCCAGAAATCATGGCGTTCCAAGGTGTATTTGTATCAGAGTACCTTGCAAAATTCTTTTCAAACACTGATCTTGCCTCTGAAAAGCTCCCACATTTTGAATACATATCAATCAGAGCAGCTCCGACAACAGCATTCAACTCCAAGCAAGATCTGATAACATGGTGGTGAACTTCCCTGCCTTTGCTAACATCGCCCAACTTCCCAATCGCCTTCAAAACGCTAGCAAAGGTGTATATAGTTGGTCCAAAGCCTCTGCTCCTCATAGACAGAAACCAGTTATATGCTTCTAGATTAAGATCATTCGATGCAAATCCTGATATCATTGCATTCCAGGTAACTTGACTATGCTGATTCATAGACATAAGCACTCTCACTGCATCTTCCATGTAGCCAAGCTTGGCATACATGTTTAGAAGAGAAGTATTAACAAAAACATGGGAGGAAAACTCACTCTTTGCAATCTGGGCATGCACCATTTTACCCAATTCAACATATTCCAGCCCAATGCAAGACTGGATAACAGTGGTGTAAGCGAATTTGTCCGGAATTACACCATGATTCTGCATCTGGCAGAAGGATTTAAACCCATCAAGGAAAAATCCATTATCTGTCAATGCAACAACCATGACCGTCCAAGAGAATACATTTCGTTCAGGCATTTGATCGAACAAGCGGCGGGCATAGTCCATTTTGGAGCACTTGCCATACATATGAGCGAGATGATTGTACAAAACAACTGTTTCATCGGCATTTTCATGAATGAAATTGGATTTTAACAAGAACCCATGAAGTGCTTTCCCTTGTTGGATCGACCTGTTACTTGCACAATCGCGCAAAAGATGGATGAAGAAGGCCTGCACTTGTGGGTCATTATTGTTGGTTTTTTTGGAGACAGAGACAGTTGGTGTAGAAACACAGCTTCTGAGGATTTGGATTTGATTGGATTCTTGTTGGGTGGTTGTCATTGGAGAAGGAAATGTTGTCATGTTAATGTTGGAAGAAAAGGGAGGGTTTCGAGTTAACAAGGTTGAGAAATGAAGAGGTGGAGGGTATAACCCATAGATAGACAACATCAGTGCTCACACTGCACAAGATACACTACTGGCTACTGCTTACATTTTTTATATGTAGTATAGCAATTTACTCTTCTAATGTTAAAGTAGTACTCTTGGACTACCAGCCGAACGTGAAAGAACTGATTTCAGTGGCTAGAAACATAATAAGCGTGAGTAATGTATAGAAAGAAAATCTCGCTTTATTGTAAAATCTAAGTAATTTTTAAAATATTACATCACTATTGGTATTGGGCTTCCAAAACACCAGCCTTATTTTCATACTTTTTTAAGGATATAGTTTATCTCACTTTCCTTCTCTTTTTTTGCTCTTGAAGGCTTTTTCGATTTGTGATTTAGATATTTGAATATTTTCATGGAACTACTAATAAACCCCTGTGGGTGAAGTATGAATTTTGAGAGAGAGAGATGAAAAGATCAAGCAAAAACAATCTGATTCCTATTTTTCTAATTTTCTGGTAGATCTTGAGTTTTAGATTGGTATTCGTGTCATAAGTCTGCAGATCTATTAGTAATAAATGATCAGAAACTAGGAAGAAAGTATAGCATGTAAGTTAAAAATGAAAACCCTAATCGGATGGATGGCATTCTTCAATGAAGGCGATTCTTTCCATTTACAAACAAACAAAAGTTATTATATTATATTGGTGGACCACATCAGATGAATGATCTATAAACTGTCGTACTAAAATTGTTTTCCAAGTCCTCCTCAGTGCATTATTACCATCCATCTGATGGCCACAACGCTGTAAATGACCTAGACAAGAACTTGGGTAGTTCATTCTCGGAATAGGCCACAACATTAATGCCAGGCCTTTAAAATTACTTATCAAATATTTTTGTAACTGGCATGTGTGGTCCACCCTATTACCGCAGGGCAATCTGTTCAAGTGCCATGATTGTGGGGCCACTAGCCTCACTAGATGCAAAGAGAGACTTAAATTAGTCATCAAATCAAAACTCTAAAAAGACAAATTGGACTTTGTTCCATCAAGATAAAGCCATGAAAATAGTTAGATAAGCTAGAACAAAGGAATTCAATTTCAACTGTCCATTTGATGGCTTTAGATTTGATTCCAAATGACATTAACTGAATCTGATCTTTAGTAGGGTAGCTAATCACCCGGCCCTCCTTTTGTATGGCAGAACTAGTGGCTCCATGCTATGTGTCCTCTCTCAAAAAAGAGGTTGTAAAGATAATTCTACAGCTTACAACAACCGCACAATCTTCTCTAATTTAATACACGGGACATTCTATGCAAAATTACAAAGAGAGGAAAATAAGGGATGGGGATAAATACAGGGCTAAGAACAACAGCAAATGGTGATGAGGAATTCAAACTGAGATCACACTACTTCCATCAAGTCTTCCTCTTTTTTCTTCTCAAGGCAGGCATTGCCCTCAGTCCTACTTCAACTGCCCCTGATGTACATGAGTCTCTTTCCTCAATCATACTTGGAGGAGGCATTTGAGGTATTTTACTACTATCATCTTGCTGTTCCAGGATATTTTCTTGCTTCTGTTCATTTAGGTTAGTTGAAGAATTGACTGAAAAATGCGCATCAGTTGAACTCCAAGTAACAGAAGAATCTATTCTCTGAGCTTCTAAGAGATCAGAAGCTCTTGCCGGGCTGGGAACTTGCTGAATTGGATTGCCACTTTGGTCATCATCTTCATCTGCACAAAACCCACCTCCACTGTAAAGGTAGTCCCTGGATGACTTACCCTCCAGAGATGGCTCGTTTGCTTGGTTCTCATCAGTGGGGCCACAAGCATCACTAGTGATGCCCCGATCGGTGAAAGGTTCTTGCTCCAATGTGCCTGAGCAGTTCTCATCGCTTTGGTTTGATGAACTGCCAAGGCTGTCACCATCCGCATCTTTTCCTGTGTATTTTACATGCTTCCGTTGACGTGCTGACTGGAGAGTTCATGAGAAGGAAGGAAACATAAAACAAATAAGGATTACTCATAATAGAGAGACAGAAATTGCAATCAAGGAGGAGATTCATATTAGAATAATTAGATTAATGAAACAAGGTACAAATGTCACTTACACGACGCAACTCTGACTTTTCTTTTGCCCTTTCTATATGTACTTGCTTTTCACTGTTGTTATCATCTCCATCACTAGAGCTGCTTTCAGTTGTATCATGGATCACGGCTTCTCTTCCTTTTCCTCTTCCTGCTCTTCCTCTCCCTCTCCCTCTCCCTCTTGCATTTCCTCTGGGTTCATTTCTGGCTTTTGGTCTACCTGCCTTTTGAACAAGTGAATGCCCATCTTCAGACTCCGTCTTCTCAGTCCCCTTTTTTCTTGGCTGCTTTCGAGCAGTCTCTTCCGAAGCTTTGGCCGCGAAAGCAGTCTCTTCCGAAGCTTTGGCCTCATTCCCAGCATCACCTCCATTAATCTCATCACAAGGTTTTTCAGAAATGTTGCTAGCAGTTCCAGATGGTCTTACCTTTCTTTTCTTTCTAGATTCAGAACCTACTTGTGATGGATGATCCATCAGCTCTGATGCCTGGTTCCCTGTAATTCCCTTTACAGCTTTTTTAATTCTCTGGCTACGAATTTTTGCAAATCTCTCATTGAATGTGTAAAATGCTTCCAACCGCAGTTGAGTCTGCAATGAAAAAGCATGAGCAATGAAGATCACACAGAAAGAAACAACACTTCCTGGAGAACTGTTCCTCCACTCGCAGACAGCATGTGCTGTCCAGCTCTATGAAGCCCACTTGGACCCACCTTTGATCAGTGCGCCCACTTCACATTCACTGCCCCCCATATTTGGAACCAGGCCCTAACACTTATGTTTCACTCATCATTGGATTAGATCTCAAAAAGTGTATAGTTGAAAGACTGTTGATCTTTAAGGCTATTAAATAAAGGCCAAGGATAAACCTGATGGGGCTGATTTTTCACCTAACAATTATCCATAATGAGACCTTTCCATCCCCACTACCCCCATAGACAGGCACACATCTAGGTGGGCCCCACGAGCTGGACCGAATATGAACAGTAAGCATTTTGCTTGCAGGTGAAAATTTCCCCAGCTTCCATCAAAGTACCTAAAAAGCAAGATTTAACAAGAACTCTAAAAATGTTCACAGCAGTAAATTTTGTAATAAGAAAGAAAAGCAGGGAGGTTTAGACTCTATCGGCAAGAACCAAAGCAGAGCATAAACATCCAGTCAACCCATTGTGAATTCACAAGATAAAACCTAAGCACAAGGTTGCTGTATACTACTTTTATGAATTATGACTAGTTGACCACCATTCAGGCTGCAGTGTTCTGGTGATAGTTGGAGTCTATGATAGATTTATATTTTTTCAGAGGTACAAAAATTAGAACCAAAGGAATACAGATTGTTCCAAGTCTCCGCATATGAGATATGACTTATGAGTGACGTGGTCCCTCAAAAGAATCTCTCAGTAGGCAACAACAAGAAGCTTCAACATCAAATAGACATGGAGATGGAAAGAAGCACGTTGTGCAAGTGCAGAAACATACAAAGGATTTGAAGAAAAGTATAAAGCCCATCCAGAATCAGAAAATAAAATGATCATTCAAGCCAGTTGACATGGGAGGAAAAGAAGGTAATTATAGGGAAAAACGAAAGTTCGATTCAAAAGAAATTACTTTTGGAGGAAGGAAACCAACATAAAGAAAAATTAATTCACTCTCAAAAACACCATTGATCTCTTTCAACAAAAGCAAAATGGAAGTTAATAAGTTCCAAACCTCATGTTTGCTGTACTCCTTCAGAACAGGTAGGAGCAATTCATCAGCCTTCTGGTTACTCCATCCAAATCTTTCCCAGCACAATCTACAAGCATATATTGTTGTATATCAAGTCAGCATGATGCACCTTATGTTGTAGATGTACAAGAATAACAAACATAAGCTCGATTAATCGCAACTATCGAGATGTAGTAAGAGATCATGTTGCGTATGCTAGAAGTCAAATTTTTTAGACAAAGAACAGAGCTTGAATACAAAAAGGGAGCACGTTCTCAAAGGTTTTGCTAAAACTAATTCCAGCAGCTTCATCATAATGGCAGAAGCCTATTAAAGCATCATCCCATGTTCTGGCTCTCAGTTTTATCTTCTTAGGCTTCCAATGAAACCAAGCTATTCAGTTTAATCTTTCGGTCAGTTCAATTTTCAGAAAAGCTAAATCTGATTGTTACTTGATTAATTTGTGACCCAACTCGATTATCTTCAATCAACTGTATATCCCCAGTCAAACAAGGAGAAAGGTAACAGATTATCTTACTTCAATAGCTAAATCCACTGATTAAGATCTTCAATCCAATGGGAGATACTTAACCAAAGGGAAGAAAGAAGAAGAGTGCATGAAATTGCAACTTTTATTAATATGATATAAAAAAAAAAGGTATACTAGGGCTGGATGGTACATTGCTTATAAAAGTCTCAACAGACACTTAAAACCTTGGATTTAATCCCTAGCATCCATCTAATCTCATAAAAATTAGATCCTTAAATAATAGAATCTCATTTAATCAAATTAAAAACTCAAATACGAAGATTGGGACAAGTTGGATAAGACAAAATAGTGACGCAAATATTTTAATAAGGGAAATTATCCTACTTGCAATCAATACCATAGTGACCTCACTGGCCTTCATAGAGGGGCCACCAACCTTCATAGAAAGAATTTTCCTCACCGGCATCATTGCTTCTTTGCATTGGACGCAAACCGTCTCAAACGAGTCTTCTTAATTTATCACCTATTGATGCTACAACTAAATGCTCCCAAATTTGCTCATTTTTTATTCTATCTTTCCAAGTTCTATCATGCATCCATCTCAGCTTTTCATCTCTACTACACTCATTTTTTGCACCTATTGTGTTTCTGTTGTAACCTTAATAGACATAGTTACACCATTCTCTATCAGCTTAAGCTTTTAGAGTAAGTGGTTGTCAATAGTTTCTTAATTGGCCAACACTATACTCCATAAGTAATAGTTTGTCTAATCGTTGTCATGTAAAAATTTTCCTTCAATCTTGTTGGTATGCACCAATCACAAAACACTCCAGAAGCAAGTCTCCACTTCAACCATCTAGCACTTATCTTAACAATCTCCTCAATCTTTACATCATTACTAATTATAAAGGCAAGGCATAAGAAGAAATCACTTTTTGTAATCTATTGAGCTACAACTCTCACATGAGGTTCATGTCTTTGCACAACCTCACTTTAGTTGCAATTTATATATTCTGTCTTAGCACAACCTCACTGAAGTTGCAATTCATATTTTCTGTCTTAGTACGACTTATTTTAAAGCCCTTGGATTCTAAATCCTCCTATCATCTTTCAGTCTCACGTTTTGCATTCAAGTCATATCTAAATTCATCCACCAACATTATATCATCAACAAACAACAAACACCAAGGTAGCTCCTCTTGAATATGAGCAAAGCAATATCGAGTATCTCCCAAAAAACAAAACCAAGAAAGACTACAATAAAGAACCAACAAAGATTAACCCTATCATCCACTTGCTTCGCCAAAAAACTCTACAATCTTGTTAGTAGAGATGGATTCACATGCCGAAAACCCACCTGAAGTGAAGCTAACAAGAAATTAATCTCATTAAGAATAAACTAGAACTTTTAGTTTACATTTAAAGAACATCTAAATCAAGAGAAACTAAAGTTCTTTCATTATGAGTAATGTGGAAAAAAAAAATTTATGGGCTAACCCCCATTCAAGAACTTTAGAAGAAAGGATAGATCGGAATGGAGAAACAAAATTCAAGTAGCCGATCCCAACATAGTTGGGACAAGGCTTTGATGATGCCGATGATGATGAAACAACCCCCATTCAGGGCTAATGGATACAATTCCACACAAAACCAAGACCCAATAAATTATAAGATCCATTGAAAATTAAATTATTCAAGAACCTTTTAGAAGAAAGGATTCAAGCATATGATTCAATTCAAATAGAAACTACTCATAAAGAAAAAATAACTCATAAGGTGTTCATAATAGACGATAAACAGCTGTGGGATTTCATAAGATGTTCATAACAGACGATAAACACCTGTGGGATTTCTGCTAATCCTCCTCTTTAATCTAAACTTTGCAAACAGCAACAAAGTTTTATATGACTTACTTGCGAAGTACAAATAAATCCGGTTTTCCCCATGAGAAAGGCTCTGTCGAATTGTCCACTTGTGGAGAGGTGTATGCTGAAATAACCATCTCACTAGGAAAAGATGAAGGAATGTGCCAATTTTTGCTCACATTTCTCTGAAAGCATTGTATGAAAAATATTAGAAAATTATTCAGGATGGTTTAGTTCATAATTGATGATAGTTCACAATGCCAGGAGGTATAGTTTACATGTTTATCCATAAATATCTGTTTTATGTCTGGAAGACCATCCACAGACTGTTGTTCATCATGACCTCTAACGACACTCTCTGCAGATTCACCATCTACAACGTTTGTTAAGCCATCTTCACCGTTGCTGCAAGCTTTCAACTTTCTTTTCCTTGCATTGTGTCCAGCATGAGCATTAAGCTTCCCTAAAATGGATGGATCTGGAGATTCCAGCCATTCCCTGAATTTCTGAAGACCATCTTCTTCTGGAAATGCATTCACAACTTCAATTGCATTAACAATGCCAATCCCACTGCAGCACAAAAATAATATTTTTCTCCGTTTAAATTCAATAAACACAACAACAAATAGAAGCTTTATTTTCCTCATATATTATGGACAGGGGCGGACCTAGAGGGGGGCTGGCAGGAGCCATGCCCTGTGCGTGTGCGCCCCCCACCCACCCACCTTTTCAATTCTGAAATCTAAGTTTGTGAATCATTGATTCCAAAAGTAGTGTTAAACAATCTTAATTGATTTGTGAGAAAAAAACAGAACTTAGGAAGATAAAGGAAAGAAACGGAAAGGAAAGGAAGGAGTTAAAGGAAAAAGAATATTCTAAATGTTATCGAGTGGTTAATTACATAAATAGGAATTCATTGTCCAGGCCATTTATTCAATAAATCATAAAAAATTGTAATGATTTCTACTGTATTAAATTAGCCGAGAGTTGCCCACATGCCGTCTCCGAGTAGCAGATATGAGATACCCTCATCTTGGATTTTGCAGAAACTTGATAGTTAGAGGCCAAGAGGTAACATGTTTGTTGAAAAAAAACATAACCATCTTACAATTTTCTTACTTTAGTTATTTACACTTGGTAAATATAATCGTGCAGGGTACAATATTAATCTTTTCAATCATTAAAGCTCACATTTAAAATCTAAATCACTCAAAATTATTTTCTCCTTGTGTTCTTTTATTACATAAATTTCTAATCTAAATGGAGTTATATCCACTGTGAATTAAAAAAATCAGTTACTTTCTTATGTTTTAGTTATAATTATACCTATGTCAGAATAAATATGATTGGAGCAAAGCCTTTTTAGATGATAAAAAAAACTATTGGACCATCTTTTTGAACAGTCTAGAATTTAAATATGAGTCTCTTTCATTGATATTTATCAATGAGCATACTTACGTGTTCCAAAAAAAAATTCAAATATTATTGTGAGATTTCGGCGCAATCTATGATTCGTCACGGCAGCATCCACGAAATTTGAGGGGAAGGGTCTTGCATTTCTAGACAGTCTAAATGATCGGTGCTCCCATGGAGCCTATAGCGTAGTAATAACTTTTGTACTTTGGCCCCCCCAACAAAAAAATCCTGGTTCCGCCCCTGATTATGGATTGCAGTGAACGATGACTTCAAGTAATGCATCAAAAGAGACAAATTGCCAAGCCAGACCAGACTGACCAGCAGACTGGATTCAACTGGAACCAGTACACTGGACACTTTGGTCTGAACTTAATTGTTCCATCAGACAAAACCATTCAAGAGCAGTCAAAATTACCAGAACTGGTTCAAACCAATAGTTGGACCTGGTGGTTCTGAAGTATTTGATATTTCTTAATATTATTTACATTCTACATCACCTGACACCATAATCAAACCAAAATGAACTGGCTATCAGGCCCCAAGTCCAATTTTTAAAACATTGCTTAAAGTTAATACTAGATGAAGAGGGTTGCATAATTCCCAATATATGATGTGGTACCAACAACCACCACCATGTAACACTCGTAGCCTTCGGAAGGCAAGTGATCATAAGATGGCTAACATAGCTTCCTGATCATTTTAACAGAACCCATGATCAATGGTTACCTTACACCTTCAGTATAATCACTTCCAAGCAGCAATGCCATGCGGGTCAATTTTTCTCTGGTTAGTCCAAGCTCAGTTTCTATATCCTGAAAGACCAAAACGTAACATGAGGAAAATCATTTTGCAGAGTAGCAATGAAGTCCTGTGTAGCTATTAATTTTCAAATAAGGAAATACGAGCCTTCCTTCTAAGTATTAAAAAAAAAAAACTCAGTGTACGATCAGAAAAATAGAATCATATTCATGAAAACTTAGAAGGCATATAGTACCCAGAAGTAAAATAATTTTCAGAAAAATTAAATTAAAATAGCTTTTGATTTTTTATCGATTAGATAAATAAAAGAATTTAAAGAAAAAGAAAACCAAATTGCATCAAGTATGCAGAATTTATTAATGATGTTTGATGGTACCAGATAAAGAAAACTGAATCAAGAACTTCAAACATAAGAATCATGTAATCACAGAAATAATTTAAAATAGAAGCTAAGACATAGAAGAGACAAAAGGTACGAGCACCCTTGGATGCAAACCTTCATGAAGTAAGTTTCAACATATTTGCGGTCATCAAAGATATTCTTGAAAACACTTCGAGCCCCAAACAAAAACACATCAGAATCATCAGTAACGACGCCATCAACTAGGTTCACCAATTCCATATATGCACACTGAGCTTCTGCTTCCATAGGTGCGATGATATACGGTAAGCCAAACATTTGAAGTAACTCCTGTCAACCAGTAAAAACAAGAAATAATACATCAAAAATAGAACATTACTAGAATATGTTCATAAATTTTTGTGTTTCTCTAGCCATAATCTGGAGGATTGGGACTTAGCTAATCCTATGTCAACATGGTTCTAAGCACAAATGTTTAAGGGGAAAAAATAAAGAATCTAGAAATAACGCCTAGTTCCAGGCTGGATTCATTTTCTGTCTTGAGGAATGATCCAGTCAATCCACCAGCACAAAATATGATGCGGGCTGTATTATGGGGATTGGGGTTTGGGGCCCATGTTGCCCATCTTGAGTATTTTGGACCCAACTACATGCACAGTGGACAGTTGGATTGGAAGGCCCAACCATGATTACATATGGCCTAACAAATACTCATTGGTTAATCATTGCCTATCTGATGAGTCTTTTTACTCCAAAATCATCATCTTAGCTTTGTCCCATCAATCTAGCATCGGCTAGAAGAATTCTACTATAGAACTAAACAAAACTACGAGATCTTGTATTCCAATTATCCAAAAAAAGGTATAAAAGCCGAGTCGTTCGCTCTGTGTGTGCGTGAGTGAGAAAGTGTGAACGTATGAGAATGTTACCTACCAAAGAGGGGGAAAAAACGCTCCATAAGGAACTATTAGAAACCTATAACATGCAACCCAAAATACAAGGCACTTACACTGCTAAGCTCCGCTTAGACTAGTGCCCTCTCTAACAAATGATTATTTAAAAGGACACAGTAAAAACTTACAGCATCCCACCGCCATAAAGCATTACCTAATAAGCAACCCACTGACTAATCACTCTTCCATCAAAGTGATCACCTACTTCATCATTACCATAGCCTTATCTCAACTACTTAATATCACCTTTGTGAGTTCTACTTTTGCATTTACCCCCTATTCAAAACCAAGCCTCATATATGTTGGTATCCTCGCTTTCTTGATGTCCTACCTGGTAGCAGTACAAAGAAATGATCACGAACGAAGCCATCAACTGGCCTAGATCTAGCCTGAAGCAAAATGAGCCCAGCCTGCTGAAGTGGGACTGGATGTGAATTTGGCTGTGTCACGCTGGATCTTGATCCTTACTTAATGGGCCCAATTCAGGCTTGGGCTTTGGGGCCCATCAGACTAATAAGCCTGTGAAATAATACATACTCTTCCTTTTTTTTTTAGACCCAAGCCTTCCCTCAATGCAGAGAAACCAACTGTACTAAAGAAATGAAATTCAAAAACAAGTTGGTCTTGATCTCTATTATGCATAAAATTTGAAATGCTTAATAATATGTAGGTGCTTAGTGCTTACAAAGATGGACATTGATCTAAAAGTTTGAATATGATGACACGTTCCCATGTTGGCCTCTTTGATGAACCAAATGTGTAATATGATAGGATGGTTGTGTCCATTATTTTTTTTTCAGTGGTAGAGTTGTTTCATGTGATCTTCAGAATGATAGTTAATTGCAGTTTCATCGTAAGCTTTAACCTGACAAAGGTGAGCCACTCAAAATAGGCTATATTTTTTTCAACAACGTAAAAAATGGAGATTAAGGCCCCGTTTGGCATCATTCCTTTGTTGTTTCCAATTTTGTGCTGAGACTGAGTTGTGCTGAGACAGAATTGTGCTAAAACCATTCTGTGAAGAACTTGTTTGGCAACATTATGCTAAGTTGTTCCTTAAGAATGTGCTATGCGGAACTTGTTTGGTAACAACATAACATTGTTGAATTTACATCTATTATAAACATCCATAAACTCATCTTAAATATTAGAGAAATATAAGGCACCCATTCTTTTAGGAATGTCACATGCACCACCATTTAGGAATTATAATGTGGGCCCACTTGTGGGACTAAAAACCAATGTAGGAATCCTTGTAAATGGCACTCACCTTTAAACTTGCAACATTAGACCCCACCTTTAGGAATTAAAACATTGAGCCTACCTTTATAAGATTTACAATATGGGCCCACCTTTATAGTATTTACAACGTGGGCCCATAATTTGTTATTGGGAACATGTGACCCACTTTTAGGAATCACAAGGTGAATCATCTTTTATTTTATTGTGAAACTAGACCCACCTTTAGGAATTTTAGTAATTGGTGCCCAACTTTTAGAAATTATAAATAATGGCAAAATTATAATTTTGGAGGACCCACCATGGGGCATTCCCTTGTGAGGAAAACTGTCCTCGATCACTCGGCGATGTACCCATCCATACAACCTCAAACTCTCCACTCTGTGTATGAGAGTGGAGACAGACAAATGAGATGTGACAGGTGTGTGTTTGAATCCCAACTACAGCAAAAAAATAAGAAAAATAACGGAAGTTTTAAAATTCCGAGATTACAGCCGTAGAGGCCCGCGTCGCCGTAGAGTTGTACCTTTAAAAAAACGACTCCCAATCATTTCTAATATCCTGTGCCAACAAGCCCTGTTTCTTGGAACGTTCCAAAGATTTCTTCTTCAAAAACGACTTATAAGATGCAACCAAACGCGTTTCACAAGTTTTGTCCCATGAAAACATGGGAACAACCCGGTAGAACAATGCCAAACAGGCCCTAATATTCAGTGCCAACAAGAAACAACTATATATTTTGTGCTGTCTATTGATGTTGATAGGATATATGTAATTTTTATATCAATAAAATGGAAGTTAAAGATTGGACCTGACACTCGGCAAACATCTCACTGCTGACAGATTCTGCATTGCGCTCAAGTTTTCTCTGCTCATCTCCCAGATCCATACGTTCCTGTCTAAGGAGCAGCATTTCCTCATCCAAACTTGCTTCTGATCGTTCCAGCCGTTGCTCCACATTGCCATGAGATGCAATCTCATCTCTGTACTGCCATCCCTCATCAGGAGGCATACCACAAGTTTGATCTTTAACCAACTCCTGCTTGCTAACATTGTCAGTAGTCTGATCTATATAGGCACCTTCTTGAAAATTAAAGTTTTCATTTGTAATTTCAGAAGAAAGACGTGAAGGAGCAGCTTCAGAATTATTTGTTTGTGCATCTACAAGAACATCAGTTAAATCACTAGCCACTGCATCAGAAGCATGAGAACTGATCTTAGGAGAACCATGTGTGTACTCACCGAAAGTAGCTTCTTTTTCTTGTTGATTAGATTTATCCAAGCATTTCTCTTGGCCAGTTGTCTTAACCTCAATCAATTTCAGGTTAGTAGTTCCTTCCATATGTGATGTTTCTGAACAAACATATCCATCTTCAATGACTTCATGATGCCCAAGAGTTAAATCCTGATATCCGTCTTTTGTGTCAACTCTTGTTCCTGTAAAAGACCCTGAGTGCTTCTCAGGAGAATCATTAATTTGTAAGGTATCCTTTTGAACCACAGTCTCCAGCCTTTTAACAGCATCCACTGTCATACACAATGCCTCACTGTGTAGCACATCACTTAGTGGCATATTAGAAGAGCCAGACATATCCTTTTCAAGTGCTGGAACTTCAAGGGAGAATCCAGACCTATTTTCCAGATCACTCCTACCAACAGCTGCTAAATCTGCCTCTTCAGTTTCAGAACACATAGGGACAGACTTCTCCGCTGTGAAATCCTCAAGACTTCTCTTTATAGCTTCCTGTATGTCAGCCTCTTCCTCCAAAGAACCTCTTGAAACAGTTTCCGCATGTTCAGTTGGGCAGGGAGAAGCACTTCCAGGAACATCACATACTCCTTCCTCCCAGTCCACTTCACCCTCATCGCTATTGTTGCCATTCACAAAAGATGGTTGATTATCCTCCACATCAATACTGAAACTACTACTGTTTCTTCCAAGCATTCCTTTCTCTATGGAACATTGCGAAGCAAAATCACTTGAGTGTTTGCCAGATAGAACGCTTTCTGAAGAATACCTGGAAATAGAACTTCCTGCTACTAAATGTGCAAATAAACCATCATCTTCATCTGTCGCATGGAACCCACTATCATCTTCAAAGGATATCTCCATGGCTGTTTTGCCTGCAAGTATGGACGTCTCTTGCAAATGACTGTTTTCACCTTGTATTGTTGGTTCATTCATTCTTCTCATTAAGCTGATTTCATCATCTTCATCTCCGGCTGGGACTTCCAGACGATGGCTATTTTCAGTGGCCATAGGAGAACCAAGGATACTTTTTCGGATGGCCTCTGCATTTGTAGGAGTATTTTCCTTCATCTTCTCTAGTTCAAGCTCTTTCATCAAATCTAGATTCCGCTGTAAATCCCGAGTCATGTGAATCCCAAGTCCCCTCACTCTGCTCACTCGAACTCGTCCCCTCTCATCAGTGTATGTTTCAACATCCTTATCAAAATCATTTCTAGCTTCATTAACACAAGTTCCTATCACAGAGTGAAATCGAGCAGTGGATGAAATGCAGTTTGTAGATTCTGAAGTTGCTGGTACTTGATGCTGCGTGTCTCCATTTCTCTCAACTCCAGCAGATGTTAATATTCTGATTAGAGTTTCCATAATAGTCAAGGACCAACAAAGTTAGTTTCAAGCTGCAATAAATATTGCAAAGTGCAAACAGAAAGATGTTTTCGGAAAGCTTGAATGTGCAGAAAGTAGAAATAGATTTTGATGTGCGGGACATGAAACTAATCTATTAAAAACAAGGTTTTAAATATGGGACAAGGTATGTAACTCGGTCATTCTCGATATATTCCACTCGGTCAACTCAAACGGGACTCAGCTGAGTCAGACCCAGCTGCACCCAAACTGCAATTGAAAGCTAAAAAGTGTCAGAAATTAAAACTCAGAATGGAAAGAAAAAAGAGAACAGACGAGTGTAGAATTTAAGTGCTTCTCAAGTGTAGTAAGGCGGCCAGCATGCAAGGCCCATAGCCATATGGCTGATATGAGTAGAAGCTTGCGTCTTGCACAAAAATGTGCTTTGATCTCCAAAAGCTTCAAACATTGGTAGATACATCCCTCGCCTTCTCCAATAAAACAATGGAAAAGAGAAACCATATCTGCCAGTTATAATAGGAGTTGGACAAACATACATATCTGAGAGGGACTTGAGTACTTGACTCACTAGGTGCTCAGTCGACTTGGCCAAGTGAATGCAGAAGTTTCTAAAACCATGTTTAAAACAGTGTTTCAGACCCTAGGTAGGTAAACCGAAACCCAAATTGAAGATCAGTCCCTTTTTTTCCTTAAATAACATTTCAATAATTCATAGAAATTTTAACGATTTGGAAAGCTTCATTCTTCATTCTTAATGGATTTTAAGGTGTTTTATATGCAAACACAACCTTAGATTATTATAAATTAATAATGGAAATACTAGAGGTCAAATGGAGAAGATTTTCGGATTTAACAGGTCCAAAACTGGTACATATTGTGCAACACATGTCGGTTTCAGGCCAGCTTTATAACCACAATACAGATACGAGTATGAACACAAGTTCACACTTCACAAAATGCACAATCCATAAAGATGATGCATACCACCATTTAAAAAGGGGGAAAAAAGGATGCTACATACCAGGACAGTTTTTAGCACGAGCAAAGATGACACATTACCAATGTAGGGATTACAAGTATCTAACCAATTTAGGTATCAGCAAGCATATCTGATGCGGAGTGGGGTACCAGGTGCAGAGCGGGCAGAGAAAAGATGACAGATACATGGGATAGGTCGGGATTCCACCCGAAGTTTCTCAGGCTTCACGCCTATGGCTTTGCATCATTCCCTTCCAAGAGAGATGCAGAGATTGCACAGAGCAAAGTCAAACTTGGGTTTCTTTCATTCATCAAATCTAAGGAAGCCAAGAGACTTTACAATGCTTTAAATAGAGAAAGTATAACCTTCAGGATAATCTCAACCCTTTAACACATCAACGGTCGAGATTAAAACTTCTAAACTAAAACAATTTTAAAACATAAACCATAAATAAAAACTCTAAATAAAATAAACTAATCTTAAGTGGAATGGGCTGGGCCCAAAGGACGGATTGACCCGTGGGCCATGGGCTTGTCCTGCATCAATATCACACTAGCGTGCACATATGATTCCACCTACCATGCACATATTAACATGTAAAATGAAAAGGATAGATAATATATTATGCTTACTGTTTATCACCAGTAAATGATGATGAAAATATGAATTCTCTATTTGCTTCAGAAGCTATCCTGGAGGTTTGAACACCACCCACTCCCCTTCCAGCAGCAGATTTTTGCACTTCATCTATCTCTCTACGAAAAGCAACAGTTTTGAGATATGATTGTATTTGTAACTCAGAAAATTTTGTTGGGGCCTGGTTGAATGGAAAAAATAAATAAAAAATCAGTCCACGGAAATCGTAAGGCATAAACTCTGAACAATTCAACACTAAAATCATAATCTACATGGCAGTGTAAAATCTTAAAAGAATGATCACTATAATGACTAAATATAGAGATTAGCACACATCAACACCTATGCATTTCACCATGTAATTCAAGACCCTTTTAAAAGGAAAATCATATCAAATACAATATATCATAGATGTGTTTAAGACATTATTAAAAAAGATTCTATGTTTCTACCTTCTTAACTTTTTGATACTTCTGCCTATTTTCCGCCATCAGCCTCTCTCGCATCTATAAAAATAAATTCTCAATGTTTTAGTAGAGAAAGTCCAAGTCACCAAAATTGATGATTGATCATGCCCTAAACATACCTGGACAAGAAGATCCAATTGCAGAGATGGAGGTAAAGCAGCCAAAACAGCTGGATCAACATTGTTGTGCATTAAAGGCTGCAAAAAATCAATCAATGCAAGCTTCTTAAAAATGGTGAATAAACAAATTGAAGCATAAAATCCCGTACAATCACCAACCTGCTCAATGAACTATATTCATCACAATTCAGAATTACTTTTATAAACAATAAAACACGATGAGAATGTCTCAGCTAATTTGATGAAACCACATTAAAACAGTTAAACATGATAACAAATTACTATATGAAGTATTATCGCAAAGAGAGAGAGAGAGCAACAAAATTCATTATCAAAGCCTTGTCACATCTAATTGGGGTTATCCAACTGCCGTTTCTCGAAGTAGAACTTAAAACATGGTCGATCAACTTTTTATGATCAACTACCATTATCTGAGACAACCTTCATCTGGGCTTGGGACCGCTGTCACGTAATACTAGTAGGCTTTAGTATCTTGCCTTTTCCCTTAGCAACATGGAGATTAGATCAAGGAACTCCAATATTGAGAGTGATTTGTCTTTAAGCATATTCTAACGGAAGGAAATTATAATACTTGGCGAAAAAAGAAGCTTTTAGGCCCTCCTTGTTGTTGGATGTTTAATGTCGTAGTGCTTACTACAATTCTTTCTATAAGAGAACAAGGGGTTGCCCAATTGGTTAAGTACCCTATTTCTCACCTAATTGCCCAAGGTCATTCCTTGGGTTCCTCTTCCAGAGAGAGCATGCTTCTTTCCCCTGGCTGGGGCATCTCTTCCTGTGGGATTAGGCTTCTTTCTGTGTGGAAGGGGTCACTCATGGGTCCAGTCCCCCTGGGCTAGGTACCAAAAAATTAATAATAAATAAATAACTCTCTCGATACAATTTCCATAGCTTTGTTTAATAAAATCTGAGGTTGCTTTTAACTTTTGAAAGGAAAAAAAAGGAAACCATTTTAAACAAAAAATGATCACCCTTTTAAGGAAAATTGAAAACAAATAATGATTCTACGGCTTGCAGAATCCACAACATACTTTTCTATGAACATCTCAGGATTGGATTCTGCAAGCCATGAAATTCACAATTTTCGATTGTTGTAGTGAGCAAGAGAAGAGGGAGAACATGCACAGATCTATAGGGGAAAATCACAGGTCCAAACCAGCCTCCTCGAACTTCAAAATCCTCTAAAACATGAATTTTTTGTGGCATTTTCTAGTGATGTATCCGCTAAAAAAGTCTGTGTACCAAACGTAGGATTTACATGTCCACAGAAAACTCCACTCTCTATAGAAATATTGCTGCCCAAATATGTCCGAAATGTAGGGATCATGGATTCCAGGGCCAAGAAAGAGCCTTTGGCATCCTCCACAATTCCTGTCTTCTCAATTTTAAGGGTTACAAGCACCAACTTAAAGATAATGAGATAACTTCAAATAATACTCAATCAAGTTTGGAATGGTTATGCATGAGGGCAAGTAACAACCATGAATTTTTATAAGTAAAAGTTTACATTTCAATTTTTTATATAAAAAAGTAAGAATACATCAAGCAAAAATAAAAAGAAAGCAGTATCAGAACGAAAAGTAAGCCACGATCTGGCAAAAATAAGAACCAAAGAATTACATTAAAGGACCAAAAATATTCTCTCTATCAACCCCTTGCTTCAATCTATCTCTTCTCTAGGCTAGCGACTACCACTTCATTAATGCTCCGGAGATTTACACACTATGATACCCGACTACTTGTACAAGCCCAACATATCCGTATCGGACCGATACAACACTTGTATTGGTATCTGATACTGCACGAATACTTCTAGGGAACAAATTTAACATATCCTACTTATAAAGTCCTTTATTTCATAAATGCTCCATAGATTTACACAATATGATACCCGGATACTTGTACCAGCCCAACATATCCGTATCGGACCGATACAACACTTGTATTGGTATCTAATACTGTACCAATACTTCTGGGGAACAACTTCAACATATCCTACTTATAAAGTCTTTTATTTCATATAGTTCTTTTAATATTTTTACTTCTCACCATAAAAAATGCTAGAATAGAAAGGGACAAAAACAATGATAGTTTCATTGATACAAAAGTGATCTAATGAAAAAACTAGGACACCCGTATCCGTATGTGTCCTAGATTTTCAAAAGTGAGAAGTCATATCCCCGATCCCGGTATCAGTGTTTGTATTCATATCTGTATCTAGGCATCATAGTTTACACATTTTAAGTTGGACAAGCCATATGGAATGATTCAGGGTAAAAGAGTAACATCTACGGTGATTTCAGTAATTAGTATAACTTTTAGGAAAAACTATATATATTACACATCTTTATAATTATGCTAATATAAATGTAAATAAATATAGGGTTACATTCTGCTAGAGGTATCTCGCAGATTGCATGAGAGGTAAAAATCCCAACCCCCTGTGGGACCCACATAGATACATCACAAAAATAGGAGGATAGTGTGATAGAAAGTTATCGTGGATATGATTTTGCAAAAAAAAAAAAAAAAATGAAAGAAAGAAAAAGAAAAAAAAAATCTCAATCATATCAACACAACCATTGGTTTAATGGCCTTAAAAGTTTAACGGTTTCTTAAGTTGCATTTTTTTTTTATGAAACTCAATTCAATGGTCATAATAATTCAGATTAGTGTCAAATTAGAGTGAGCGCAAATTCATACGGGGTTAGTGAGTGTGAGGGGGGGTTGGATTGATCATGGGGGGTCCCATATGATGGTAAAAAAGTTACCTCTGAAGCAAGCCGTGAGATGTACCTCTGAGCAGAAAGAAACCGCATGTACATAATAGAGCAATTTTAAAAATTAATTTGCTAACACACCTAGTCAAGTCAACTTACTGTTTCCCTAATCTACTCCCCTAATTGGTTAAGTCTGGTTGGGTATGAAGACTATGATTATAATATCCTATTTCAAGATGCCGCCAGCTAAACAAATTTATGCAGTTTTGAAATCACAAAGTAGTAACAAGTAATAGAATTTAAAAACAGTGGAGAAAAAAACAATAAAAACAATCGAACTCAGATGCCAAAGTAACTACTTACCAACATCATCTCTTCATCCTGGTCATCTTCCTCGTCCGTAGGAACATCGACTGATGTTGATGCATTGTCAGTGAACTTCCCGCTTTCCTCAGCAGCAAGTGAAGCTGCCAACCTAAATAGACTCGTGCTACCATATCACAAAGGCTATAACATAAACAATGCAGCATAAAATAGTCAGAAATGGCACTCACAGTTCATCAATTGATTCCTGACTGTGTGCCACATTAAGCTTCTCATTTCTTTCAGATCGGTTCTCTGTCAAGTCATCAGATTCCAATGCAATCTTTTTGCCCTTCGAATCATCCTTATCCTTCATATTCTTAATATCATTTGCCAATTCTTCAAGTTTTCTTGCCTTGAGCTGAAAAAGGAGAATAACAAAAAGAAGAAGACAGTCAAATTACACATTCATAGTTCTGAAAAATATGAAATTTGGCAACAGAAGTATTGATTCTACTTCTTTTATTGGTACAGAAGTCATGGGACACGGAGTGCTTTTATGGATACCATTAAATTTTGCATAATTTGCTATGGATATAGAAAATAGAAAGGGGTGAGATTATAATGAAGCAAATTCACACAGCAGACAACTAGATTCAGTCGAGAAAAAAAAAAATCCCAAAGCAGATTACCTACTTTAGCAGAATTAGAGAAGAGACTCCTAAAAAACTAAACTTTAATCTTTTAGAATTCAAAAGAGATGACATAAAGATTGAAAATTAGATCGCGAGAGCGCAGGAGATACTGACGTGATTGAGGAGCAGCTTTTCGGCAGTCTTGCGAATCTTGGCCTGGGCATTCTCGCGCTGGCGGCGACGGGCGACGACAGTGCGTCGCTTGAGAGCAGGCGTGCCACCGTCAAAGACAAATACGGGCTTGGTACGGAGGAAGAGGAGCTTGCAGATGCGGCGGAAGAACCCTAGGAGATGAGCGTTCCTGACCATCTCCCCCTTCTCGTCTCGCATAGCCTTCATGAATTGGATCATCCAAATGCTCGCATCTATTGAAAATAAAAGTTAGAGATTGAGATACGTGCAAAATCAGATGAAGAAGATGAGAATTGGAAATGGAGAAAGCGAATCTAGGGTTAGGGTTTGGGAGGGGAGAGAGACCAATGGCGAGCTTTTTGCCAGCGAGGGTTTCAACAGAGACGCGACGACCGACTGGGGCGAGGAGTTCCCACAGGCCTTGGACACCCATCTCTCTCTCTGTTTCCTTCCTGCTGCTGCTGCTGCTGATGATGATAACGGTTCGTTCGGTTCGTCTGTTGGCTTTGCCGCCAATTTATAACCAGCATGGGAGAGGGAAGTGTGGGGTTAGTTGCACAGGTGTGATTGGAGTTATACGAGTCCCGTGCTCACACATGTGAAGATGTAAGCTGTCCGGACCTTGGGGGTAGATAGTACATATTTTTAGTGCAATTGTATGTGTAATTATAAGTTTCTTATATCTTATAGGAAAAGTGGGATTGAAGAAGGTTTGTGACTTTAATATTGCATGTTTAACTTCTCTCTTAAACATATTTATCTTTCATCTCTTTTTTTTCTTGAAAAAATTAACCATGGGTAAATGTGATGGTCTGTGTATTTGTCATGGGGTGGGTTTAGAAAATATGGGCAAATGTTTAACTTTTCATTTGTTCTTTTTTTGTAATATAGGTGGGCACAACACTTCCATTATTTCTTGAAAATATTAGTTGCATTAAGTCAACACAATGGAAAAACAAGTATAACTAGTTAAGGTGGTTGATACAAGAACCTCATGCGGCAGCGTAGGTAGCTAAGATCGTTTTCAGGGACCCAATGTTATAGTTTCAAACTTGCACTCTACCTCAAACCACTTACATGGACAAAAAGCCCGACTTCCCCAATTCATGGGGGAGGCTGGGCTTTACATTCCCAAGGGGAATAGTTGGATCTTGAAGAGACCAAACACCCCTCGTCAGCCAAAACAATAGATAAATAAATAAAGGAAAAAAGATATAGCACAAGGGGTTATAATTGAATAAAATTAAGGGGATTTTGCTGGAAAAAAATTCGCACTTTAACGCTCTCAAATTTTAATATAGACCATAAAGGCCCTCCCACCACTTTTTATTATTATTATTTTATTGTTGTTTTGCCAAGCGGCGATATTTTTTTATTCTTCTCCCTTTTTAGGGATTTTCCCGGCCATTGTTCATCTCCATGCATGCCCCAGTTCGGTAAAACAAAAAACGACTTGGCATCTTAGGTTTTCCTTACTATCGAATTCTTCAAACTCATGTCTTTTCCTCATCTTCTTTCCCATAACAACAATGCCAACCATCAGCCCTCCAACAGTACCTGCCACCACCACCACCACCTCGGTTGCTTGATGCCACCCTAAATAATGCTCTAATCTCCAACTTAGCCAACACATTGTTTGTCACATATAAAAGAAGCCTTGGCATTTGGTGCAGAGGACTTAGTGCCACAAAAGAAGAAGAAGAATATTAGAAGGAAGAAGAAACAAGTAGGGATATCACCCTCTTGTTGATCAACAGGGAAAAAAAAACAAGTGGCTTGCTATTGATCCATAGATTTGTTCTCGTCACTGGAGAAGATGATCTCTGCGCTATTGTTTTGGTTTTCATACAGCAGAGCTGTAGAGTGGTACCTGATTTTATACGGAAAAAAAAAATAGAGAGCTGCTGAACCCACCCTCCTTTGCAATATATATATATATATATATTAAAGATTTTACCAGAAAGAGAAGATTTGAGTTGAAAAGAGAGATGGAAGAGGAGAAGAGTGTTTTTTTAGGGAGATAATAGAGGATAGTGGAGAAGAGGTGAAGAAGAAGAAAATGGGGAATGAGTTTTTAGGGGTTCGTTTGTAGGAAAGTGATGATATTGCCACTCGTAGGAAAGTGATGATATTGCGACTCATATTAACTAAAAAAAAAACAAAATAGGTTTCCTGGGATTATTTACATCTCCGCAAAAGTTTTAAGGCCTTTCTGTCTTCACCAACTCTAAATAAATTTTCCGGAAAAATTCTCAAAAAGCAAAAAAAAATAGTAGAGATTGTTTTTAAATATTATTAGTAAAGGCAGGTTACTATATGTAAATTTTATATTTACAAAAACCCTCCCAATTCCGGGTTTCAAGCATAGCCCACGTATAGTTGGTGGCCCACAAGTGATCGACGGTTTAGAGCAGCCCCTTTCGAACTACGGCTCAAGTTGACCCACGCTTACATGGATGGGAGCATGCGAACCCTAGTTTTGATTCTATTCCACTGTGGATAGTTTGTTTCTTTCTTTCTGGGGTGTTATTTTCCTTTGATCAGATAAAAAATGGAGAAGATTCGCAGTGCCGAACCCGAGCTTGAAGATCTCTTCGAATCGAAGAAGCCCGTGAAGAACCCTCTCGTGCCACTTGGTAATTTCATTCTTCTCTTTTCAATAAAACCCTTGAATTGCTCTTTTCAATAAAACCCTTGAATTGCTATCTCGCATAACTGACTTTTTTTGCTTTGTTAATGTTATCGGCTTCTTGTTGGGATTTTTTTTTTTCTTTGATTTGGATCATTTGAGATTTTTCTTGCTTGGGTTTTGTCTTGATTGCCATTCTGCTGCTTCTTGTTTCACAATTATGAAAAAGAATTGATTTTTCAAGTTGTTTTGTCCTGTGGAATAAGTTAGTTTTGGACCATTTGATTGTTTCTGTCAGATGGGTTTTGGTTTTAGTAGATTTATGCCTCTTTTTCCAGAGTTTTGAAGTATTTTTGTTTTTCTGGAATTAGTTGAATGTTTGCTTGAATTGCTGCTATTGGTTTGAATTTTTTTTCTTGATAAATTGGGGGTAGATTTATGAACTTTGTCAGGTGCAGATTGATGGACTATATCTATCATTGATCACCGACGCCTAATTTTTCTCTTTGAAGCCATTAGTTGTGTAGGGGATGCTTGCCAACATCTCAGGGGAAGTTGTGAGGAAGGACATGGCATTATGTGGAGTAACCGAGAGCATGACATTGAATAGGGTTGAGTGGAAGAATAGAACTCAAAGGTTGACTCAGACTAGATGTATTTAGCATCAGTGCAGATGAGCAGGTGTATATTTTAGTCAGTAGGAGGCATTATTTAGCATTTATCATACTCTTAATAGAAAGATTATCCTAATTCTACGCACACATGGTGAGAGAGAGACCTTACTTTTTGGTTTTTAGTATTTGGTGAGTTGTGTTCTTAGCTTGGTTGGTGTTGATTAGGAGTTCAGATACAATTTTTTATAGCTGATCCCAGATTGATGGGATAGAACACATTGACCAATACCATTTTCAGATTCATTACAATGCCTGCTTTTCAATTAAACACGAGAAAATTTAGAACTTTTAAGATTGTAAAAGTTGAAAATAGACTTAACATTTATATGATGAAGTAAATAGTGTAATTCATGATACGTTTTTGATATATTAAAAAGTAATAGATAACTGAAAAGTAACAAGCTTAAATGTACAAGAACGAATTTTTTTTAAACAGGCTTGACTCTGCAACTTCATGGTTTCCAGAATGAGCACCTTCCAACTTTGCTACAGGCTTATCAGAGAGATTCGGTTAATTAATAACTGAATGAATTCTACTACATAGAATTAAATTAGTTCATTATCGTAGCTTGACTGGCTTTTTGAAAAGCTCGATGGGAATTGGGAAGACTGTAAATCAAAATCACCCCTTCATCGCAGAAAGGAAACTAGTTTTATCTTTAAAAAATATACAATCCCGATCTTCCATTTTCCTGTCCATTTTCAGAGAGGCTTCTGTTTGGAAGGGTCAAGAAGTGGAGGAAACGATTTACCTGATCTATTGGAATTTGGAATGAAGTGGCAAAGATGCATCAACTACGAAAAATACGGTAAAGAAAAATTGCTCGAGCTCACAAACTGGTGGTGGGCAGTGTTTTCGCAATGAAAGGGAGGTGGAGAGGATCATATGGTGTTTGTTTTTAACCTTTGGATTACGGAAGCATCCTTGCTCTCGAATTTTCAAGGCTCTACTCCATTTGTTAAAAAAAAGTGCTTATCCTGAAATATAGACAAGATAATGGAGGAAATATGTTGTGAAAGATCAAGCTTAGAATGAATCTCTTTGATTACAAGATTGTGATTTTCCGGGATATTATGGCTATTTTGAATGGGTGACCATTGGCCTTGTTGGAGGTAGGACATGGAATGGAGGTTTATCTCCAGAGTAGCTTTCCAAGCTCTTCCACTATGTCATTGTTCTATATTGCCTGGTATGAAGGTGTGTGGGTAAAAGGGGGCACCTATCATTGCTCTACACACCTAGTATGAAGGCGTGTGGGTAAAAGGGTGCCTCCGAGGGTTGAAGATTACACTCACACAAGGGAGAAACGTAAGGCCCTTGGTAACCTCTAAAGAGGGAATGCATCTTCTCTAGTATTTGCTTACTGTGTAGGAAACAAGAGTGTAGATATCATCTATTCTTATATCGTGAGATGATATTGAGGAGTTGACAAGATTTTAAATATCTGGCATGTTGTGGGTTCCTGATGATTAAGCAAGAGAAGTGAGGATTATATGTCATGTATGGGTAGGTCATGGATGGAAAGAGGCTCGAGGTATTGATATCAGATACATGAAGCAACAAGAATGGAGAACTTTCATGTTTTTTGTGTTTACGTGCTGTTGAGAACCCCCATTGCAAACTTTTACATGATGTTTCTACTTTGGATCATAGTCCAAAACCTCTACGAGATTTGAGGTGGTTGGGCTAAGCCGACTCAACCAAATAGGGGAGATATCATTTCAAAACTGACACGACTCAATAAAGATTCAGTTGACTCGGTCAAAATGGATTGACTAGAGTTGGTCAAAACCCTTTAACCTTTGGCTAGAATATAGAAAAACCCAACTAATTTTTCTTTTTGGACTCAGTATATATATATTGGTACTCAATTGAGACTTTGTAAAGGGTCAAGTTGGCTCGACTAAGCGAACCTCCAGGCTGTATCAAATTTTCAGGTTTTGGAATCGTGATATAGATTGTTTTAGTGATGTATGCTATATTTCTTCTCGGAAGGAAAGAGAAAGAGTGGTTTTTGGTTGCTCCTTTTTTTGCCATGGTGAAGGCAGGGAGGGTTTTCATGGCATTTAAGGAAATTAATGGCGACTATTTGGAGGGCAGAAGGCTTCTGATGAAGAAAGCATCCTCTGTATGGGAGAGAGAGAGAGAGAGAGAGAGAGAGAGAGAGAGAGAGAGAGAGAGAGAGAGAGAGAGAGAGAGAGAGAGAGAGAGAGAGAGAGAGAGAGAGAGAGAGAGAGAGAGAGAGAGTAGAACGATGATAGATGAAGATACATACCTTTGAATCAAGAAAGGGAGGATATATAGGGACAGAGGAGAGGGGAGGTAAAGTAGTGGAAAGGTGCACACATGAATTTATTACCAAATTTGAGAAGGGATTAAGAAGTTCTGCAAGGGCCATGTTAAGGATGGCAACCGGTTGGGTTTGGAACCTCAGGTTTGGTATGGGTTGGGCTAGATTCGAACCTGCTCCAACTTACACCTGCCGCGCCCTGTACCTGAGGCCACCCAAAATGGGTTTCTAAATTTTTTATACCAAACCCACCCCATGATGGGTACATGTTGGGTTAGCTTTAATTTTAGAATTTTTATTTAAAGTTTCATAATAAATAAATTAAATTATATTTTTACGAATCGCAATTGCTTGCTTGCAAGAGACAAGATAGGTGGGACACAAAGCTAAAGAGATTGAGAGGACTGGGTATAAGTTATGGTATACGAGACTTAATAGATCGAGGAATGAGGTCGGCATAGTGGTAAACAAGGACTTAAAGGAAGATGTGGTTAATGTAAAGCGCTATGGAGATAGGATTATTGTAATTAAGTTAGTGTTAGGAGAAGAGATAGTGAATGTAATTAGTGCTTATGCCCCCCAGGCGGGCTTAGGAGATGGACATAAGGAGAGGTTTTGGGAAGACTTGGAAGGAGTGCTACTAGAGATACCCCTAGGAGAGATGGTCTTCATAGGAGGAGATTTGAACGGTCATGTAGGACGCGACGTAGACGGATACATAGGAGTACACGGGGACATGGGTACGGTAATAGAAATGAAGGGAAGGATATCTTGGAGTTTTCAGTGGCTTATGATCTCATGGTAACTAACACCTTTTTTAGGAAGAGAGAGGAGCATTTGGTGACTTATAAGAGTGGCTCATCGAGGACACAAATTGACTTCTTCTTAACTAGGAAAAGAGACCGCTTAGTTTGTAAAGATTGCAAGGTTATACCGGGGGAGAGTTTGACTTCCCAACATAGGTTGTTGATCATAGATGTGCAGCTACAAAGGTGGACTAGAAAAAAGAAGTTGTATAGATGCTCAAGGACTAAATGGTGGTACCTGAAAGGTGATAAGCAACTAGCTTTAAGGGAAAGAGTACTAGAGGAAGACGTTTGGGCGATAGATGAGAGTGCAAATAATATGTGGGATAAGGTAGCGGAGTGTATTAGGAGGGTAGGGAAAGAAGTCTTAGGAGAATCCAAAGGAGGTGCTCCGGTTCAGAAAGAGGCATGGTGGTGGAGCGAAGCCGTCCAAGACAAGATAAGAGTTAAAAGATGGTGCTTTAAAACTTGGCAAAAGGATCGAAATGAAGCGAACTTGGAGAGGTATAAAGAAGCAAAAAGAGAAACCAAAAAGGCAGTTAGTGAGGCCAAGGCAAAGGCATGTGAGGAGCTATATAGGCGACTTGACACTAAGGAAGGCGAAAGCGAGATATTCAAGCTTGCTAAAACCAGAGATCGGCGGACCAAGGACTTAAACCAAGTTAAATGCATTAAGGATGAGGATGAAAATGTATTAGTAAAGGAAGAGGAGATAAAGGAGCGTTGGAAGAGCTACTTCTACAAGTTATTTAACGAAAGCAGTAGTAGTGACATACAATTGGGGCAGCTTACCATTTTTAGAGAAGAAGCGAATCATATGTTCTATAGGAGAATCGGTAGGGAAGAAGTTAAAGAAGTATTGAAAAGAATGAAGAATGGGAAAGCGGTTGGGCCAGATGGTATCCCTATTGAGGTCTTGGAGGTGCTTGGGGGAGGATGGCATTAGTTGGTTGACAAAGCTTTTTAATGTAGTGTTAAAGAGCAAGAAGATGCCTAATGCATGGAGGAAAAGTATTCTTATACCCATATACAAGAACAAAGGAGATATTCAGAATTGTGCGAACTACCGCGGGATTAAATTGATGAGCCATACGATGAAATTATGGGAGAGAGTTATTGAGAGAAGACTAAGAAGAACAACAAACGTTTCAGAGAATCAATTTGGTTTCATGCTTGGGAGATCAACCATGGAAGCTATCTTTCTCCTGAGGAGGTTAATGGAACAGTAAAGAGAAGGTCAGAGAGATTTACATATGGTGTTCATTGACTTGGAGAAGGCCTATGACCGGGTTCTTAGGGAGATTCTTTGGAGAGTTCTGGAAAAGAAAAGAGCGTGTGTCGCATATATTGAGGCGATGAAGGATATGAATGATAGAGTCGTGACATCTATAAGGACGACTGGCGGCGAAACTAAGGAGTTTTCTATTACGATTGGTCTACACCAAGGCTCAGCGTTAAGCTCGTACTTGTTTGCCCTAGTTATGGATGAGATTACAAGACATATCCAGCATGAGGTGCCGTGGTGTATGCTATTTGCAGATGACATTGTTTTAGTGGATGAGACGAGATGAGGAGTGAATGCTAAACTGGAATTGTGGCAGAAAACATTAGAGACAAAAGGGTTTAGGCTAAGTCGATGCAAAACGGAATATATGGACTGCAAGTTTAGTTAAAGTAGGACACCTGGTAACATAGAAGTAAGTTTGGGCACACAAAAGATTGTAGAGAAAGAAAACTTTAGGTACCTTGGATCTATGGTGCAATAGGATGGAGGGATTGATACTGATGTAAGTCACAAGATTCAGGCCGGGTGGAACAAATGGAGGAGTGCTTCTGGGGTCTTATGTGATCGGAAAGTCCCCCTCAAGGTTAAAGGAAAGTATTATAAGGTGGCGGTACGACCAGCATTGTTATATGGATCAGAGTATTGGGCAGTAAAGCATAATCATGTCAAGAAGATGAAAGTTGCGGAGATGAGAATGCTACGATGGATGTGCGGGATCACAAGGAGAGATAGGATTAGGAATGAGGAGATTAGGGGCAAAGTAGGAATAGCACCGATTGGAGATAAAATGAGAGAAAATCGACTGAAATGGTTCGGCCATGTTAGAAAGCGTCCAACGGAGGCACCTGTTAAAGGATGTGAAAGCATGGAGATTGCCAGGAGTAGGAGAGGGAGAGGGAGACCCAAGAGAAGTTGGAAAGAAACTATTAAACATGACCTTGCTTATATGGATCTAACGGAGGACATGGCCCTAAACAGATTTGATTGGCGTTGTCAAATCCATATAGCCGACCCCACCTAGTGGGAAAAGGCTTGGTTTGGTTTGGTATATTTTTGTCTTGCATGTTAGAGGATTTGAACCTACATCCTCTTACTAACTCAAAATCCATAAGTTGATACTTGCTTTGAACTTGAAAAGACCACTACCAAACCTGCCCCTAATGGGAGCAGGTCTATCTAGGTGGGTTGCCCATTACCCATTCCTATTCTTAGGGCCATGGCATAGGGTGGATAATCTGTAGCAAGGATTTATAGCGCGGTTTCAATACCACCCGGCAACCATTGAAACTGTACAACTTGACTAAGTCACATGAGACTTGTTCCATTCCAATTTGACTCTGATTTGTACATACTCAAAAATGTATCACCATTAGTACAACTTGTCCGAGTTTCTCAATGCCAGTGAAGATATGATTCCACGATTATTGTGGAAGAAGGTTGTAAAAAAGGACCTACCATGAACATAGCTAAAAGGTAGAAGGTGATATGGGTTTTAGAAGTGGGTCGGGAGTTTAGTTGATCCATGATTCAAAATATCAACCACTTTGAATTGGTTGTTGGCCTTGATTGATTCATTGTATTGGTGAGAATTGCATTGTGTCAAAAGTTGCTTGAATTGGTTAGTATGACCAACATCGCCTATATATATTGATAGTGGCAAGACCGCCTACTCAAGAGATACTTCTTGTTCTGAGATAAGGGTCAACGATTCAGTTTTGGGATTATATGCCTCTTGAATTCCCAATTCTTTGTTTGATGAAGAGAATTCTGAAACTAGCTACATTAAAATGGCTGAAATAGCCTTTTGGAATGCTCCAAATACTGGAATTCCAATGTTTTTTAGGGCCTGTTTGTTTGCATTAAAATTTATAGGAATTTTTTATATAAGAATTAGTGGTGAAATGAACTCTACCAAATGATTATTAAAGAGGTGAGGAGTGAAGAATATGAAGTGAGGGGTGAAGGATATAAGTTGGAGATGTGGATATGACCTTCACTTTCATGTGTATTGAATTACTAGGGTGATGGATGGGTATTCAGTTCCCATCTTTTGATTCTATTTTCCCTAAAGGAAAGGTTATTTGATGCTCGTTTTTGAGAATTCACCTTTGATCATCATTTTTTACTACTTATGGTATAAATCCTATGTATATGATTCTTATGCACTCTAACGCAAACAAACAGACCCTTAGAGATTTGACTTTGAGAAATTCCTATGGTAGACTTTTCTACAAATTTGAGGGCATCTGAAATCCTCTAGACAAGAATTGCTCAAATTATTTCTATGAAAATGTAGCCTTATTCTTTCTTTCTGGTAGATCTAGGTGCTTTAGACATGAATTCCTTAGATCTAAGTACTATGTAGTAACTGGGTGTGAGTGTACTACATATTGTATAATACCTGCTTCCCAAAGCTCCTTTTTTTTTTGAAAAGCAAATGGTAACTGCAGGTTACCCATTTATCAGGTGCTCTGGTAATTATTTCATTTTATTTGATGGTTACCCATTTATCAGGCGCTCTGGTGACTGCGGGTGTCCTTACAGCTGGATTGATCAGCTTCAGACAAGGAAATTCTCAGTTGGGTCAGAAGCTTATGAGGGCTCGTGTGGTCGCCCAGGGTGCTACAGTCGCATTGATGTTTAGTACAGCTTACTACTATGGGGATAAATTGTGAAGGTGCAAAATGGAGTTTAGGTGGATGGCACTAGCTGGGGTATTTAAAAATCCTCCTTCCATTCTTTGTTATTGATGATCTGCTAGATCACCTTTTTTATTTGAATGGTTAATCTGCTAGATCACCTGGCATCACAATCCTCCTTGAAATGTTGTAGGAATAGTTTTCATAATGGGTTGATTACATACTTTGAAGTGCCATTCAATAAAGCTCATCAGTACCTTAAAAGGTTGGGTATTTAAACTGCTGTATGATACATGGAATGATTGAGAATATATTACTGCCAATAGTATTATATATCATTTTTGTTTTATTCTAATCATGTATGAGTGATCTTCATGGATGGGCTTACATGGAGATTTGGTACCCTCCATGTCGGTTGTGTAATGGAACAACTATCTCGGCTTGTTGCTATTTTAGGATACCTGTGCTGGTGAACTTAGGTGAACTTAAACTCCTCATCCAGCTGGCTTCCATAGACCATGGTTTAAAGAAACCTGATTGGATTCAGTTCAGAGTTCTAGTAAATATGCTCTTTTTGCATGTTGGTCAACTTTGGTTGGACTACTGGACGTGGTCTCCAGATTAACAAGCCGCACAATCACTTATTTATTTATTTTTTAAGGATATCAATGAGTTTTTTTAACACTAATAGATTGCAAGAAAATACAACTGCAACTTACCATGACAAGCATTACTATGATGAGAAAAAGATGAAAAGAAATTGGCCACCATACTACAGATAGACTTGTATTGTGGAATGACAATGACCAAGACTGCTTCGTTACATGACAAATGTGGAAGCTTCTTATAAGGAATTTCCTACCATTCAGTTTACTTTGAAAGTCTTTAGAGAACTAGCCATTAGCTTGTCTTCCTGGATCCTCCTTACATATCTATAGGTGTGTCAGATTTCATGGTTGAACCATGCAGACAGGTGGATGGTTACAATTTATGTTGGTTTGTGCACATTCTATTGTAAATGGGCCAAATGGCTACAGGAGATTGCCACACTATATTATTTTTCCTGTCTTCTTACGGCATCTAAACTTGTGACTGTGAACTCTGAGTTCTTGGGCCCAGGATGGGTCGAGTGTTTGTAGTGTCAGATGTTTTTAGTTGTTTTGAGGAGTCATAGAGATTCCATATACCGGTTACCTTACACTGCTGGAGGAGGCTGACTGTCTGAGTTTCAGGAGCCATCCAGACGGTAGATATCTGCTATACCAGAATTGGAGACTTCCACTGTTATATGTGGAAATAATCAGGTGACCTATTTAACTTGTATTCGAATTTGTTGGTGCTGATATATTACCAGTTGAATTTTTAGTCGATGGCCTACACCACCGAAGCCGGAAACTTATTTTTTCCCCACTGCTTTCATGCTCCTTAAGTTCCTAGATCCAATTAGTCCATCTTGATCCAGGAGAGGTGGTGTTAATGAACTGAAAATTCTGGTTTGATTTTTGATGGCCTACCTCTACCTCTTGTCAGTTGCTGAGAGTATGGATAATGACCAATTTCTTTGTATTTTCTCTTCTAATATTGGTTTGTAGAGGTTTCTGTAGTTCTTTTGGTGTGCTTCTGATGTGTGTTTGAATTTCCTTTCTTGCTTGAATGAAGTCTCTGAATCCCAAAATTAGGCTCCATCCAGCATTCTCTGCAGTGCTATCTTAATACCAAACATCTTCAACATTGTATTGACCAATAAATTTTCTAGAGCATACAGCACATATACGACCTTGTACTCCTACTGTGTGGGCTATTGTCCTGTCCCCACTGAAAGGGGCTTTGCAAATCTGTATGCCATATACACCAGATGATCAGAGTGTAGATATTTGCTTGAAAATTTTGGATGGTAGAGGATAAAATATTTTTATATCCCTATTTTACATTAGGTTTTGGAGAAATGTTTTAGAACATTAGGACGGACATAATATAGAGATCATGTTTAGTGGCTGTAAGACTAAATTATTGTTGTTCCTTTGTGTTAGTTTCTCATACCTTGGAGCAGCTGTAGCATAAACAGAGAGCTTGATAAGCATTATAATAGGTTTATTTTCGGGTGGGCAGGAGGAGTAGACTAAATAGTGTAATATTATGTAATTGTCAAGGGTTATTTTAATGAAAGAGACATTTTTATGTTGCCAATTAAAATTTTATAACCCTCCCATTGTCATGGATCACTTGAAAACAGAAATTAGGAAGTCAATCATCATCATCATCAAAGTGTTTTTCCATCAATAGCATTGGAATTGACAACATTTTTATGTGATTAGGTTGTGATGGTGATGATTGACTTCTCTATTGCTGTTTTCAAGTGATCCAAGACATGGGGAAAGGTTATTTACTTTATGATTGGCAACATAAAAGCTGATGGTTAAAAATAAAACTTTCAATGTTCTCTGAAAATATCAAAAAATGGATACCGGATCTTCCATTCTTGAATATTTTTGAGGGATTGCCAGATTTGGTGGGCCCTTCATTTTTAACGCACTGGAGAATGGAACACTGGCCCAGATAACAGAGTATGGAATTATTTATAAACAATTGGCCACTATAGTGCAGTGTAGGCGAGATTGGTGGTAATTTCTTTTAATGATTCTCTCTCTCTCTCTCTCTCTCTCTCTCTCTCTCTCTCTCTCTGTGTACACGAGACATGGGGAAATTACACTCGCACAGAAATCTGCTCATATAGTGAGATAATGCTCACTCATGTTGGAAGAGAAACATGGACAGACAGAGAGCGAGGGATCGAACCTTGACTAGTTGGGTTAGAAATGGGGCATCCAACCAAGTGGGCTATCCTTATTCTCTCTTCTTTCAAATCATCTACTGCTTAAGATAGCATTTAATAAGCTAAACAGGGATTTATTGATGATGAATGGGTGGGCCATCCCCAGACATCCCATCCCCAGACATCCCTGACGATTCACTTTAAATGGGCCATTGATGCTCTGCCGAATAGGCTTATCATGAAGACTACTCCAGCTATTGGATGGTTTAGGCAGTACGTGAGTCTTGTTACCATCATGCACAAAAATGGCATGTGAGTTCACATGTCTACTTCAAAAATGGCATGTGAGTTCACATGTCTACTTTCCCTGATGAAAAAGAGACTCGAAGCACCATAGTCCACAAGGGCCTCTCACTAGGTGGGGCGCACCATTCAGCCATCCAACCAAATTGCATAAAAGCAAGTCTAAACCTGTTTGGACTGTGATACCACTTTGATCAGATCAATAAACACTGTTGAATGATACAAAAATGAAAGGTAATTGAAATTTATGCCTTCCAAAATACTTCTTTCATCTCCAATCAAAGTAATAACACAACTCCAATAGGTTTATGGGGCTTTGATTCAGATAAATTGTGGGGGGTGGGGGTGAATTGGGATCCTCTGTATGGGCACAGTGACTGTGAGTGGACCACTCGGGGGTCCGCCACGTCACCGCGGGCAGCCCCTGCCCAAGGTAGGCTGCTCACAGTCACAGTGGGGTTTTACCTCACCAAATCCGGACTCGGGTTGGTGTGTGTGTGGGATTTGTTTAAAAGGTGGGCCACACACCATCAAGAAGTGAAGAGGCCAGACGAGCTAATAAGCAAATCTGCGCCAGTTTAAAATGACTATTCTCGTCATTTTTTTGCCTCTAGGAACTAAGACTGAATGGAATAGGACAAGTCAGTTTTGGGAAGGCCCCAACAGCAAAAATTCAGCTACATGCCCTATCTGTACAAATACAATTGGTAATAGGTGGTTTCTGGGTCCATTCCTAAATATAATAATTGATTTCCGTAGAACAATAACACCTGCTGGTAACAAGTAGACCTGACCTGCTGATAACACCTGCTGAGATGAGAATGAGAACCTGCAGCTTGGTAAGGCCTATTTGACTTCAAGTACTACAGCTTGAGAAAAAAAAGATCAATATACCGACGTGTATTTATTGACCTATTGATTATTATACATAATATCATGGTATACAGGAGAGATGATCTAATGTCTGTGACCCATGGGACATTTGAATGCAACTTTTTTATCCAACTTTTCTTGATCCAATCCACTCATATCACATGCCTAATAAATAAATACTTATTGTCAATCTAATTGATATTTAAGCTGTTATCCTATGCGTTTTCCAATCCAAGGTGCTATAACACTCCTATTGATGACAAAGTATCAAGAGGGTCCCCGAGTGGCCAAACTCCCATGATATTATGAGTAAGGTGTGGGGCCCTTACATTTAGGCTGTTGGCATTGGATATAAACGTGGGGGCCCTCACCCTTACTCTTATTCTTATAGTACCGTGAGAGTAACTCTCATGGAAGCATTCGATGCTTTTATTCATATCTGTTCCAGGCTCCAAGTTCCATTTTCCAGTCTTTAATTTGTTTTGGGTATGGTTATGGACTTACACTTCTATGACATGGACCTGACTTGGGTCTAGGTCCGGATACAGTCACTATGGGCCCTACTCTACTCAATTCATCTTCATCCCTATTAGGCAGCAGCATGTTGAAGCCCATGTACTCATCAGCATGGGATCATTTCAGGTAAATGACTCAGGTCTGAGTCCGAGTCCGAGTCCAAAACTTGACCCATGCCATGCCAGCTGATATAACCTAACTTAGGTCCAAGGAAATATGGACCCATATCTGAGCCCAACCATCTTCATCCTCATTTGTCCCTTTGTGTACATGTGATGGATCAGATGACTAAGATCAAATGGTGAATAAGGTGGCCCACCATCCATTTCCAATTGGCCAGGTTCTGTGTGGAGGTGCATGGATGATATATAGATGAGGGCTCAGGCGCTCAGCCATTGTTCGTTCTCCTAAAAAAGATTGCAATGTTGGTCATCTAACAACCACATATATAATTGATATTGATAACATGCCAAAGGCTGCCAGTCTTTGGGCACACCACACTTCAAATTGATTTTGTTTTATTAGGCACTGCTGCTTTTCCAGATCCTCTCTTCTTTGTGAAACGATCCACCGCCCTCAAGGTGCACCTGCTGCTCTCTCTCTCTTTCAGCTGGAGAAGCCTTGATGGGTTCCTTTCTCATCCCACTGTTGACTTTTATGAAACAGGAACTCACAACAATATCTCTTGCAAGCATGCAAATACATCACTGTCCAGTGCATAGTCGAGATCAGAGATGATACACCACAACAAGTGGACAGGTCGCCATCACTTTCACTTAAGAAAGTGGCCAGGCAGTCAGGCACTCAAGTACTTGTTGCAGTTTCGGGTGACATGAACACAAACACAAGTTATGAAGGATTTATTAATGTGCCGATGATGTTATACACTAATATTTTGGGATATAGCTTTTTTGAATGCAATGGAGAAATATGTAGCGCACCCAATGTAGTTAGGACAAGACTTTGATGATGAAGATGTAGTCATGATGATGATGATGAGCCTTTTCGACACCACTTGTTTGCCTTGAGGTGCGAGATAAGCACATGGCTATGGGTGGCACCCGCCACTTTATGATTAGTGGTGGGGTAGTTTTGCTTTCACTTTAACACAATCCAGGAGCTTGAAGAAAATCTCATCACGTCTAATGGGGAAGAACTTCAATTAGGATTTTGTTTATTTGCATTAAAAAATATAGGAATTGAATACATAGGATTCATACCGTTATTAGTTAAAACTAAATATTAAAGTGAATTATAAAAAAATGAGCATCAAATAACCTTTCCTTTTAGGAAAATAGAATATAAAAAAAGATGAAAAATAAAACTATTAGGTTGATGGCTGGTTTATTCATTTTCCATCTTATTTATTTATATTTCACTAAAATGAAAGATTGTTTGATGCTAATTTTAAAATTCACATTTGATCTTTATTTTTAACTACTTATGGAATGAATTATATGTATGAAATTTCTATGTATTATAATGCAAACAAATATGCCCCATCTTACTACATAATTAAGATCATCTCTACTTTAGGAATACAACAAAAGTAAAAAAATTGTCTAGAAACTTCTTATTTTATTTTAATTTTTGTGTGCGTGTTTTTTTCAGAGTTGGTTTGGGTTGGTCACCACTCACCACACTTGTGGACAAGGAAGTCGAAAAGGTTACTGGGCCAGTTGTCAATACTCAATACTCACAATTGGGCCTCTAGTAAGCTTCTAAGTAGCTCAAAGGAGCATAGGTCCAAATTGAACAATTTTATGAATGGTTCCACTTTCCAGTTCGGATCTTGTAATAGAATTCAAACAAAAAATTAGGTTCGGATCCAAATCCTAGGGGGGTATTTACACCAGCATATCCATATATGTTATTATAGGCGCAATATCTTGATTCTAAGTGATTTTCTTAAAGAAGGGTTTGAATGAATTATTTAGATCTTCATTACTTGGCCTTATAATTTGGCTTAGAGCATGTTTGTGCGCACAGTTGTCCAAAAAAAAAGTAAGGATTGTGAAAATACTTTTTTGTGAGAAAAATGTTAACATGAGTTAAATTTTCTACGATTCCCCGAAATGCTTTTCCTAAGGGGGTTTTGGAAAAAAAATTCGACATAGAGGAAAAACGCGAAATTGATTTTCTACATAGACACACACATGTCCTTAATGCGTCCTTCTCAAGAAAAGAAACAAGCTATGGCCATAATCCTATCTTTACATTGTTAGTGTACATACCCTAATCATTTCAAATGGCTTATCTACTATTGAAGCTAATGCTATTTTAGCATGGCATGTCGACCATATATATCTCAGCTAAACACATTAAATACATTTCATGCATATTTAACAAAATATGTTTACAAGATTCTAAAGTTATTTCTTAATATACAAAATATGTAATATATAATTGAGGAAGTATGGCACTAATTTGCATCAAATCAACAGTAGAATATGAATATACAGTGTTTGAGTTCAGGTCTCACACTGTATACCCACATTCAGTTCTAGATCTGGATGCACTATGAACCCAATCCTCTTTTTATCTACACTTTCTATCTCCTCTATACAAGAGGAATGCCCAATTAGAGAACCTAAAGCTATGTTGGCAAGTAGTTAAGGTTTGTTTGTTTGCATAGAATATAACAGGATTCATAGTCAAATGAGCTCCACCAAAGGATTATTAAAGAGGTGAGAGATGAAGGATATGCGGCAAGAGATGAAGGACATAAGGTAGTGATGAAGATGTGACCTAACTTCCGTAGTATTCATTTCCCATCTTCTCTTAATTTAATTTCCATTAAAGTGGGCGTTATCTAATGGTCATTTTTTTTAGATATTCACCTTTGATTTTTCATTTTTAACCACTTATAGAAATACGAAGTCTTGTATAACCTTGAAATTCAATTACATGAAACGAACAGGCCATTAATGTTAGACATAATCGTGGTTAGTAGTAAGCTTGATGTTGATTCCTCTTTTTTCTGTAGGGATTACATATTAGTCAAGGCATAACAAATTCAGTAGCATCTTAAAGACTTTTATTCCTTGGCCATTTAGATGTTGAGAAGTGGCAATGAGGAAAACATTTTTCCTGCACATTTCTACTTGCTCCTATTTCTTGTATGTGGGATACAGGAGACTGTAGGGTAGATTTTTCTCCACTAGGACAAATAAAAATGCATTATAGAGGTTGGGAATCACAGTTTTTCACTAGTAACTAATATTACTTTCCTCACCTCTAGTTTGCTCCCTTCACCACCAAATAAGAATTTAAGGGGAAAGTCGTAAAGTCCCACATCGCTTATGAGGCTGCCTAGAAACTGGGTTATATGTGCGATGCCGCCTATATTTAGTATGACGCGTTTTGGAGCTTAATGGGCTCCGAGAACAAAACCTTGAGGCCTGGGTCATGAATGGTGCGCCATTCTGCCCTGAGCAATATCATACTGGGTGATTCGGGTCGTTACAGAAATAATTATCAGAGCCGGCTGCCCAGAGTCTGGTCGTTACAAAAGTGGGATATATCTGTGTTAATCATGGCTTCTCCTCTTTGAAAGAATCCCACCTAACCTTCTTGCTAATTAGGGGCAGAAGTCTAGGGGTGAGCAATCGGTTAATCGGTCGGTTATTTTAAGAATTTTTGACCAAACCGATTTTTTGACCGCTTTAATGTATTAACCGAACCGAACCGATTTTTTGTTTTGTAAAACTTTTAACCGAACCGAGCCGAACCAAATTATTTAGGTTCGGTTTTCGGTCGGTTCGGTTAATGTGATGCATTTTGTTGGACTTAATAATTGCCCAAATTTTTGAAAATTTAGAACTAGATTGCTATATTATATACATTTCATTTGTGAAATTGGGCTTAATAATTGGCCCATAAATCCATTATCCATAAATGATATATCATAGAAGTGCTTGAAAATACATTAAACACAATTACACAAATAGACAATAACCATAAACAACACTCCAACTAACAAGTCTAAAAATATTTAGTGGGCTGGGTAATGGGTAATAAAAATATTCAAAAAAAAAATTGCATATATTTCGGTTAATCGGTTAAATAAGATCATTAACCGAACCGAAATTATATAACCGAATTTGCCAGGAAATTTACCCGAACTGAACCGAATTACCCGAAATAACCGAACTGAAATTAAAATTCGGCTATGGTTCGGTTTGGTAAATCGGTCGGTTCGGTTTTTGCTCACCCCTGGGCAGAACATTTCCCTTGTTTTTACTTTGAAACATGTAAATCCTGTTTATTCAACTTGTGCTTGATATTCTTTGAAGGACAAATTGCCCGGTTTTGTTATTGTACTGTTCATTACATCCATGTAAAATGGAAAACAAATGAAATACTCTCGGGGAAGCTTTTCCTCCATACATCTTATAATGTCTTTTCATAAAACATTTAAAGTTTTATAGACTCAAACTTCCTTTTTGCCATATTCACATTGAGTACATCTATTGGATATATATGTGAATTCCTTTCTATAATTTTATGTCTTTATTTTATGAAAATGTATTGTAAATGGGTCTTTACCATTAACTAGTTGATTCCATGGACATATTCTAAATAGGAATGAATTAGATTGATGTGATAATGCGATGACGATGACTCCACAGAGGATGGGAAACACAGTTGGGTCATCTTGAGAGTTTGCTGAGGACAAATGACAATTAATTGCAATGGCCCATACAGTTTCTGCATCAAATAAACAAGCTTATACCACATTTATCATCATCACTATCCTATTTAGCTCTTATGACCCCATTAATGCCTGAAAATTCTCCCGAACAAGGACATCTGTACTCTCTAGCTAAGATCCCATGTGCCAGCTCTTCTGTAAAGGGTGAAAAAACAAGGACCAGTGTTGGCATGAGATGATTTTGTTGGGTGACTAAGTTTGTTGGGTGACTAGGCACGTTAGAGAGAGAGAGAGAGAGAGTACATGTTCTGAGTGTGGGTAGTTAGGACTTAGGAGAGACTCTTGATTGATTTGCTAGTCTTTCTGGTCTACATGGACCTTAGAAGAAAAGTTACCTTGGGAAAAGTAGGCCTTTTTGTCAAGGAGGAGCCAAAGGGGGGCCTTTGTGTGATCACATGTCACCATCCTTTTCTTTGCCTCCCTCATGTGGCCCACAATCAATGCTTGGATACCTATTCCATCTCTATCTATGATGCTAGTCGCTTTCATTCCCACAGGGAAAAGATGATATTAACAACCCCATCATGCTCATGCAATCATAGCTTGCTCGTATCAAGCTTAGTCTAAGACTCTATTTAGCTTGTAATCAAGCAATTTTAGGGATTTCCTATCCTTGCATTGGATTTGCACACTACAGTATGCGGCTTACAACCAGTCTCTCAAGATCTAGTCTGATCAAAGCTGGATAATTCTTTCAAAGTATGCTTATTCGACGTTCTAATTGTATGTTCTTACTTCTTACTCTGTTACTTTTTTCCTTTCTTTCTTGTGGAATTGACCTTTATGTAACCTTAATAATGGTAGATAGTGTTAATGTCTGAACCATTCCTTAATGAACTTGCAAATCAATGGATATTAGTACATTCCTTTGTTTTTCCAATACACATTGGATAATGTCTTAAACCATCAGGCATCTTTATTTGCCAACATAATATAGAGGATCCAGATTCCGTAGTCCTGATTTTATCATGAAGAAGCAAAGGGTTTACCTATGTGTGATCACGTGTTACCATCTCTTTCATTGCCTCCCTTATGTGGCTCACGCCCAATCCTTGGATACCTATTCCCTCTCTATCCATGATCCAATTAGCAATTCAGGGTTCTCATCTGAATCCATTTATGACCCAATGCTGAAGATCCAGATACGAATCCAATTGTGTTAGATCTTAATTTCAAATAAATTGATACACCCACCTAGGAGTTGGTAGAGTGGCATAAAACATAGATTTGCTCCCCACATCTTGTGTTTGATACCGCCCTAAATTTATCCTGTGTGCACGTGGGTTTAGCTGTGCCACCCTTGGGTCAAAGACCTCGGGGATACCCACGTCATAAAAAAAAGGATCAATACAAGACTATATCCATGATTCATTTTTTAAGAAATTTATTAATTCTAATTGTGTTTAATGGATACGATTTGATTTCAATTCCACCTGGTTTTCAACTAAATTCACAGATCTATATTATTAAATGGATTAAAAAAACAAAAGAATAGCAGGGTCAAAGGATTACTGAACTACAGCAGCAGCATTTGCTTGCATTCTACTAGATACTTTGAAAATGGGAAAGAGTGGAGTTGGTTGAAGAGTCATTCAGTAGTGATAATGTAGCTGTAGTTCATGAAGAAATAGCCTTTTCTTTTCCTCTTTTGCTTACAGCAGAAAGGTAGTGAGAGAGTGTCCATATTTTCTTTTAGAGGGTACAAAAGCTTTTGGAGAGTGAGTTGATGGTGACCTGCAAAGCCTTTCACGTGATGGCTTGTAAATTTTCTCAGTGGAGGAGTTTGAATTGGCAGTGTTTTTGAAGCTTTGACCAACTTCACTTGAAAACCCAATCTCCTCTTCTTCACCTTTTTTTCCCTTGAATTCTCATTTCCTGCTTCTCTGCAATCTACACAGTCTAATCATGTAATATGTGCTGTTGGGCATTTTCATTAGTACTTCATCTATCTCTCTCTCTCTCTCCCTCAGTCCCTCCCTCCTTCCCCTACATAAGTGGTTGCATGCTAGATTCATGGCATCCAGCTTTTTTAGAGTATGGCCCTCCACTAAAATTGCTATGCTAAAGTGAGAAACTAAGAGGGTCCTCACTCCTCAGCCTCACCAATTTATACAATTTTTTTTTTATTCCTCAAGAGCTCCTTGTTAGTTGATCTACACCAACAACTGGGTGAGCCTCGCAATGGATGGTCGATCTCTAGGATTCTTATAGATTGTAATTTTCGGATTTATTGATTGATGACCTGCAAACAAACCATTTATAGCAATTTTGGGAGTGCATGCAAATTACATAGGAATGGATGGCTATGATCTTCTAGTGTAGTGTTCATTTTATTACCCACCATCGAAGCGGGCATGGTCATTTTCGGTCATATCAACCTTTGGATCACTAAAAGTGGGGCTCCCATGGACTCTATATCTGTGGAGCATTTTGCACATTTATTTGGGGCCGGACCTAACCTTATAGGCCTAAAAGTAGAATGCCCCAAGTGGAAGGCACAATATGTCATTGGAAGAGGACCAATAGCCTTTGAACAGGTTTCTTTCTATCTACTTATCCCATGTGAAATCCCTACTACTGAAATTTGTTAAGACAGGGTGAGGGTTTGTTTGATTGGTGAAATTGGTGATGAAGATTCATCCAATTGAGAAATTTTAGATTTAAGTACTTTTTTTCCCCATATTCTCAAGATTTCCCATTTGATGGAAGAATTAAAAAACCACTGAAATATGCTACTGTTAAAAGGTTGAACTAGTCTATGAAACTCTTGTAACTTTTTTTTTTTTTTTTTTTTTTTTTTTTGAGATTAGCATTCGAAGAGTTTCAGTGGCTAATTAATTCTTAGTTGGAGAAATTCCAAAAATGCAATATGAAATTAGGGACAAAAACAATTCTTACACAACAAAATAGAGATGAGGCACGTTATGTATGAATGTTGTTTAAGGACAAAGTTACCCCTAAACAGATTTTCTGAGGATGCTGATGGTCTTAGAATGTATTTAATCAAATGACAGAAGTACCATAACTGATAGTTAGAATGTCACCATTGTCTAAAGAGCAAAAACCCACTTGGGTCAGTTCTAAACAGAGTATAGGACTCAAAGGAAGTTGTGCTAACTAATTTAGTTGATTCATGTTGGTATATCATGAATCTATAGAAATTTCAGAAGATTACATGTGTATGCACTGAAATATCAAACAGCTAATCGCAATCTGAGTTGGTGATTTTTCTTAATATGAAACAAATTAGGATTCTTACTTCTTAGTGAAACAATTGATTTCTTATCTCATGCCTGCTTTTCGCGAAAATAAATCAAATGACTATTTAGATAAAGTGATAATGAGCATGCATATTTCCCATATCTTCTTGATAAAAAAAGAGGTATACTCTTTTAGAAAAATTGGCAATTCCGCCAAGATCTCATGAAGAACTTTTCATGATCAAAGCTGTAATATCGCTTCTAATAGTGGTCTTTATATATGATCATACTAACAATCTAAATATGGTGGAAAGGAAAAATCTCTATTTAATGGGGCCTCTTCCTATTCCTATAAATTCCATTGGAGTACTTGATTTCTCCCAAACACTAAAAAGCATATCATGATTATGGTTCCCAGCAAATGAACCAGACAGAAAAAAGAGGGACTCAAATTATAAGATATCTAATGAAATCCTGGTTGAAACTTAGATCCCATTTAAAGAGAAAGATCAGATATTTTGTTTACAAAGAGAGCCTTTGCACTTTAACCATTACCAGCATTCTAACAACCACTAGGCACTTTTTTCATTTGAGAAGTGTTAATATAGATTGCGCCTTTTCTTTCAGCTGATGTAGTTGAAATAATTTCTAGCTTTCTAGGATAGATGGATCTCTGATACCATGAAATAATTTGAGAAGCTGAACTGCCCATAAACATATTATTACAAATTACAGAGAGACCCCAAATATTAAATATTCACAAACTTGTACTCTAAGAATAGGACCATCAGTAAAGGGAGGATGCAGAAAATGTTGGTGACTTGAGGGGTTGCAGTCTAATTCATCAAACTAGAGGGCTGCAGCCTGCAGCAAAACACTACATAAAATTAGGGCATTTTAGAGAACTCCCAAAAATATGGCAATAGGATATTGACACCTCAAAATAAACTTCATAGTTATAGGAGGTGGTTTCTTAATTCCGCCCAAGCAACACTGACATCTGCAAATGCCCAATTTGCTACCTTTAACACAGTCAATATCCTGAACAAACAAAGGCAATCAACCTCTTCACTTTAGTGTAAAAGATTTTCTACTGCATAAAAGGCAGATTTCCCAATTAAGTACCTTTCCTTGCTAATGACTCCCCAGTTGAAACAAGTTTGAAGAATATATGAGAAGGTAATCTAAAGGGTGGTGTGGTGGTGTGTATGCAGACATATTGGTTACATTATTTAAATTAGGGTTCGGTGGTTTAGCTATAAAAAAAGATAGACCTAGTTGAATTTTTTTTTTTCCATTGGATTGAAAGCAATGATATTTATATGTTGGTGGCTTTCTTATTTATCATCTACCTCCCTACTCTTTGACCAAGGCTAGTAATATTCAATGGATAATTGATCTAATAGAACCTCTATTTTGTTGCCCATGGGCATCGAGTCCAAGTCCACCGTGGAACTTACCCGAATACGACCCAATTAACAACCCTAGAGATGCTTCTACAAACAGAAAAAAAATGTTGGTCTCCTATGTTAGTCTTGTACAAAAAGAAAACTGTCTTAGTCTTGCATAGAAAGAAAATGTCATTCATGCTACACATGATCATGATGTATGATGAATCTCAACAGAGACTTATGGCAATTGGGGTTCACCACGGTGGGTGGATTATAACCTGAAAATTATGCTAATGAAACAATAGTTAACAAGGTTATCATGGTCGGTCACCAATAAAGGGACAACTAAGAAGAAAATGATCACCATCACAAATTCAGTAGGCAAATTAGATGGTACAATCAATCATCAAGATAATGGGACTTAAAGTTCTATTATTTTTTGAATTCTCAAGTGGTAAATGGCTAGTGCTAGTCACATAATTTTGCAGTGGAGGACAAACACTGGACTGTAGGCCCGTAGGTAAATCATATCTTTCAAGAAAGAAAATCAGTTTCGTGGGCCTCATGGGAAAAATCATGTAAGAATTTCAGGATGAGAGAAGAGGTTTGTCTGCCTTGAAGTATGATGAATTATTGGGTGGTGTGTTATCTTGTCTGAGGATTTGTTTTCCATATAGACCTTTACACATCTCTCAGATAGTACAAGCACTAAAATTTTCACTGGTTCTCTCCAAGATCTGATAATTGAATTTTTTAGTGTTGGAAGGCTTTGGGAAGGATGGATGAGCACAGAGATCCCACTTCTTTATAGGAAGAAAGGGATGGGGGACTCCACCTATCATCTTGACCTGATCCTTCTGTCATGCTTTCCACCCATACCCACATCACCATTTTTTTCACATCTTTCTGTGTTACAAGGATTGTGAAGCATTAAAGAAAGAATGAAATTAAAGCAAAATCATATAGGTTCTCCACTACTGTCTCCACCCACACCTGATCCAGACCCCATCCAACCCAACACCCCAAGTTAGCTTTCCTCATTGTATATGGTTCTGTCACAAGTACCACCCCAGTGCCCCTAGTAGTCCTCCTTGTGGGGCCCACTTGAATGCATGCCAATTAGGGTGAGAGCCCTAGAAATCAAAGCAACACTACTCTAGCAGGGACACCTGGTAAACCTCGCCTTGATGCACGACAACCAATTTAGGCAGTTCGATGGAAAGATTTGGACAAGGATTAGCGGTACATGGGCTGCATATGATCTAACTCTTGAGTTTTATATCCTTATAGTTTAAGGGTTATATATTGTGTAAATTGTCGTGATCATAAAATCCAATAGTGACTAATCTCTCACATAGTGAAATTATGCAAAGGGCTTGATTTGATCACCAGGGGCTCCCTACATGTAAAGAAAAGAAAGTTTCAGAAAAGGAGGTGTTCAAAGAATTTATATGAGAGAGAGAGTATTAATCTAGAAGAAAGAACTTCTTTTCTTTTTCTTTTTTTCTTTTTTTATTTTTTGCAAAATAAGAAACTCTTTTTATGGATCCCACTTGGATTCATTCCATCAACAGGGAAAGGAGGGATACATCATACATGGACTATATGTGGGATGAGAAGTGGACCAAAAGTTGTTCAAATCAAAGTATCTTAGTCCTTAATTAAGGGGCCATAAGCTATTAACCATTGAATACATTTTTTCTAAATCAATGATTTCTTTTATTCCAATGAGTGTCAAAATCATTCAAGACCACTATATATCCAGTGAATTAGTACTCAACCAAATATGATACTCATTTGACTTGCAGATCTGGCTCTCATCCAACTTTATTTAGTGACTATAATTTTGACAACTTTGAGACTCACGGAACATAAATTCCTAGGATAAGATGGTCGGGAAATGTTCACCACGAGCTAACGGCATATAATTTAGATGCAACAGCCCACTAAGATGCAAGTATACCAATTGGGAATGGACAAGCGGACCCTAAAAGTTCAACACCACCAAATTATTCTAGCTCTTGATTTAGCAGCATTAAAGTTTAATGACATCTTAACAGTATATTCTCTTGAGAGTCGATCCAACATTGAGTGTAAAATTGGGCCTCATGCTAGATCATGGAAAAAAAGGACTATCAAAGGGGTTGCAATGATGAAGGGTGGGCCCATAGTTTGGACTGCACTTGCAGGTGCTCATAGGAGAACATTTCCTTGAGATTGTTTTTGAATTTTACTCTCATAGAGAGACTATATATTAGGCCTAAATCGTTCCATGCTTGATAAATGTATAGTTCAGAACTGTGGATCCCACTTGGACTCACTTTTGATAAGTGCGGCTCTTTTCACACTATTATTGGCCCATGATCTGGCGCCATGCCCGATTTTACGCGCATCGTACATTTTTCTCCATTAGATTTAAACTTAAAAAATCAATGGCTAAAATACCATTAAACTTTAAGGCTGCTAAATAAATGAGAAGGATAATCTGAAGATGCTGGTTTTTGCATGACCCAAAAAGAGGCATTTCCTTCCCATGTAATAAGTGTTGGGAAGTCCCACATCCCACATTGCCATTGGATAGGGCTTCATATATCTTTTTGAGCCTTCCACCTATCAGCGTAAGCTTTTTGGTTGCTACATGGTATCAGAGCGGGTTCAGGCATGCACGTGAGTAAGAGCGTTAAAAAGTCCTATATCCCACATCGCTCTTCAACATCACTTCATATACCTATTTGGACCTTCAACATATCACTTAACTTTTGAATTGATACATGATATCTTACCGTTAAAATGCATCCAAACACGCCTACAAGCTGGACAAAACAACAATAAGCGGTATGCTCGTAGGTAAAAATCTTCCCACCACAAAGAAGCCAAGTATATCTGGGTGTAATGAATATGGGTAGGTCTGTCTTTCCCATTCAAAAGTTGAACCAGTCAAATCTTATTCAATGGCTTTGGATGAAATGGTAAATATGGCTTCATAGTTATCACCCTTTTACTATGTTTTACTCATGAGTAGTCAGAGACGAGAGAACTCAATGAAGACCCCATCTTATTGTCCAAGTGGCTTCAGAGTTCAGAGGCCTCCCACTGTCATAGTGCAGTTGGAGAGAGAGAGAGATAGAGAACACTGCATACCTGCATAGGGTCTATCTCGTTTGCTTAGGCTCCTTTTTCTTCAATCAGCAAAAGTACACAAAAGGATATTTTGGCTTTTGGCCTTGACTATTACTTTTCAGTTTATACTAACAAAAGAGCCAAAAGCAATTCTGTGAATGCAATGATTTCATTACACGCTTATATGTGGGCTTTACATGCAGGAGAGATGACCACATACCGGTCGAGATGGAGGAGATGGAGGGTTGATATTTGGGGCCAGCTCCTGACCAATCTAGGAGAAGAGGGAAGTTAATTAAGATCTAACCATTTCCCTCAATGATGAAGGGGCCCACATAAAAAATGGAATAAGAAAGAAAAAATTGAAAAGGACTAGTGTTAATTTACTAGGTGATGGGATGCAAAGGACATGAATCTAGTGCAAGGCAGGGGGCCCACATGGGCAAGTGTCAATCAATTATCAGGGGTGGGTAAGTCATGTAAATGCCTTATAATCTTACATCTTATTGGTTGTTAACTTTTTAGCCCCGAATGAGTGTGAATGATTGGATGGAGATGTTTCCCTTTTATGATTCTATAGAACACATTTGATCAACCTCAACCATTCAATTTGTTTAACCATTCAATTTGTTTCTTTGAAATTGAATCCTATGTAAAGACTATCATTTCTGGGCAATTTAATTTTGCAATGGCCCACAATTTCAATGTATCCGATAGCTACCGCGTGGGTACTTGACCTAGGGGGGCTGTTTGTTGGCAAGGAATTGTTCCTAGCTAGGAATCTAAGAAATGTTCCTTGTTAAAATTGAAAAAACAGAGAAGAAAGATAAAATTGGTGGACAATGAATATCCGGTCATCATTTTAGCAAATAAAATGCTACACTGCAGGGGTAGCACTAGGGTGGGGCAGGAGGTAGCCATGCCCCCTCCCCAACCGAAAAAAAAAAAATCAAAGAAAAAAAAAAGAAAAGAGTGAAACACCCAGCTACAGTCGATGGCATATACATTTCGATCTTATATCCTTCATTCCTCGTCTCTTTAATCTTTTTTTGTTGGAAGTTGAATCCCATTATAAACCATAGATTTGAAAAGCTACCCATAAGATGAAATAAAAATGGCTGCTATGCCTGTATACTTGTCTACCCATGGATTCTCCGAGAACAACCCCCCCCCCCCTAAAAAAAAAAACTCACAACATGCTCACACAATTCACTCACCATAAGTGTTATAGCCAAAAATTGACCTATGATTTTTTTTGCTAACGGAGGGTTCCCAATCCTTTGGACTGGACTAATCCCTCTTGGCCTTGAGAGAAGGCGGGTAAAATCCATGTGGCCCCTAGGTAATAGCATAAGTGGACTCAACCTTCGGCTCCGAAAGAAGGGAGAACCAGGATCAATACCAATACCTCTAGTTTTGGAAGAGGGAGGAACCATGATCCTGACGTGCCTTACAACTGAGCTAGCAGTGAGTTTACAGCACACTTGTATTCATGGGAACTGGGAAGTAATATTGGCACTAAAAATAGTACTGAAATTGCATTGATACTTGCAGGATATGGTTTCAATCTATCCTAGTCATTAACTTCATTATTTCAAACAGTACTCTTACTGTTTCTTACTTTTCAGCATAAAAGGATGGCCTTAGAGATTTCATTAATTTAGAAATGCCATTATAGGAAAAAAGTAGTACTTTGTATAAAAATATTATAAAATATTAATTTAAATGTAATTCATATAATAAAGATATAAAATCATATCTATCTCCATATCCTAGACTAGAAAATTCATGGGTGGTATCCCCAATTTCTGCAATATTTGTGCTTGCATCCTGCATCCCCATCCATATTTGGGCATGGCAAGAAAGTAAATGTGACAAGGCGAGAAAAGGAAGACGAACAATTTTAAATGGTGGGGGTTGAAATATAGACATTGGAAGGAGCTAGGGAGAGGTGGGGTCAGCAAATCTAATGGGTAAAAAATTTGAAGCATGTTTAAATGAAGTGCACACGTACGAGAGAGAGAGAGAGGGGTATAAGTTTGTGTTTCTCTTGTTGGTGGGTTAGCAAAGTAAAGATTGGATTGTGGGCCTTTTCTACATCAGGAGCTAAAAGGAAAAAGCTTGGGTTCCAACTGAAGAAGCTTGATGGAGGAACACCTCAACCCATTGGCTGCTACCCATCTCCTGCAGCACACCCTAAGGAGCTTATGTATTCATGAAAACTCTCAGTGGGTTTATGCTGTTTTCTGGAGGATCCTTCCCAGAAACTATCCACCACCCAAGTGAGGAAAATCAAATATAAGGAGGAGCAAAAATCACTTTGTTTCCGACAATATTTTTAGTATATGAAGAACCCACAATCCCATTACTCATGAATAGATGAACTTACTGCATGCATTTCATGCTTGCATATCATTTCCTCTTTAATAGTTAGATTTCTCTTCTTTCCTTTTTAATCTCGTGGAAACCAATTTCAAGCAGGTGGGATGTTCAAGGAGCCTATGATAGGTCAAGAGGAAACAGGAGGAATTGGTATATAACCTGTTTTTAACTTTTAACATAAAATCTTGCCTAGTCCATGCACTCTCCATTCTCAAATAACACTTGGGCTATACCCCCAAAAAAAAGACACTTGACAACCATTTCGATGCTTCATTCATGTCAGGATCTTGGTATGGGAAGATGGGTTCTGCAATTTTGCTGCCTCAGCGGTTGAGCACACAGATATGGACACTAGTGCAGGTGCTGGTTCTTCGTCAGCTTACGGCAACTGTGAATTTCAGTACCTCAGAGGTCTGCAACCTGAACTCTTCTTCAAGATGTCCCATGAAATCTACAACTATGGAGAAGGGTAAGTGAGAAATACTCTTACTAGTTGTATAAAGTGTTTACGGCACGTGCACACACAAACAGACACACATAAGCTCTTCGAGTGAAGTTTGAAACCAACTGTTGATATTGTTTGTGGGCAGTTTGATTGGAAAAGTTGCTGCAGATCGTAGTCACAAATGGGTATTCAAGGAACCCCAAGAACATGAAATGAATTTTTTGTCTGCATGGCATAATCAATCAGATGCAGTAAGTATCTTTGTTCATGGATTAGATATGCTATATTTGTGTATATGGGTTTTAAAGTGTGGGACTAAAATGTCTGGCTATCTATTGGATTTCAGTATCCAAGGACGTGGGAGGCTCAGTTCCAGTCTGGTATAAAGGTCTATGTCCCCCCCTTCTCTCTCTCTCTCTCTCTCTCTCTCTCTCTCTGGGGAAATGTCCCTGAACTCCTCTAATGTGATTATTTGATTCTCCAGACCATTGCTTTAATTGCAGTTAGAGAAGGTGTTGTTCAGTTAGGAGCTGTTAACAAGGTATGCTCTGTGTGTGAGAGTGATGTGAGGAGAGAGGAGATACAAAATTTTGGCACATACATCCCACTTTGTTTCTGTTTCTGAGGCTCAACATTGGTCGACTGTACTCTTATTATTTGGTCAAAGAATTCTTCAAACATGTGAATATGGCAACCCACTTCATGAAAGATACACTCTCTTTAGTGAAATCTCTATCTATATATATGTATGTATATCTGTTTTTATGCTTTCTAGTAACCATCTTGGTGAAAGAATTACATATATGAAGATTCTTTTACCCATTTCTCTCTCTCTCTCAGGGTATAAAGATTCTTTTGACTGTTAAAACCATGGTATTTGGTACTTACATTTGAGATTCTCTAGAGTGTTTGAATGCATGGTATTTTGCACTCTTATGTGAAATCTCTCTCTCTCTCTCTCTCTCTCTCTCTCTCTCTCTCTCTCTCTCTCTCTCTCTCTCTCTCTCTCTCTCTCTCTCTCATGCGTGTCTATATATATAAATATATATAATATAGTTACCAGTTGGTCAAAAAACTTTTTCTGTCACGTGAAGATCGAAGATATGGCAACCCATTTCAAGAATGATACTGTCTCTGAGTGTTGAATGCATGGTATTTGGTACTCTTTTAATCTCTCTCTGTCTCTGAAATATAATTTATCATCTGTACAATTTTTTGGAGCCCAATACACACGCTTCTCGCACTCATTCATCTACATGCACAGATAAAAAGTTCTGTTCATGAATTGCAATACTAGTTTAAACCTCAGTTGTTTGCTCTAATTGAAAAGTTCAATCTCAATCAATGTTTTCAAGGTCATTGAAGATCTGAGCTATGTCGCACTACTCCGGAAGCAGTTCAGTTATCTTGAGAGCCTCCCTGGGGTCCTCCTACCGCACCCTTCATCCTCGGCATTTCCTTTCAAGATTGACACTTGCAACATGCCCAATGCTTGGCCATACTATGGGGGCCTCACACCACCTGCTGAATTTTATGATCAGATGAACCAACCAATGAAGATAACTCCATCCATGAGTAGCCTTGAAGCTCTCCTGTCGAAGCTCCCCTCTGTAGGACCTGCACCATCTGGCTTCTATGAGTCGCAACCATGTCTGTCTTTACAGAGGCCATTAGATCTGATGACTCTGGGAAATGTGGCAAAAGAACAGACAGATGATGAGTATGGGGGTGAGAGAGGCATGGATTTAGCTGGTGAGAGCAGCAGTTCCATGCCATCTTACCATTTAGATATCTCAAAGGCCAACAATGGATTTTGAATAGTTAATATTGCAAAATGATCTCTAACTGCCTCCCTCAGCCTCATTTTGTTCTTCCAATATATGAAATCTATTGTTAACATCTTCATCCATCTATGTTAGCATCATTTCTCTACTGAATCTTGTCATTGAAGATGTTATACTGCTCTATCGTGTATCAACACTAAATGAACAGCGGGCAAGTACTCATGTTCATGCAACCTATTGTGGGTAAATGACAATTGACTTAAGCAGTGCATAAAGAATCTAATAATCAGTGCGAAAATTCGAATTCATAATTTTACTTTCAGAATAATGAGCAAGTCTGCTATATTTTCTTTATAATTTTTGTAACTTACTAATGTGGTAAACAGTGAAATCAGAAACAATCAAAGCATGCTTGAACAATTGTGGTGTTACAACATTTGTAAAAAACAAAAAAAAAATGTTTTAAGTTAATAACCTCTTTATTAGAATGGTTTTGATTCATCTTCATCTCCTGCAACTTTTTCTCACACTGTAGTTAAGTACTATTCTCTCGCAAAATTGGATCCAAAGTTTGGTCTTCCTCCCACATTAATATTGATGAAATAGGAAAGAGAAGTAACTACTCATCTGATCTGTTTTCTGATTTTTATTCTGCCCAAAACAAAATAGCAGAAAAAGGCTAGCTTTGTAAAGCTCTTTTTGGGGAAGGTATCCATCATTTTCTTTCCTGCCAGAAGGCAAAGGAATTTCATTAAACGAGGGGAGAGAGAGAAGAGCTTAGATGAAACTAAGCCTCCTAGACAAGGTAGAAACTACAAACCAAGCGAGAAAAATAACTAATTACAAGCTTTAGTTACAAAGATCCAAAAACAAAAAAAAAAAACTAAAGATGCTCATCTTGAGACAGCTCTTGGAGATGGACGACTCAACCAACCAAAAACCTGTCCAAAACAGGGCACTTGTAAGGGTGAGAAATGTGATTCAAAACAATAGAGAGAAAGAGAGAGCCTCTTTTATCCAGGACATAATTTGTCTAAAAGAGGGTCTTGAAATCTTCAAAATTTGAGAAGTTTCTGGCTCTCGGATGGATAATAATGATCATGCTAGACCCAACAGCCTGCTGGCCTTTCTGGTTGCAAAAAGATGAGAAAGAGCCAACCAGATCTCACCAGCTGAATGAGACAGAGCAAGGGAGATACTAGCTAAATTCGAAAACCAATTCCATATGGAAGCAGCTGAATGGCAATGAAAAAGGATATGAATATCTGATTCTTCCTGGAGGAGGCAGAGAATTAAGTTATGGGTATCCATCAATTCAACATTTGGATGATTTAGTTCTACGCCCACCATACAATTTAGTGGTTCATAATAATCCACATTACGATTCTACTTTTTCTATTTTAAGTTCTACACATGTAGTATAATGTTTGAAGGCAGTTCTCATCTCTTCAGCTATATTGAAATGGAATTCTTGCGATAAATTTCAACATTTCGGCTAAACCTCTTTATCTTATTAATCATTGTCATGGCCAAACCTATTTTCTGTATGTGATATATCACTTGTTTGATTCCTACCTAAAACTACATCCAAAATAAATGTTATCACAGTGAATGGATGAAAAGATAAGACATAAAAAGGAATCTCCCCACCAGAAGTTTGGCAAAGCTCAACTTTACCAATGACATCTCTATTTCTAGAAGCCTCAAACAATGTAAAATAACATTTTAAGATTTTCTAGAATTTGATAAAATATTGAATTCTACTTCTAGTATGGAAAAAATTTCCCATGATAACCATCTCACAACTTCCTTTTAGTCCCCAGTATATTTATTTACAAATGGCTAATGGAAAAGTTGATACTTTCTTTGAAGAGTGAGGATGCCTTCCATAACCATAGCTTGATCTTCTTCCTTGATTCTAACATGGACAGGCACTTTTATAAAGTTGAGCCAACCTCAAAAAAATGAGAGTGACAATTTTTTCCTTAGATCCATTGTAGAACACCATCTCAAATTCAGGAATGAGAACCACCATATGCATCATTAAAACAAAATTTTGAAATAATAAAATTATTATTTTTTGTTTCTTTCACCTTACTTCAAGAACCTGGATTTGGTATTAAAATTGTGAAAATTCAAGTGCACAAATCAACGCTATCGTTCTCTACTCTTCAAGGGAGAATCTCTAATAAGGACCAGTGTTTTTTGCCCTGTGATTATTATTATGAACAACATTAATCCACCCCCATGAATTATCTTCATACTATTTGCCGAGGTTAGGGAGTTCATAGTCAATTGAGAATCGGCGTAAATTATCCACAACATCATGTCAGACCAGCCAACACACTAGGCCTGCATACCCATACGGCGTGATAAATACTATAATAAGCCAACATGTTCTGCTCTGCAGCATACCACTGATGTGTTGATATGTCATAATAGATTGGCTTACAATGGAATGTTGGTCAAATATTTCAGAACAAGCCTAGCTTTTTGATGACCAAACAAACCTTTTGCAGTTGCAGTTCAAAAACTGAGATTTCCTAACTTGCAAAATTGCCAAACTCTATTTCTATTTTTCAAAATTGGTACAACAGATTGACTTTGCTTGAAATTAACAAAGTACAACTAAAATAAGCATAACTAATACTGGGTTGGATTTGGGCCCTATTGAGCTGGCTTAGGCTCGAAACAATCTTTTATCATGCCATTTCTCCAAACAGTTATATTTTCTAGCTTTCTTAGGACTGCCCAATGGCTTTGAATGGACTCAACCAGGCTTAGAATGGTTGACACTAGCAGAAGTCCATCCGTAGTCCAGCGACACACCTGTTAAGAGGAATATGGGTAATCTGGGTCTTTTGGCCTCACTTTCAAGAACTCGGTCCAGGCCTGGAATACTTCCCTATTGAGTCTCGTACAAAAGAAATTCCATAATAAGGCAGGAATGAAGATGGGAATTGGAATACCTGAATAACAGAGGCCAAGGCACCCAATTTGAATGATCAGGTCTGGGTCCAAACCGTTCTGGTTCAACTCAACGGCATGGACCACAATAAATATCGAATCTGGGTCCAGGTCCATGGGTTTTGTACTTGAGAACCTAAATACTCAATGCATCTACCACATATGTTGAGTGGAGTTTTGTGGATTATATGTTGAGGAGATTTGGCTTTGGGTAAAGGTGGTGTTCTTGGATTCGAGAATGCATTTCGTCGACATCTTTTTCAGTTTTGGTGAACAGTTCTCCTTCCCGTTTGTTCAAAGCATCTAGGGGTCTTAGACAAGGGGATCCTCTCTCTCATTTCTTGTTTACCATTGTGGTAGAGGCTCTCAGTGTGCTATTCTCTAAAGCTAAATATTGTGGTCTCACGGAAGGACTTCAGGTTGGTAGAGGAGCAGAAATTATCACCCATCTTCAGTTTGCAGATGATACCAACCTTTTTAGCTCTTAGAGGTGGGAGGAGATTGTTGTTTTAAAAAGGATTCTTACGTGCTTCGAGCTTTCCTCCGAGCTTAGGATGAATTTGTCCAAGTGCATGTTGGTGGGGATAGGAACCTCTAACGATGAAGTTCAGTTGCTAGCTTCGAAACTTCTTTGCAAGGTTGGGAGTCTGCCATTTTCCTACTTAGGTTTGCTTGTTGGGGGCAAAGTGAGATCTAAACAGTTGTGGAATCCTGTGGCAGCAAATTTTAAAAGGAAGTTGTGTCACACTCCGAAACCGAGCCCTGCAGTGATCCGATCTCAGGATGCGAAATTTTGGAATTAATTAAAACTTTTGCTTTTCCCAAGATCCGCGTGTGAGGATCACAAATTTCATATAATCAGAATATTTCGCGGAAGCTAAACATGGCGTTGCGACCCGAAGCCCGTGGCCATCGGATTCCATGTCGCACTCAACCGTAACATATAGCCATCAAAATAAGACTCATAATCAGGCTGGTACAGTTCATAAATCATAAATCATTAAGCTGATAGTAACAGAACATTTTATTTCCCGCATATGTTCGAGTTACAAATTAACAAATGTATTAATTACAATCCCAAAGTAAAAAGGCTAATAAAGCCATCCAAAAATAAACAACTAAATAAAATGCTACCCCAAATGATATTACGAACTCCTGTGCCAAACTTGACATCTAGATGATATCAATGGGTAGCCTCTCGCATCAGACCGGCGGCTCAACCGCCTCCTCCGATCAAACACCTAAAAAGGTAAAGGGGGTGGAATCATGGCACCAAACAAAAGGGGTCAGACACAACGATCTGACAAGCAAATAATATGATGATAGACATTTGTAAAATATTATGAAATAATTGTAAATCCATTTAAAGATTCTAAACAATAATAGTGACAAATCATGATAAAATGATTGAAAGACTGAACATAAATATCAGAGCAAATAAATGAACAGTATCTGAAACATAAGTATCTTAAAAGAGATAACAAACTGATTAAAACATTGGCAAACCACATATAGCTATATTCTCCTATTACCGAAGTAATAAGAGCAGACAGAGACCTTAGCCACTACTCGTGGGACCGGAACGAACAAAGTCGTTATCAAATAGAACCGTAGCCACTACACGTGGGACCGAAAACAGAATCAGAACCGTAGCCACATACAAGTGGGACCGGCAGAAAAGAACAATTGCATGCATGGTCGGTTACAAACAGAATCCAAGTTGCAGCTGGCTGATAATTTAAAGATCCCAAGCCGGGCAATCAGCCCGACAAGGTGACCTAAGCTTAGTGGTGCCTTTAAATTTCAAAACCTGAATCGATACAAATCAAATCATAATAGTTCATTTATGAAATCGATAAAAGGACTACTCCTGAACAAACACACACTAAATATACTGACAAATCTGGACAAATCTGATGAGTAGCCTTATCGATGTATTTCCGAACGTGGCGAACCACTCAAATCTCTTTCAAAACAATTTCTGGAAAATATATAAATCTCCGTGACGAACCACTCAAATATTTTTCAAATCAATTCAGAGAAAACATACGAATTTCTGTGGTAACCAACTCAAATACACATCAAGGCAACTTGCATAAAAATCATACAATCGATCCTTTCGAACGTGGAAAACCACTTGATTCTATTTCAAATCGCTGATGCTTTCAAACGTGATGAATCACTTAAATCCTTTCAAATTAGTTTACCGAAGAATATATATACGTTTTCTAACTTGAAATGGAATGGAATAGTGCATGTGATTCAATGGTTTACCAAGGGATATAATCTCAATGCACACTTAAATCTCTAAATGTTGATTTATAAACATATGTTTGGTACCAATGAAACTCCACAACCATTTAAGTTATAAAGTGTGCATTAAGACTTATAAAATTCCCGGGTAAAATCTCACATCAAACTTTCTCTCATTTTTCTCATTCAAATTACACATTTCAAAGTATTATGATTCATCTCAATTAACCATGGGCTTCTAAGCATTGATAGGAGGTCATTGGGCCTCAAAAACATGGAAGAAAGAGTGCTGGAATGGGCCTTAAACAGGTCTAGAAAAGACCTTTAAAACAGCCCCAAAACAGGCCATTAAAAGGACCCAGAACTGAGCCCAGGTCTGCTCGAGCGGACCCCTTCCAGAACCTGGGCCGCTTGAGCAGACCCAGTTCTGGCTGGGTCCGAAATCGAGTGCAGAATTGCACTCTCTTCTATCCTTTCTCTTCCAAATATAAATTCCACACTTCCTTGAGCTTCTTCTTGCCAAATCAAATCCATTAAACACATTTACACACTAATTCATTCCATTCCATCAAACAAAAATCAAATGCAAATGCAAGTGTAACATTCTTCATTCATCAAGATACCAAAATCTTCAAATAAAAAGGGTTGACTCAAAGAAGATGAATCCAAGAACATAATATCTCAAGATAGACGTTTCAAAGAAGATAATCATAAAACATTTCATAAACTCCTTCGAGATGAAAACATGACATGAAAAAGAAGAAGAAACATATGAAATATAAATTCATAGAACCATTCATTTTGAACAAACCACATATTAACTTGCCTTGGTCAAGAGATCCACAAAAATCACTCCAAAATGGTCTTTTAGCTCCAATCTACAAAATCCCCCAAAAATAGCCCAAGAAAAACCCTAAAATCAAACATCTTCAAATCCCCAAGAAATCTCCTTGCATAAATGACAAAAACGTTCTAAATGGTTTGAAAAACCAAGATTTGAAGAAAGAAATCCATTGCTAACCTTTAGAAGCTTCAAACAAGAAGGAAAGCTTGAGAAAGAGATGGGTTCCAGCTGGATTGCTTCAAGAATAGCATCAAAAGGAAGCTAGAGGAGAGGAGAAGAGATTTGTGAGATCAAATCTCCAAGTTGCACTCAAGAAGGACACTAGCAAGAGGAGAGAAGGTGAAGAAGAAGAGGGTTCTCTCTTTTGAGCCTAGGGTTTGCAGGAAAAATGAAATGGGGAAGAACAGTCTAGCTGGGCTTTTATAAAGAATGAGTGGGCTGGGTCCCATGGGCCCCAATACATGACAAGGCTGAAACTATCAATTGTGGGTCCCGAACGAAGACGACGAAGAAGACAAAATCGATCATCAAAATATTTACTTTCCAAAAAGTATATTCTTGCCAATTTCTAAAATTTTAAAAATTTGGGTACAGATTTTGTGTGAAAGGTCGTTTTTGCCCTTTTTCTTGAAAAACGTGATTTCTGAACATTAAATCAAAATGGTCAAAACATGAAAGTTGTTTATAACAATAAAATGAATCTAAAGAAATAAAAATTGGAATTTTTAGAAATCGAGAATAGTTTCTCACAAAATACCATTTACAAAGGTTGGGTCAAAACAAAGTCAACTGTCCTCAAAACTCTCCAAGGTTATGAAAAATTTAGTCAAACTCAAAAACAAAGTCAAACCAACTCTAATCTCGCTTAAAAAGTTAAACCATAATTAAAACAACGCTAAACAAGAAAATTGGGGGTCGGGGTCTTACAAGTTGTCCATGTGGAAACGGAATTATCTCTCTTTAGGCGGAAAAATTACCCTAATCAAGGCTTCTCTGTCCAATTTACCGATTTAGTATATGTCCCTTTTGAGGATGCCAGTGGCTGTTAGGGAGCAATTGGATCGTTTAAGAAGGGAGTTTCTTTAGGGTGGGAGGAGCACCAAAAGAAAACTGCATCTTGTAAAGTGGGAGGAAGTTATTAAGCCTAAGGCGGTGGGGGGTTTAGGCTTGGGTAACTTGGAGTTCAAGAATTGGGCTATTTTGGCTAAGTGGTGGTGGAGGTTTGGGGAGGAGAGGGAAGCTTTGTGGAGAAGGATTATTGTTGCTAAATATGGTGAGGACGACTGGGGTTGGGAGCCTAGTAGAGTCCATGGGTCTCGTGTGTCGGGTGTGTGGAGCAATATTCTTAGGGTTGGGGATTTATCTTCTGGTGGGGGGAGTGTTTAGGAGGGGGGTGGGTTTCAAAATAGGGGAAGGAAGGTGGGTCCGGTTCTGGGTTGATGATTGGGTGGGGGTGGGCCATTTGTCCTTGTCCTTTCCTAGGTTGTTTAGGGTTGTGGTCAACAAGTGGGCTTCGGTTCAATACTTTTGTGTGGGTTGGGGGGGAGTTGGGTCTTGGAATGTTTCCTTCAGGAGAGCTTTGATATTTCTGAGGAGTTTGAGTATGAGTCTTTGGTCAGTCTTCTTTCTAAGGTTTTTCTTTGCAGGGATGTAACGGATTCTCGTATTTGGAAACCTACTACTTCTAAAAAATTCTCTTGTAAGTCATTTTCAAGGGAGTTGGAAGATTCAACACATTTGAAAGTCTCTTCTTCTCTGGCTTGGTAAGGTCTGGCTCCACCTAGGGTGGAGGCTTTTGTTTGGCTTGCTATTTTGGGGAAGGTTTCTGCAGTGGATAACCTTAGGAGGAGAGGCTTAGCTTCTGAAGCTATTTCAGACTTATGTGTATTGTGCAGGAAGGGGATGGAGACAGTAGACCATTTATTTATCCATTGCGAGTTTTCTCATACCTTATGGTGTAGGCTTCTTCTACGATGCGTTGTCCTTTGGTGTAGCCCAGGGACTTTGGCGGGGATGATAGAAGCTTGGAGGTGCTCTAGTTTTTACGGGTGCGGGTAAGTTCTTTGGAGACTTATACCTTTTGCTATCATGTGATCTGTTTGGAAAGAGATGAATGACATAGTATTTAAAAGGTCTTCGTCGTCAGTGGAAGACTTGACGTTATTGGTGGTGACACGAATTGCCAAATGGTCCGCTTTCAAGTGTGAGTTTGATAGTCTAAGAGTTGATGGTCTGTTGCACAATTGAGAAGCCTCTCTATTTTGTGGGGTTAAGAAAATGAGAAATGTGTTTTCCTTGGCTCCTCCTTCTAAAGGTCTGCTTAAGTTCAATGTGGATGGGGCAGCTAGGGGAAAACCTGGGCCGACAGGTATTGGTGGGGTGCTTCGCAATAGTGAAGGCATTGTGTTGGCTTTGTTCTCAAAGCATGTGGGTTGTATGGAGTCTAATGAGGCTGAGGTTGTTGCTATTTTAGACGCTATCCGGATTTTCACTTCAACCTCTTTTCGTTCTAGACTTGTGGTTGAAAGTGAATCTCTTAATGCTATATCTTGGGTGTCTTCTTCGACTATGTTTCCTTGAAAATTTCAGTTTTATCTGAATGAGATTAGAGCTCTATTGTCTTCAACTCAAGTGAGCTTTATTCATGTTGGGAGGACAGCAAATGGCTTTGCTGATTCTTTAGCCAAGCAAGGGTTTGATAGGTCTTCTAACTTCTTAGCTTTCACTATGTAACTTATTTTGTGGTATAATGCTTTTATACCATAGTGCCCTTTGGCCGGGGCCTCTTTGTAATACTCTTTCCTTTCTTAATATATTTTCTTCGTTGCCTATCAAAAAAAAAATCTACCACATATTATTTAATGGGAAATATTCAAGTGAGTTCTAGTTCTCACCTATTATGTGAGAACTTTTTTGCGGGGCCCAACTAGCAACCCATCCAAACCTAGCAACCAATAGGAAACCCTTTGATAGTCACTAATCCTAAAGATTGACACACATCCGAATGGACTGAACCGTTGGATTGAGGGTTGAATATTTTTTTGAATATGAAGCCATTAAACTTGTAGGCCACGGATGAGGGGGTAAGGGTCATGGGTTTGGAGTCAAACTTGATATTTATGGTGGTCTCACATAAATCTTTCCATCCCCATGGTCCCATTCCCAAATGGGGCCCACAATTGGGCCCATAAAAAAGTTCTCATATAATATGTGAGAACTAGTTCTCACCTGAATATTACCATTATTTAATATGTATAAGTGTATTAAGTGTATAATACAATTATTTGGGAATCAATTTGAGTCCAGGTCCAGGCCTTAATATTCAAGTTTAGGTTCGAATTCGGGTATTTAATTTAAAGAGTATGGAGGTGCGTCATGCAACCTTTGCCAAGTCGGCTCCAGTGACAACTGACAAGGTTATTAAACCTCTTTTTTTAGTTCGGGCACAGATAAACCCTGAACCCAACCCATTTCCATTCCTAAAGATGTTAGAGCAAACAGTGAATGTGCATGAGCAAACCAAAATCAGTCCTTCCAAGTTCCAACAATTACCCTGGCCTAGTCATTATCCAATTTTGGCCTTCTAGTAAGAGCAACCAAAGTCAATATAACACCCAGAGCTGCCACAACTTTAACAGAAGGATCCTAGCCATCAACTATTGCTATTTGGAGTCAGTATGATCCCGGATATGCATCATATCCTAAAAGCTTCTACTAGAAATACTTACATAGTAGGAACTCAGCCACCCACCATATCATTGGTTTTGGTTAGATGTGTGGATGTTACCCTCTGTACTGTAAGACTGTTCCTGATCAAGCCCGTGTTGTTCAGATGCAGAATGAGACTGGACTGGGCCCCAGTCAAACCCATCCCCATACAACCCTAAAATTATGTGGGCCCAACAGGACACGCATTAATCATCTGGGATCCGAACATCTGGCCCACGATGAGGAAAGGCTTGACATGGATATAGAATTTTGCAGTATTTATACCACAATGAGGAGAAGCTTTTGTTCTTACCAATTAAAAGAAAACGGGACAAAACAGCCTCACTTCTAACTTCTAACCAAATTGGGTGTCAACTATATAACACTTGTCTGTCAATAATGAAAAGGAAGTGGAAGTAACATCCATTGAAATGGCTTTTAGGTCTTTTACTTAGACCACAAGTCCTTACCTTTCCATAAATTGTGCTCATTATAGGAATTCTGTTTTCATAGGATACATGCTATCTCTTAATCATATAAGGTTTCCTAAAGAGATATATTCCATAACAAACTCTACCTTGATGGACGGTTGAGATTAAAACTAATGGAATCCTAATTGGAATATAATTGGTCCTCTCTCCACCTATAAAAAGAGTCTTTCTTCCATCATAAAGATTCACTCACAAAATTCAACACATTAAGGCTTATAGGCAAGGAGAGAGAAACTGAAGTTATTCCCTAAAGTTTTCTTGGGCTGATCTCAACATCAACATCAGACGGCAGGATCGGAAAGCTCTCTGCATCAAGATGTCTGGAGGTAATCTTTAATTAAATCCTACTAGTGATAATCATGATGTTCTCGATCTTAGGGTTCATGTTAATAATAGACTAACATGTGGTATCAGAGCATGGTTATTAGAGAACACATGATCATCCATTAATAATAGGAGGTTCGGTCCGATGATGATGGCCCCACGGTCTTTGATTTCATCGCATGACAAAAAAAAAAAAATGATGATGATGGCCCCACCAATTGTACGGATGAATGAATGATTTTTTTTTTTGTTACTTTACTCGTGTTGCACGGAAACTTGAAAACCCACGTCTCATGGTCTACATGGACCGTCTGGATCTCATGGAGTCTTCCAGGAGTGTTGATTTCCGTGGCCCTTTAATTAAATAATGTTGAAAATACAAGAATGTTGGTTTTGGAATCGTCTGGAGTCACTAGAATGATGGCCCAATTTTCATGGAGTTCTGTTTTAGAGAGCAGGGTATCAAAATACAGAAAAGATGTACTTGCAAGGAATCCGGAACCCCTGCGTTTCTTACAGGCATTCCCAGGAATAGATGCTTATCATCATGTGGACTTATGGTGGAGTTTGACGCATCAATTTCAGGGAAAGCCTCAGACTTGCAGAGGGTCTCATCTGAATCTGAACATGGGGTAGCCATGGGGCCCCAGCTAACCCCGTAGGGGCAGAACATACAGGGAGATGGGTAGCCATGCCCCCCGCCCGCCCCCCATCCCCCGTCTCTATCCATCCACGTAAGTAAAAAAGACATAATTTTGTTGAGTGATGGAAGGAAACTTTTAATCAGTAGGATGTAGATCCGGCCATTGTGATTATTCACAATTGGCTGTAATTTCTGGGAACTATATATCACTTTCTCTGGAGGTGGACAAGGGATGCAATTTTCAAACTTGAGTATGCATGCAACCAGCCACTTGTTGGGGTGATTGACCATCCATTAGCAGAAGTGGCAGTCCAACTTATATTCTCACCAATGACTTTATGCCATGGTTTGACCATGTGCATTATGAGGAATTATAGTGTCCCACACCACATCAATCTACACTAATGATGCACCCCTCCCTTCACTGTAAATGAGGGTCTTATGTTTTGATCCTACCACCATAAAAGATATGCAAAATATCTTGGTTGGAGACCCTAATGACGAGTCACTTGATGGCATAGCATGGGCAATATAACATTAAAAAAAAAAAAAGCCGGAGGACTGCCCTCCGGGGTTCGGCCATCTTTATCAGTATGTTTCATATAACGAATGATCAATTATGTCTACATGTAATATATAATGTTATCTATTCATATTAAGCTAATTTTGATCATCAAAGTTGTATGCTTAAGGTTAGGTCTCACCACAGTGACCCTAACAATTAAATACTGATATTTGGCCTTAATAGTACCATCATAATGTTTAGTTTTCCCATTGTTCAAGCGCATGAATAATTTAGTCGCCCACAGGCGGATTATAATCATACGTTTGAATAATAATTAAGGAGTGTTTGTTCATACATGGACCAAAGATATCCACAGATATCTTACTCAAAAGTAACATCACTCAATTACACCACCTTGAATATGATGACCTTAGATGGTATAATGTGTAGAAATTATGGTGACTACCCACAGGAGCACCTAAATTTCTTTTTGTCATATATATTCATATATTATGCATGTGTTGTCTTATTTTAATTAAAGCCTTCTTGTTATATCTCTATTGCAGTTATTGTACCCACTAATCTGAATTCGCATGCTACCTCTGTCACTAAACTCAATGGAACCAACTTCTCCGAATGGAAAGAGCAAGTTGAGTTCACATTGGGGGTACTTGAACTGGATATGGCTCTTCGTAAAGATAAGCCGGCTCCACTCACTGCCACAAGTAACGCTGAGGAAAAGACCCTCTTTAATGCTTGGGAGAGGTCTGACAGACTAAGCACTATGTTTTTGCGAATGACTATTGATGCTAACATCAAAACATCCCTTCCTACACCTGAGAATGCTAAGGACTTTATGAAAGCCATTGAAGATAGGTTTAAGACTGCAGACAAATCCATTGCTGGGAAACTAATGGCAGATCTTACAACCATGAAGTTTGATGGCACTCGCTCAATGCATCAGCATGTCATTGAGATGACCAACCTTGCTGCTAAACTAAAGAATTTGGGACTATCCGTGGATGAGGCTTTTCTCGTCCAATTTATCCTAAACAGTTTACCTCCTCAGTACGGGCCTTTCCAAATTCACTACAACAGTATTACGGAAAAGTGGACAGTGAATGAATTGGCCAACAAACTGGTTCAAGAGGAGGCCAGGCTGAATCAACAAGGTATTAAAGTAGCTCATCTCGTTCAAGGAGCTGGAAACAAAGCTGGGAAAAAGAAAAATTCAGGCCAGAAAAGGGCACCACCCAAATCTAATGAGGCCAGTCAAAACCCCAAGAAGAAAAAGAAGGAAAACTTATGCAAATTTTGCAAGAAACCTGGACATTTTCAGGCAGACTGCATTAAACGTAAGGAATAGTTCGAAAAGAAAGGTAACCCTCTGGGTTTCGTAAGTTATTTCGAATCACATCTTACTTATGTTTCTTCTGATACTTGGTGGATCGACACTGGTGCTAATGTTCATGTTTCCAATTCAATGCAGGGATTCCTTACGATCCAAACCATAAACCCAAGTGAGAATTTCCTTTTTATGGGCAACAAAGACAAAGCTCCAGTTGAAGCCATTGGCACTTTTCGTCTTGTTTTAGATAGCGGTTATCAGTTAGACTTATGTCAAACTCTTTATGTTCCGTCTATTTCCCGTAATTTGGTTTCTGTAAGCGCACTTGATAAAGATGGTTACTCGTTTGAATTAGGAAATGGTAATTTCAGTTTACTTAAAAATTCTAGTCGTATTGGTTCTGGAATTTTATTTGATGGGCTATACAAGTTTCATCTTAATGATCAAATTGCTGAAACCCATCTTACCCTGCACTCTAAGGAAACCAAACGAAAGTCATCTAAAAATGACTCTTATTTCTTGTGGCATAAAAGACTGGGTCACATATCCAGTGAAAGAATCAAACGATTAGTAAAAGATGGTGTCCTTCCGGATCTAGATTTTACTAATATTAAGGTATGTGTGGATTGTATTAAAGGCAAATCAACAAAACACACAAAGAAAGGAGCCACAAGAAGTACTCAGCTTCTTGAAATAATTCATACAGACATTTGCGGACCCTTTGATGTTCCAACCTTTGAGGGAGAAAAGTACTTCATTACCTTTATTGATGATTACTCACGTTACTGTTATTTATACTTATTGCATGACAAATCTCAGTCTGTGAATGCTGTACAAGTGTTCATTACTGAAGTCGAAAGGCAACTAGATAAAAAAGTGAAAATCATAAGGTCAGATAGAGGTGGTGAATTTTATGGTAGGTATGACGAAACAGGACAACATCCTGGACCTTTTGCAAAACTTCTCCAAAAGCTTGGAATTATTGCCCAATACACAACGCCTGGTTCTCCATGGCAGAATGGTGTAGCTGAAAGGCGAAATTGTACATATATGGAAATGGTTAGATCCATGATGAGTCATGCTAACTTACCTATATCCTTGTAGATGGATGCTCTACGCACAGCTGTTTATATCTTAAACAGGATTCCCAGTAAGGCAGTTCAAAAAACACCCTTTGAACTGTGGAAAGGATGGAAACTTAGTTTAAGACATCTCCAAATTTGGGGTTGTCCAGCTGAGGCTAGAGTCTATAATCCACATGAAAAGAAATTGGACCTTAAAACGATCAGTGGTTACTTTATAGGTTACCCAGAAAAGTCCAAAGGATTTAGGATTTACTGCCCTAACCATAGTACGAGAATTGTTGAAACCGGTAATGCTAGATTCTTTGAGAATGGCGAAATCAGTGGGAGTAATAAAACTCAAGATGTGATCATTCAGGAAATAAGGGTACCTATCCCTTTACCCTCTAATCCGAAAGATGTTGGAAATCATCCCGTTGTTGAACCATTTAACAATGAGGAGAATCCAATCAATGATCACCAACTCCATCATGAGATTGTCGCCAATGAACATATGGATGAAGCACCAGAGGAACCAGCATTAAGAAGGTCTCAAAGACAAAGGAGATCAGCTATTTCCGATGATTATATGCTTTACTAAGTAGAATCTGCAGAAGGGACAATTAAAGACCCGGTTTCTTATTCACAAGCCATTAAGGATGTTAATTCTAGTAAATGGATTGATGCCATGACGGATGAATTGAAATCTATGGATGAAAATCAAGTATGGGAAGTTGTTCAATTGCCTCCAGGACACAAACCAGTTGGCTGTAAATGGGTCTTCAAGACCAAACGCGACTGCAAAGGCAATATTGAACGACATAAAGCCAGACTTGTTGCCAAAGGTTTTAATCAGAAAGAAGGCATTGATTATACTGAGACTTTTTCCCCTGTGTCCAGGAAGGATTCTCTTAGAATTATCATGGCATTAGTAGCTCACTATGACCTCGAGTTACATCAAATGGATGTGAAAACTGCCTTTCTTAATGGAGACTTAGAAGAAGAAGTCTACATGCGTCAACCTGAAGGCTTCATAATTGAAGGTCAGGAAGACATGGTCTGCAAACTTAAGAAATCAATATATGGACTGAAACAAGCTTCGAGGCAATGGTACCTAAAGTTTCATGAAATCATTACTGCCTTCGATTTCACAGAAAACATGGTTGACCCTTGCATATACCTCAAGATCAGTGGGAGTAAGTTCATATTTTTGGTTCTGTATGTTGATGACATACTATTGGCTAGTAGCGACCTTGGTTTATTACATGCTACAAAGGATTATCTCTTTAAAAATTTTGAAATGAAAGATATGGGTGAGGCTTCCTATGTGATAGGAATCGAAATATTCCGTGATAGGTCACTTGGTATTTTGGGGTTGTCTCAGAAAGCATATATTGACAAAGTTTTAGAGAGATTTGGCATGATGACATGTTCCTCTAGTCCTGTTCCACTGCATAAAGGAGACAAACTTGATCTTACGCAGTGTCCACAGAACGAATTGGAACGTAAAGAAATGGAAAAATATCCTTATGCTTCTCTAGTAGGGAGTCTGATGTATGCACAGGTCTGTACAAGACCTGACATTAGTCATGCTGTTGGCATGCTGGGTAGATTTCAAAGCAACCCAGGAATCGCTCATTGGAAAGCTGCAAAGAAAGTACTGAGATACCTCAAGGGAACAAGAAATTATATGCTCACATACAGAAAATCAAGTCACCTGCAGGTGACTGGTTATTCCGATTCAGATTTTGCTGGATGTCCTGACACCAGACTTTGCACTCTTGGTTATGTGTATCTTTTATGTGGAGGTGCAATATCATGGAAAAGTCAGAAATCAGAGTTACTTTACACATCCACCATGATGGCTGAGTATGTGGCATGTTATGAGGCTGCAATTCAAGGAACATGGTAGCGTAACTTTATCTCTCAGTTTGGAGCTTTGAGTTTCATCTCTAAGCCATTAACTCTTTACTGTGACAATGAAGCTGCAACATTCTTCTCCAAGCATGACAGGATATCTAAGGGAGCCAAACACATGGACCTTAAATATCTATCACTGAAGCAAGATGTGAGATTACAGAAATTTGTAATAGAGTCCATACGTACAGATTTCATGGTTGCGGACATATTCACGAAATGACTACCTCCAAAGACCTTTCAGGGTCATACTGAAAGCATGGGTCTTGAAGATAATTCTTGATTATTATTTTTCTGCCTTATATTTCTCTGCTTGTATTGGACATTTATTGAGCTCTTAATGCATATCTACATCTGCCATTTCTGTTTTTCCATTGTGTACATATTTATGTTTGGATGAATAATAAACAGAAACAGTCTTTAAACAAAGACATTATGAGACCATTACGTCAATCTCTTATTATGGTCTAGTTATGCAAGTTGTAAATGACGTAGTACATGGAAGTAAGCATGTTGCAAAATAATGTGTGCACGCCATGACTCTCATTCACAACCGAATTAGCTAAGACACTTATGATAACCAACTAAAGAAGTATTTAGCATATAATGCGCGCCTTATGATTCCTAATATGAAAACTTTAATAGATCTTCCTATTGACCAAGTGGGAGACTGTAAGGAAATTACTTTTAGGTCTTTTACTTAGACCACAAGTCCTTACCTTTCCATAAATTGTGCTCATTATAGGAATTCTGTTTTCATAGGATACATGCTATCTCTTAATCATATAAGGTTTCCTAAAGAGATATATTCCATAACAAACTCTACCTTGATGGACGGTTGAGATTAAAACTAATGGAATCCTAATTGGAATATAATTGGTCCTCTCTCCACCTATAAAAAGAGTCTTTCTTCCATCATAAAGATTCACTCACAAAATTCAACACATTAAGGCTTATAGGCAAGGAGAGAGAAACTGAAGTTATTCCCTAAAGTTTTCTTGGGCTGATCTCAACATCAACATCAGACGGCAGGATCGGAAAGCTCTCTGCATCAAGATGTCTGGAGGTAATCTTTAATTAAATCCTACTAGTGATAATCATGATGTTCTCGATCTTAGGGTTCATGTTAATAATAGACTAACAAAGGCTTGACATGGATATAGAATTTTGCAGTATTTATACCACAATGAGGATAAGCTTTTGTTCTTACCAATTAAAAGAAAACGGGACAAAACAGCCTCACTTCTAACTTCTAACCAAATTGGGTGTCAACTATATAACACTTGTCTGTCAATAATGAAAAGGAAGTGGAAGTAACATCCATTGAAATGGCTTTTTGAGCATCAAGTAGGTGATTTGTTTGAGTCAATGCCAAGGCAAGTGGTCTCTCAAAGTATCAAGTTAACTGTTTGAATTTGTAACATTCCCATAGAGTGGCCTGGAGCCAGAAAACACAGACATGTAATGTTTAAACGTTTGTGGAGTGGCATAAGGCGTGGTTTTGTCGGGAGGGTTTTATACGTTTTATAGTCAAGCAAGAAGGCCTCATTTTTGGGTCTTATGTGTTTCATAGTCAAGCAAAAGGGCATCATTAGAGGATTCATCACAGTGAAAGAAGTATGCTACATTTTTTTTCCCACAAATATTAAAAGGGCTTATTTTTACTATCACCATCAGGCCCATATCACATATAAGGCTACTGTGAAATGTGAACCCTGGAGCGTAGGAGAAGAGCAAAGGTTGTGTGATTATTAAGACTGTTAGGTTGTATGGCTCAATAGAAGTAATAAATTTGGTAAACCGGACCCTTGCATTGTCCATGTTCTACTGTGATTAGAAGTAGTGTGTGGGTGTAACAGGGTTTTGGGGCTGATATTATAAATAGAGATTAAGAGTCTCTATGATGTACACCTCTTCTAATTACATAGTAAATTCTCACGTCTTACGTAGGCCAAAAGCCGAACCACGTAAATCTGTGTGCATGATCTCTTCTCATAGGCCCTAGATCACAACAAAGACCAATAATATTCACTAGCAGCTATGCAGTTATGCATTAACACCTGCTTTCACCAGAGTTGTTCTGTTTGTTTCCTCAGGGATCTAGCAAATGAAGAAGTGAACACATGGGTCCAGCATATCCGAGTCCAAGTTGTCATGAGTTTTAGAATTGTTAAAGCCTTATGGTTAGTGAAACCAATACAGGATCAACTTAAATCATGTCTACTGGAATCGGAAATAAATGAAATATAGTGAGTTTTAAGGCTCTATTAGACAATACAGAACAGGGCAGGCCATATAAGTGAGGCACTATAGAATATATGATTAGAAGAAATAATAATGTGTATAATCTCATACCAGCTAAACTAAATCAAAGGATGAAACCATATCATTGTTTTGTTCTCCAAAATCCATCCACTTGTGCAGAGATTTGCCATTGGCTCAGTTCAATGCACTTTAATGATGAAAACTACCAACAAGTCAGTCCTCCAGGGTACGTAGTTGTGTTCATAGGCTAGGTAGAAGTTTGTTTGTGTTTAGTTATTGGGCATAATTACATTCATGCCTGCATAAAGCCGATGGACTTAAATGTTGCTGCAGCCCAATTACTGATAACATATGTGGAGTGATCATCGAGCCTAAACACAAACCAAGCCTGGCCCACTTGGGCTGGATTTAGCCTGAAAGTTTAGGCATGAGGGCTGGACCCAGGCATAATATTTCAGCCGGGATAGTTCAATGCGCCTTTCCTGGCGCTTTGTATGCTTCATAGCTCAGCCTGGCCTGACATATCTTGCACAAAGGGGTTCATACATTTTGCAAGTGGAATTCAATTCCAGGAAACTGGAATTGAAAACTAGGCAAAACTTGAGCCTTGTTTTGAAAAATTCCCTTGAAGAAACAAAGATGAAGGTCCAAAAATGACCAACAAATTATCTATCCTTCAATGGTAAATGAATTAAGGGATATGAGAAATGAATACCTAGCCATTATCCTAGTGATTCAACTCCTAATGAAGTCAGGTTCCCATCTACATTACCACCTTGAACTCTTTAATAATCCTCTTTTGAAGCTCGTTTGACCAGAATTCCTATGTCTTCAAATTTATGCGAACAAATGAGCCCTAGTTTTCATATCAAGTAGGTGATTAGTTTTGAGTCAAGCCAAGGCACGTTGTCTCTGAAACTAGCAAGTTAGCTGCTCAAATTTGTAACACTCCCAAAGAGTGACTAGGTGCCACAAAATAGCCTCTGTTCAAATTTGATAAATCCCAACAATTTTTTTTTGGCTTTGAATGTATTCTATTAATTATTGTCAAGGCCAAACCTACTTTCTTTATGCAATTTATCACTTGTCCGATTCCAACCTAAAACTACATCCAAAATAAACTTTTTGATAATGAATGGATGAAAAGATAACAGAACGAGAAGAGAACCTTCCCATCAAAAGTTTGGCAAAGCTTAACTTTACCGATGACATATCTATTCTCTATGGGCCTTTATATTAAGCAGAATACGAATGGATTAAAAACAAAAACTAGTATTGAGATGTCCAATAACATTTTCAGATGTTCTAGAATTTAAAACAATCTTGAATTCTACTTCTAGATTGAACTAGCAGACAAAAAGATATATTAAATGAACATCATATTGGAAAGAAGTTTCCTTGATAACCATCCCACGACTTCCTTTAAAGTCCCTAAATATATTCATTTGCAAATAGCTAATGAAAAAGTTGGATACTTTTTCTTTGAAGAGTGAGGATGACTTCCATACCCATAGCTGAATCTTCTTTCCTGATTCTAACATGGACAATCACTTACATAAAGTTGAGCCAACCTCAAAGAAATGAGAGCCTGACAATTTTGCTGTTAGATCCATCACAGAACTCCATCTCAAGTTAAGGAAAGACGATCATGGAATACATTATAAAAACAGAATTTTGATTTAGTAAATAGTACACCAATAAAACCTTTTTTTTTTTTTTTTTGTCTTTCACCTTACTTTAAGAACTTGGATTTAGTATCAAAATCTCAAGCGCACAAATCAACGCTATTGTTCTCTGCTCTGTGAGTGAGAATCTCTAATAAAGACCTGAATATATAATTGTTATGAACAACAAACCACCCCCATGAATTGTCTTCATACTATTTGTCGAGGTTAGGGAATTTATAGCTAATAATGCATTGGCTAATATTATCCACAACATAATGTCAGACAAACCAACACACTAGCCCTGCATACCCATACCCATGAATGTGATAAATACTAGTATGTGCCAATATGTTCTGTTCTGTAGCAAACCTGTGATGTGTTGGCCAGCAATGACATGTTGCTAAAATATTTTGAGACATTGCAGTTAGCGAACTGATGTGGTGAAACAAAAATGCAGAGTTGGATTATTGGTAAAGCTTAAACAGCTTATTCTTATTACCAAACAACCATTTGCAGTTGTAGGTCAAAATCTGAGATTTCTTTTCAGTTGGTAACAGTTTTACTGTGTTTAAAATAGAACTGGACTGGGCTCAGTCAAACCCATCCCCGTCCAACCTTGGAATTCTGTCGGCCCAACAAGACGAGCTTTAACGCTCCTGGGGCCCAAATTTCTGACCCACTCTGTTCGAATTTGCAACACATTCCCATAGAGGGGCTATGTGCCAAAATTACTCATACTATTGCAATAAAACGTCTTTTCCTATAGAGATTTGTTGCCAGATGATGAATTGCAATGCAGGAATAACTTGGGGATGTCAATAAAAAGAATTACTATTGCAATGGTCTTTTCTTCAAGAGATACGTTTCCAGATGATCAATTGCTATGCAGGAATAACTTGGGCATGTCATTGAAAAGAATTACTATGGTAATAAAAAGAAAAGGTAGATCACCTTCTCATTTGTGATCATCTTAAAGTTAAAAGAAACCGTTATCTAATTTTACCTCAAAACTGTTTTTCCTACCCAACCTACTCCCCATGGAAGACATAGAAGGAATGCTTCATATATCCTAATCATCTCGCTAATTAAACTCTAAACACATATTTCTGACTCGGGTAAAATAGTCTCATTTAGAGAAGAACCGCTTGACAAACAAATGTAATACATTTCCCCTGTTCAGATCCTCTGTAAATACAATTATTTACAGAGGCTTTCAATGAATGGAGGTTATAGTCGTGTAAGTCCCAAGAAAACACAGACATGTAATGTTTAAACAAAGAAAGAAAGAAAAAAACCATCATCTAAATTTTGAAACATTTATGCCTTTTTTTCTAGCGACTGTACAAGGGCTCTAGCCCTGGGCTCCACCCATGCCTTCCTTCAAGCATACTTGGCAAAGCCGGCCCATTTAACTATCAGGCAGAAAGTTAAGCCTGGGTCCTGCCCACCGGCCCAAAAACTTGTTCTTTACTCTTGCTTTCCAGGAATCAATCAATGAGATGGGTATTAGGGCTTCAAAGATTTATGTGGCATACAAGCTCCTCACCCTACCACTTACTTCTTATCAATTAACCCTAATTTTTAAAAAAGATTGTTTTCTATATCAAATCCTTGCTTTCACCCTTCTCAACCGGGAAGTTGAGCACCATTCAAAAGTGTGTATATGTGGGTGTATGAGTGTTTTCTTGGTGTTAATAGTCGACACTCAGTATAATGTGGACTTGACTATAGGGCCCACCTAGGGTCACACCAATCATTGATGGAAAAATCTCAATGAGACCTAAGGGAGTGCAAAATATCAACCGCTTTAGATCATCCTATCCCTTCATTTATGGCCCTAAAACTTAATAGTTTTGAAATGCATCCTTTTTTTTTTTTAATCCAATCTAGGGGGCGTAATGGGTGGATGAGTGTCAAATTGATTTTGGCCACTGGCAATCACAGAGGTAGCATGTGTGAGGGAGGTAACTTAACTATAGATGGGCCAAGTGACTTTGAAATAGGGTGGACCACACGTAAGAATCATGTAGGGAGATTGTGGGTGGCTGTATGATCCATGACTCCCTAGGTGATACTGCCCACCAAGATCATGAGCGAGATCCCAGTGGGGCCCACTTGGGTACTGAGACAAGTGCCGAAGGATCATCACTTCAGGTTTAGATAGAGTACACACCAAATTTTAGATCCAACAGATTTGTGATGTAAAACTGGGCCTAAACATCAATGGTCATAAAACTGTTGGACCTAAAATCCAATTCTGAGATTAGTCTTTAAAGGGTCTAACTGGGCCTAGTGTCCATTCGGGGGAGTTAGTGTGTGTGAGATGAGGCAGGGATCACAAGCAGGCCCAGAAGTGAGCCATGAAGGGAGTCGATCCATAGGCGACTTTCACACAAGATCAAAATCTATATGATTTGCCAGTGTTTCTTATGTTCTGTTTTTGGGTTTATCTGGGCCTTGGCTCAGCCCACCTTTTAAGGATATTGTTGAATGTTGCTATCCTATCATTAACTATAGGTTAACTCGTTTCTTCTAAAAAAAAAAAAAAAAACTTTGACTCGTTGAATCTTGCCCCTGTGCATCTTCCCTTTGCACACATCACACAAGCCAAAATCCCTCAATTAACAAAGGAAAATAACCAATTTACATTCTATCAATTGACATTTTTGACCTTTAGATTCATTTTTTATATATAAAATCTGTGTCCTCGCCATTTTTGACATTTAAATTCACTTTTTATATATAAAATATATGTCATTGCCGTCTCCCTGTCATATTTATGCCGTATATAGGCATCATAGACTATTATATATATTACTATAAAATGAACATTTTGCTTTCAAGCCACTATATTTGGCTCCCTACTGGTTTGGCCTGGCCTCACAAAAATACGGTCCATTTTACGAATACTTCGGGTAGATCACAACTTGTGATGCGTCAAATTGAATATCATCTTTGGAATGTAGAAAGACAAGAGATCCGGCTGTGATAGATTATATTTGAAATGAGAAAACTATATATCATGTTTCCTCTTCTCACAAGAAGATGAAAATGCTCACACTTTCCAGCTCCTTGCACCGAATTTTTTTTGTTTTGTTTTTTTAGTTTTCTTAATGGTCTTGTTTGGCTCATGGTTCAAGTCTAGGCAGGAGGAGTCGGTCAAAAATCTGGACTTCTCTATCATACTGAAAATTTCTCACTTCAAAATGAGTTGGATATCTGTGAATTTATTGATATTAAAGAATTTCAACAGGAAGACATTTTACACATGTGAAAGGTTTTGGTCAGCTTTTCAGGACTGGGATGATTTATCTCATACACAGTAAGCCCATCCAGATTGACCCAGGATCCAACTAAGGATGAAAATGGTACAGGTTCTTGTTGAGTCCACAATATATGTGGACCTGAATCCAAATTATTAAGAGGTTCCATTATTGGAACCCAACTCAGATTCCACGTTATAGCACCCAATACTAGCTCATACACAAAGTTAAATAAATACCCCCAAACACTGCCTGAATAAATTAAGGGCCTTGAACCAGACCCAAACAAAGATCCAAGTGCTTCTTTACTTACAATACACTAAATAAGTAAATATACTTCATATATTTGCATATAATATTTGGCCAACAGATTCTTATTCAGGTCCTTAAGTACGAAACAAAAGGGCCCTGATTTGGACTCGAAATAAAAATGGGTCCACCCACATATTGGACCCTCGCTCGATTATCCAATTCGAGTTCTTGGATGAGCCAACAGCCTAGTAAGTAATTAGGCTCATGTTACCTCCTCAATATGGGTATGTCAAACTAGTACAATGGATCACCCAAATCACAAATTCTCAGCATACAGGCATGGCAAGGACTGGCTCAGTATAAACATATTAAAAAATCTCTGATGTTCCCATGTTTGGGCAGGGCCCAAGTGCTCTGTTCACTAAGAAATTTAAAATAAGCAGCAAGCCTAGAGTTCAAAATTCTGCTTGATCATTCCAATAAAGTGAGACCTTCTATCCATTCTTATCTATCCAGATGTCTTACTCGGGCACTCTAGTTTCTTGAAAGAACCTAATTACATAGATTAGAATTTCCTTTGATTGCTTTTACTTTTGTATTGTAGTTGGGCTTGAAACTTTATCATTGTACTTGACATCATCCTCATGGGTCCATGAGTTAGAAATATATGATAATATCTGTGCTTTTTCCTTTCATCTTTTTTGTTTATTATTCCTTTGCTTGCATATATTTCATAGGTGCTCTTCAACTTTAACATGCTCTGCAGCTTTAAGCATTTGTCTGATTCTAATAATGACAGGAGCAAATAGGGAGATAAAAAAAAAATATTATCATGGGTTTCATGAAGAGATGGTGCTCCCTTATGATTGAACAGATGACCTTTGCTTCCATGAATGGAGGTGGGAGCTACCACAAAGCCAATTGGAAAAGAGGATAAAAGGGAGAATGGCGCGTCCTTCGCCCTCTTTCCCATGGAGCTCCCATTTGCTTTTTCTTTTTTAAATGGCATCCAAAGAAGGGAGATGCGGTGGAAAGTCGATAAACGGGGTCTCCACTGAAGGCGCAAGGATCAGAAGCAACGTTGTAAAAGAAGGAAGAATCAAAATTGAATTATGGGTCATTCTGAGGTTGCTCCAAGTTGACTCATTGAGTATCTGATCTGCTCAGTTGCTCATTGAGTATCTGGTTTGCCAAGTGAGAGTTGTCTCTTAACAACTCTAAACTAAAAAAAAAAAAAGAAACAAATCATAATGGTGAGGGACAAGTTAGGCTGTAGGACTTCTGTTGAAGTTGTTTTTGTATTTACTGTTGTTTAAGTAGGATGATATGATCTAATGACAATGGGAATGGGCTCTATATGAAGGGTTTTGCTCTTCAGGTCAATGTATTTCACAGGTCCAGCCATTCGCCCCAGATTGCCACCGTCTATCGATCCATGATAATCTATCCAGTGTCTAGCAGAGCCCAAAGTGGCCAGATGGCTACTGCAGCAAAGGTGAGCAATGAGATAAAGGAATATAGCCTATCCTGACCGATTATTTAGAGAGAGAGAGAGAGAGAGAGAGAGAGGGCAGGTTATATGATTGAAATTGTGCAATTGAGAATGTTTTTGTTCCATTGCCTATCCAACAGTGTCATAGTAGACAGGTCCACCATGTAACAAAACTGTTAGATTATTCATTCAGGCATTGTATAATACCACCCTAGGCGACAAACAGGCATCAATTGCGTCCCACGTATCCTAATGCATCATTGTGACGCATTGAAAAGCTAATTGTGGTTCGCACTGAGGGTCTATCCCTAGCGAACCGGGTGACTCGACCCAACTTCCCTTTCCATCAGGTTGGCGATCTTGACCACCGTTTTGAGCAGACATCAAGTGCCCCCACGGGCTAAGAATAGTTCTGTCTTGCATTCAGCATGAGAACACCATCCAATTCTGAAATTCGGTATCATGACAACTTTTGACCCCATTATTCAAGTCAGGGCCTACACCACACCCCCATGAGCCATGAGCGTGTCTTCGCAATCAAAAGGCAAAGGTAGAAAGCTGAAAATCCCATTTGTCATGGCCACCCCCCTAAAGCTGAAATTCCCCATGAAAGAGAGAGTTGATAAAGAGGAAGATTCTGCACTTCCCATATGCTTTTCATTTGGAGAGGAAAAGGGTCTTTTGCTTTTGGGTTTATTCATAGGATTCCTCCCTTTGAAGAGCATTTATAGGAAGGGATGTGTGTACAGTGGATAGGGGAATGCAGGGTGTGCTTTGCCATCTAAATCTCCAGCGAAAAGTAAAAGTAGCCATTGGGCCAGGTGCTGATGTGGGTGGCCCATATAGTCATCTGTCAGTGGCTGCTTTTTCCCGCACGTGCAGTTTCTGAATGTACATCATAATATAAATCACCTTTGCTTTTTGTGGATGGATTATTATAAGTCAATAATCACTTCATATCTTCCTTAATCAACAATAAAGTTCAAACATGCTTCCCAACTTTTTTGTTATTATAAAGTTAGAAAGGGCTACCTTGCATGCTTTTTGCATTGTAGGTAAACTAACAAAATCATTTCTCATTATATCCTATTAGATGACTAGAGTGATTTGTTTTCTCATATGCTTTTAACAAGGTACAAGGTAACTTTTGGGTTTTTTACTCTCGCTCTCTCTCTCTCATGCATGTAATGATTCTGTTTGGGAATATTATTTTCAACCCATAGTTTTATTAGTTTCATCCTCTCAAACACTCCTTTTGGGAGGACCAAGCACACTTTTGGTTTCTACTCTCTCTCTCTCAAGCAATCATCTTTGGGAGAAAAAAACTGCTCTTTGCAGAACAAATAGAATCACATAGCTTTGAATCAGGTGGGAGCCAAGATGGACATTGAGTTGGTGGTGATCCAAGTGGACACTGAACTGGAATTTGATTCTATGAACATGCATGGTTAGTCATTCGATGTACAACAACAATGCAGTATGGCCGGGTACCGTCCTGTATATTCGGTTGGAAGATTCAGTAATACGATTAAAGATTCAGCCATAAAAAATGAAAAAACTAAAGAAGCTTCATACAAGAATATCCTGATATAGTACAGTTTTCTTTAATAAAGAGTTTTCTTTAAAAAGTTAAAAGGCCTAAAGGGTCAGCTTATTGTTTGTAATTAAACACATTCTTCAGTTTCCCACAGTAAATCGATTTTTATTCTTGAAGTTCCAAAACAAGTACTGCGAAAGGGAGCCATATATTAATTACTTGTATATGCATATTCTTTATATATATTGTTTGGTTTTGTTTTTCAAAAACACACATACAATTGTCTACCTTTTGAAAGACATAATGTAAATGAAATTTATGAAAATATATAGTACATATTCATATTAGATTCATACAATATTTGAATTAACTAACAAGGTCCAGGAATAAAATAGCTTCTATATATGGTCTAACCGTAAAGGCCATTTGGATCCTAGTAACTCATCAGAATATGATAAAAGACAAATAAAAGTGGACGAGTTAAGGTTTAATTATATGGTAAAAGTTTAATGAAGTTTTTATGTAGATTTCCTTTTTTTATTTATCCAACAGATACAGTTCAAACCTGAACCAAATTGAATATGGTGACACTCACTGACTCACGGGCATACCTAAGTGTTATGATGCGGGTGCGACCTCACCCGTAAGATTCAATAATTTCTTCAAATAAGCCCTTAAAAAATTTTATTTTATTATTTGACCATTGCCCGCCGGACCTAAATGAAAATCCTGAGTCTACCGTTGGTGCCACTTCAAGTGGGAAGGGGAGTGTTGCAAAATGAGTGTAAGGGATGTTGACATAAAAGTCCTGTGGGAGCCATTGAGTGTGTTTTTCTTGAATATTGGTGTACCATGCAACATCATCGTTACTATGGGAGATCCAAACCAAACATGTCATAAAAGATTTATATTTAGAGTGACTAATGTAAGATTTGACTTCTTCTTAACTAGGAAAAGAGACCGTTTAGCTTGTAAAGATTGTAAGGTTATACCGGGGGAGAGCTTGACTTCCCAACATAGGTTGTTGGTCATAGATGTGCAGTTACAAAGGTGGACTACAAAAAAGAAGTTGTATAGATGCTCAAGGACTAAATGGTGGAACCTGAAAGGTGATAAGCAACTAGCTTTAAGGGAAAGAGTACTAGAGGAAGACGTTTGGGCGACAGATGAGAGTGCAAATAATATGTAGGATAAGGTAGCAGAGTGTATTCGGAGGGTAGGGAAAGAAGTCTTAGGAGAATCTAAAGGGGGGGCTCCGGTACAGAAAGAGGCATGGTGGTGGAGCGAAGCCGTCCAAGACAATATAAGAGTTAAAAGAGAGTGCTTTAAAACGTGGCAAAAGGATCGAATTGAAGCGAACTTGGAGAGGTATAAAGAAGCAAAAAGAGAAACCAAAAAGGCAGTTAGTGAGGCCAAGGCAAAGGCATTTGAGGAGCTATATAGGCGACTTGACACTAAGGAAGGCGAAAGAGAGATATTCAAGCTTGCTAAAACTAGAGATCGGCGGACCAAGGACTTAAACCAAGTTAAATGCATTAAGGATGAGGATGAAAAGGTATTAGTAAAGGAGGAGGAGATAAAGGAGCGTTGGAAGAGCTACTTCTACAAGTTATTTAACGAAAGCAGTAGTAGTGACATACAATTGGGGCAGCTTACCATTTCTAGAGAAGAAGCGAATCATATGTTCTATAGGAGAATCAGTAGGGAAGAAGTTAAAGAAGTATTGAAAAGAATGAAGAATGGGAAAGCGGTTGGGCCAGATGGTATCCCTATTGAGGTATGGAGGTGCTTGGGGGAGGATGGTATTAGTTGGTTGACAAAGCTTTTTAATGTAGTGCTAAAGAGCAAGAAGATGCCTAATGCATGGAGGAAAAGTATTCTTATACCCATATACAAGAACAAAGGAGATATTCAGAACTGTGCGAACTACCGCGGGATTAAATTGATGAGCCATACGATGAAATTATGGGAGAGAGTTATTGAGAGAAGACTAAGAAGAACAACAAATATTTCAGAGAATCAATTTGGTTTCATGCCTGGGAGATCAACCATGGAGGCTATCTTTCTCTTGAGGAGGTTAATGGAACAGTATAGAGAAGGTAAGAGAGATTTACATATGGTGTTCATTGACTTGGAGAAGGCTTATGACCGGGTTCCTAGGGAGATTCTTTGGAAAGTTCTGGAAAAGAAAAGAGTTTGTGTCGCTTATATTGAGGCGATAAGGGATATGTATGATAGAGTCGTGACATCTATAAGGACGACTGGCGGCGAAACTAAGGAGTTTCCTATCACGATTGGTCTACACCAAGGCTCAGCGTTAAGCCCGTACTTGTTTGCCCTAGTTATGGATGAGATTACAAGACATATCCAGGATGAGGTGCCGTGGTGTATGTTATTTGCAGATGACATTGTTTTAGTGGATGAGACGAGAGAAGGAGTGAATGCTAAACTTGAATTGTGGCGGAAAACATTAGAGACAAAAGGGTTTAGGCTAAGTCGATGCAAAACGGAATATATGGAATGCAAGTTTAGTCAAAGTAGGACACCTGGTAACATAGAAGTAAGTTTGGGCACACAAAAGATAGTAGAAAAAGAAAACTTTAGGTACCTTGGATCTATGGTGCAACAGGATGGAGGGATTGATACTGATGTAAGTCACAGGATTCAAGCCGGGTGGACCAAATGGAGGAGTGCTTCGGGGGTCTTGTGTGATCGGAAAGTCCCCCTCAAGGTTAAAGGAAAGTATTATAAGGTGGCGGTACGGCCAGCGTTGTTATATGGATCAGAGTGTTGGGCAGTAAAGCATAATCATGTCAAGAAGATGGAAGTTGCGGAGATGAGAATGCTAAGATGGATGTGAGGGATCACAAGGAGAGATAGGATTAGGAATGAGGAGATTAGGGGCATAGTAGGAATAGTACCGATTGGAGATCAAATGAGAGAAAATCGACTGAGATGGTTCGGCCATGTTAGAAGGCGTCCAACAGAGGCACCTGTTAAAAGGTGTGAAAGCATGGAGTTTGCCAAGAGTAGGAGAGGGAGAGGGAGACCCAAGAGAAGTTGGAAAGAAACTATTAAACATGATCTTGCCTACATGGATCTAACGGAGGACATGGCCCTAAACAGATTTGATTGGCGTCGTCAAATCCATATAGCCGACCCCACCTAGTGGGAAAAGGCTTGGTTTGGTTTGGTTTGGTTTGGTTTAGTGACTAATGTAAGATAATTGCATTTACGTAGTGCAGGTGTGCAACAAAAGAACGGAATCTGTATCATAATATTACGTTGGTAGATGAATCCCAGTGAGTAAGAAATTCTTCATAATTGTGAGAAGCTATAATGCCCAGATATTATGACAAGGATATAATGGGGACACAACAGGCTATAGTTGCAGGTTTTGGAACTTGCAACCTTCTCTCTCTTCCTGAATTGGAATCCCATTACAGAATTCTCTATTCCTATGAAATCAGTGCATGAAAATATCATTCATATTCCAACTTTTCTTCTTTATGCACGCCAAGGAGGCAAGGACTTCTTTGGGTTATTAATTATGACCTGAGTCTCAGTTGGTTGCAGACATTTCTTTAGAGCTGGAACAAACCTTTTTTGGGTGGAGTTTCAAACGTACTCTTTGCGTACAAGAACATGGTCTTTATATGGGGTTTAGAGAAAGAATAGTTTGTTGTTATTCTGTTTTTAGATTTTTTTCTGAGATTTCCTATTTTTTTAGTAAAAGCATTTTTCCCTATTTAAGGCTTAAGTGAAAAAATAGATTTAAGGGTTAAGAACTAAAGAACTTATATCCCTTCTTATAAGTGTTTTGCCGTGCCAATCAATAAAAACTAAAATTTTAAAAATAATCTCTTTTTTTTCACAAGAAAATAAAATCACCATAAAAATAAAATATTGATAAAAGTGTTCCCTACAAATATGCCCAAGCGATACGTTTGTTATTCATAACTAGCATAATGGGCTGTAAGATCATTAATTAATAAGGTCTATTTGTTTGTATTAAAATACATAGAGATTCATGATGGAATGCGCTCATTCAAAGAATGAGAGATAAAGGATGTGAGGTGGAGGGTGAAGGTTATAAAATAGAGATGCTAGAACTTTTATTTTTATATGTATTAAATTATGAGGGCGGTGGTTGGGCATTCATTTTTCCTCCGTTTTTTGTTTTTCTTTTTACTTTATTTTCCAAAAAAGAAAGGGAGTTGAACGTAAAGGGCAAAAAATGATAAAAATCTACTTTTAAAAAGCATTAAAATGACAAGACCGGATGAGTGACTTTTTGTCATTTTGTGCTTTTACAATTACTCTCATCTTTCTTTTTCTCCTGATTTGACCCTTAATACTATTTCATCGCACCCCTCACGCAATCAAACATTTCCGAACATATGAACTCTATTGGACTCGATGAACCAAAAATCATTTGACCAAAATATTTGGTTATAAATTAAAAGGACCTCAAACTCCTTCAGATGATGTTGATTTTCTTTTCAATAGCTTTCTACCAGCGAATAATGATTGTGAGTTTTACTATCAGATCTAAACTAATGACTGTTGAAATTGAGAGTGTGCGTCGAGCCAACATATTCAATTTCTTCTGATCTTGACACTTGATATAATCATCTAGCTAACCCCAAGGGGTAGCTCAGTTGGCCTAGGACCACGGTTTGCTCCTGGAGGTTGAGGGTTCGAAACTGCGCTGCCACACTGGGGCCACAGGGGGTTTTTACCCGGCTTTGCCTCCTGGGCCCGCAGGGATTTAGTCCGGCCCAAAGGGCTGGGACACCCTGCGTCAGAAAAAAAAAAAAAAAAAAGATATAATCATCTAGCTACAACATGTTCTACATCTGATTTGGACAGCAAAAATAAAATGAGTGAGCAACTTAAAATCATTGCCTTTGATCTGCTGGCAATCAAGATCAAATAATGCTAATTTATTTTACAGTAATTAATCCACAGAATAATCTTACGTTTAAAGAATCAACGGCCCCCATGTACAAGTCAGGTGCCTTTATTTCAACTTCCAACTTATTTGTTTCATTTTTAGTTTCATAGGCTTTCTCAGACTCGGCTTGTCTAATGTAAAAAATTGACTTAGATAGAGTTATTGCTTTGGTACAATGGTAAAAGTCTCGGGTGTACGTCATGCATGAGAATGCAAGCTCGAGACATACGAGCAACCACTTTGTGTAAAAAAAACCAAAGGTTAAGCCTGTCTTCAGTCTAAACTCTCAAAGGACCCTGCTTTGGCAAGTCCTGCATTGGGTAATGACATTTTTTCAGAGTCAACATGGGGACTCAAGAGAGTCGTGCTTTTTTTAAAAAAAAATTACAAATATTTAGAAATAGATCAAATACTTGTAAAATATAAATATACATTTATACATGCAAGTACAATACTATAATAAGAAAAACAAAATAAAAAATATTGCTTATTACATATTTTGTGAGTCCAAATATTGAGTATAAAAAGATTTCATGCATACTTATTTAAAATAAATATTATTTATTTAAAATCAAATCTACCTATCAAATGGTTTAAATGCAGACAACTAATTAAAATGAGACGACCCGGCCTAGTCCTTATTGTGTTTGACTCGGTCCCTCATTAACACAAGCTCACCCGAGAGAATTAAGAGTCAATTAAAGAGTTTTTCAATGAATATACCATGATTCATGCTTCAATGGGTGGTGCAAAAGTAGAAAGTTATAAATCAATAAAAGCTTCAGATTTCTCAATACAACGGCTGTAAACAACCACCCTCTTTCTTTTTGTGAAAAGGAGAAGTCATGCTTTCACTTGTACTCCCTTTCAAGTGAAACATGCTCTTCATCGAGTGGAATTAAAAAGCTGAACAGGGGCTGCTTGGATTTCCAGTATTTAGAAAGGGAAACCTGAGACATGGATGAAAAGACTCCAAAATATACTCATGATGTATGTATATGTATATAGAGATATTCAAGTGAGGGATTTTCTTACCATGACACTCTCATTTTTTGGAGTGTCAAGTACAAAAGTGACTTTTCAAGTACATTGACAAGCCACTTTTGCACTCCCTCTTTTAAAAATGGAAGTGTCCCTATCCATTTTGGTGAGGGAATCACCTCACTTGAATATCTCCCAACTATAAAGATTATAATGTGTAAACATGGGAGTGAGGCAGGTTTTGCCCCATGTTTGTTTTTTTGTTTTTTTTTTATCCGGCTAAGGGATCGTGGACCTCATCAAGCCATTAGATAAGGGAAGTTGACCTTAGGTGAGCTGAATAGCACTTGAGTAAAGAAAGGTGGCATGCCCAAGGTCGATCCTTTGGCAACCTATCACTAAGGTTATCCCATGTTGGATCTATCTAGAAAGTGTTATTTACAAGCATCTCTCTCCTACCTAGAAATATAATGTTTGCTAGAAAGATATTGGAATATCCAAGCGTTTTTAATTATGGGGAGTTCCACCTTTGTGGCTAATGAGATTAAAATTCCCAAGCACCATCTATACCCATTGGACGCTCACAGGTGAGTATTTTCTTTGTGATAAGTTGTAACATGCACTATGCAGTACACACGAGCCATAAATGGGTCAAGTGAGAATAGTCCACATCATGAGGCACGTTAGATCTATAAATAGGTCTGGATTGGGACAGGTCGAGCCAGATCTAGACTTGGACCTGACGCATGTTACAAATATCCACAGTATTTTGAAATATCCTGGTAACTTTTTATAGTTATACATAACAATATTTTGTCAATTGTGATACTTAGAGGAACTCTCAAAAACTCTCCATTTTAAGAATAATATTTCTTAAAATATGACTTTTCATAAAATTTGACATATACATTCTCACTAGTGGATGAGATAATTAGAAAACTTAATCTAATTCTAACTCAAAATTTTCGTTAGCGAGCAAAGCTTATAAGGAACTGAGAAAAGGGGAGGTTTTTTTTTTTTTTTCTAATTACGTATTACTTCTATTTGCTTGTGTATGCCTCTCCTCTCTCAGTAGATCTTTAGTCTTCCCCTTTTATCTTGTGCATGCCTTGGGCCGAGGGGCCACTTAGAGGGGCTGCAACTCCAGTCCTCAAGAGAGGGGATAAATCTCGGGTGAGGTGAGGGAGCTCTCGAAGAAGGAAAGGTGCATGGCTACCTAGATTCAAGTCTTGGGCAAATAGGTAAGAACGGACGCCTCTTACCACTAAAATAAAAGGTCATTCTTAAATATACTCAAAAGTTAATATTAAACAAATATGATTTCCACGTTTGTCATAGTGTTTTGCTTTCCTAAACAAGGGACGGAAATTCTAACAAGTAATTTTCACTTCTACGACGAAAACTACAATCAAATAGGAGCTAAGAGGATTTTTTGGCGAATTCTTTATCCACTCTACTTTTTCCACCTCCAAAGAAATTGGATTACAAGTATGACACCTTTTATATTAGATAGGGTACGTGCATTCATGTGTGTATGGACTATGGACCATGCTATTTCCATATCTGCCTCGTCCCTTTGTTCATCTTGCCCGACAAAAGCAAAGAATGAAATGAGAAGTTAAAAAAGGGACTCAATATGAGAAAAGATTAAGAAAATTACATGACTTTTAAAAATATATTAGGTTAACTACAAGAACCTATATATATTCACCAAGTTACAAATTCAAAATGGAACTTTTAACTCGTGGATAATTCAATCATCAATTTAAACTCTCCAATTGGTGAATGTTAGTATTGTTGAAAAACTCAAGAAGATTCAACTTGGCTTAGTCAGTTTAACTCAACTCAATTAAATTTGACTCGGTCAGTCAAAAACTCAAAACATTTATTCTCAAGACTTGATTGAAACTCTATTGTTTCAATTCTTAAGACATTTTGAGAATGAGGGTTGCCCAGTTGGTTAGGACCAGAAATTGATCTATATAGGTCTCTTTATGCATTTGCGGGTGCTTTTTCTTTAAGCATGCAGGAACTCTCCACTAGCTTGGACTCTTGGTTGGGATAAAAAAAATAAAAAAAAATCTCAAATGACTTCTTTTTTAATTTTTTTGCTCAAGTTATCTTCCAAGCCAACTCGACTCTGATAAACCTTTGGGTTAGGTTCGCAAATTTTTAAAACAAATATGTCATTGTCTTTGTGTATTAATCCTTAATAAAGATTAGATTGGTGGTCACATACAACATTAAGAAAGAGCCCACACCCATAATTCCTTTAAAGAGCTGTATTTATTTTATTTATTAATGTAATTTGCCCCTCTTTTGCACTTGCACAAACAAAAGCAAAGTCCACATCAATAGGTCCCCAACCTGACATTTGGTGCCACAATACATAATTTAAGTGGATCCCTTTGTGAAAGAAGAGGGAAAGTGGAATGAATTTGTCATCTTGTAGTATTTTTCTCTTCACTTGGTTAATGAAGGGGGAGGGTGGAAACAGAATCAAATTTCATTTGCAACCTTTCTCAAAATTTCTCCTTTTCTTTTCTTTCTTTTTTTCATAGGCCTAGGTCTATGTCATAGGCTTCTATCAGGATGCTCAAAATTTCTAAGTTGGTCGGTGACAAGGGAAAGAAGACAGGGACCATGCGCAATGTGACATCTCCCAAGTCCTATCTTTAAACATGGTTTTATTATTATTATTTAAATTAATGTTTAAGGTTGTGGGGTAGGGTTGTGCCAATGTGCCGCCTGGTTGGCTGCCAGTCAGGTGTCACCAAGTTGACGTCATGGCTACGTGCTAATAATGGGAGGGAAAGAGGTTAAAAAATAAAAAAAGGTCCTGTTTTTTTTCTATTTTTCTTATTGGGGATATTATTGTCGATTTTATAATGGTATTTTAGCGGTCAAAGTTTAAATATTTTTCCATATGATTTTGCCGTGTGTAAAATTATTTTATAATCATGTGAATAGGTATGCTAGAAATAAATACTAAGGAATATTTAATTTGAATTAAAAACCTAATCTGGTGCCAACCTATCTATTTCCCAACGCCTTTTTTTTTCTTTTCTTTTCTTTGTTTTCAAAGGATCGCGTCTCTTTTGATTGTGATGTATACCAAGAAGAACCCATGTTTTGTGGAAAACAACATCTTGTGATAGTGTAAGGACTAAAACAAGTATAAAATGAGATACCTAATCTTTTAAAAGTGCAAATTCAATGATTATTTTATGGACTTTTTCAGAAATTTTCTCAGTTTTCTTGACCCATACTTAAAATCATGATGGTGCACCAATAGTGTATGAAATTTGTGTCATTAGACCCAAAATTGTGCCTCTGTGTGACGAGTTAGATAAAACAAAGGTGCCCCAAACACAGGTCAAATCAAGGACTTCAGCACAACACTACCAGCAACGACAGCATCATCGGTTCTGAAACGCCTCTTTCATCATCAGTAAAAAATTCTTGGGTAAAATTTCCGGAAATCTCACTGGTACACACACTCGCTCCCTTAGCACCACCCAGGAATCACTGCCCCTCTTCCTTGCCACTGGGCCAACTAGAGGTAAAAAAAAAAAAACCCTGGGTAAAATTTTCCTGTACACATGTCCATAAAGCCCATTTATTTCATCCATCGAAAGGAGAGAAAGGGAAACTAATTGCAGGAGTGGTTGAGATTCTGTCCAGTGATGCAATTTTGTCCCAGTCCTAGGCCATGGCCCACCAGATTGGTTTAGCCAAATTTACATCAATGCAAAGAAAAAATAGAGGGGACTGAAAAGATTAGCCGAAAGCTGGCTAAAGCTAATAAAAGTCGGGAAAACAACCATTTTGTTTGTCACGGGCTGCGCACTGGAATCACTTTCATGGTATAAACAACCAATTCGTTATGGGGCCATTTCACTCCCACAAGATTCCAATGTTGCTTTGACACTCTCCAAACAAAACAAAGAGCCAGAATACAAAAACATAAACCAATGACACCCACATGCCATGCACGAGAAGGAGAGAGATAAATAGCCACAGGGTGGTTTCTCTTGGGACCCTTTAATTTTCTTTGGGTCTTTTCAAGGGTAAGGATTTCAACACACAGGAGATAGATGTATGTTTCATTTTACTCTTTTTGGTTTTTTATGAGGAATTTATATACACATTCACACACACCCATATATGCAAAGATTATTGTACAAGAGAAAGATGATTGAGGTAAACTTGTGGGGTCACCAAAGCCTCTATACCAAATGCGAAGAAAGAAACCCCCGCATTTACTTTTCCACCCATGACTGGAATTCACCCACCCATCCGGCTCATATTTACTGTTGAGATTAATACTTTTTCAACACGTCTCCTGTCATCAATTTTGAGGTCTAAAATCTACGCAAAATCAAATCAGATCATACTAATTTATAATGATTCCTTTATCAATACAAACACCTTTTCATCTCCCTTTTCTTTATCCTTGATTGGTAGTGGCTTCGGATACGCCTTAAAGTATTACTTACATAAGAGTAGCTAAAAAAAAAAATCAATCTCGGAGAGAGAGAGAGAGCGTAGTACAAAAGAAGATAAATTTCATTAATGATTTCAAATACACTCACAACTTAAGAGGCCCCCAAAAGCCTTTGTATTGTTAGGCCAAAATTAGGCCAATGAAGAAAGGAAACTCCCCTCTCCAAAACATACATATATTTGCACACGCATAGTTGAGACACGTGTACATGTACACACATAGCCCAAGGCCCCAAAGCCTATTTGAGCTATAGCTGCATTAATAAAGGAGGAAGTTGAAGCAATGATGGTGGACTCTGTGAAAAGCTTGACTATCTCACACTAGAACAGTTCAGTAACCTAATTTTTCCCTTATTACCTACCCACATCATGTCTCCTTTCCCAGCCTATACATACCCCACCATCTCCTCCCCTTCATTCAACCATCAATGCTACCTTTGAATTTAGTCCCCCATTCTCTGCAATCCACAACCAAACGGTCCAAACCCATCACCCTCTCACTTCCTCATATGAAAAAAAAAATTAAAAAATCCCACTCCCTTGGGAATCTGCAAATCCCCATCATCAGCATATTAACAAATAGCAATACTCACCGAAAATAAGGGCAAAAAGAAAAACAAATCTCTCAACCTCCCAACCTATTCAATATATTAACCTACCTCAACTTTGTTAATCAAATCTCAAAACCCTCTAAAAAATTATGAGGATTCTGCATAACCCAACTAAATAAGAAAGAACCCTTTTACCTATATCACCATATTCTTGTTTTATTATTCCCTTTCCTTGTCATCATCTGCCCACAAGCAATTGTTTAGCTTTCTTCGTTTGTTGGGAGAAGAAGATGAGGAGGAAGATGAATCAGCACCCACCCTCGCTGGGGTCATTACTCTGAGCTGCAGTAGAACTTTTGGGGGCTTTCGCTGGCCGCCATCAACCACGACATCTCGCATTAATCGATAGCAACTTGCAATCCTCTCCTGCAAAAGCGATAGGTTCACCAGTTGGCATAGTCTTTTGCTTTTTTCACACACACCCACAACCACAACCACAATCATTTTAATCACTTCCTTACATTGCTCAAGCCAAGACACCATGACACCGCGTTTTCAGGACTAACCAAAGACAGATTGGGGATTGCATCAGCTGCAGATAGTATGGCAGCAGCAGCCACAGCCGATGGCCAGTAATCCAAGATATCAATCACTGTACCATATCCATATTAAAGGATGGTCACCTCTATTTCAGATAGTAACTACAAATAAAAATTTATACATAGATATGTGCATGAAGGACAATAATACCTTGAAGGGTGGCAAGGATAATTTGGGTGGCCCTCGAGACGAGGAACCTAATAAAAGTTCCACTTGGGTCGAGCTTATATGCAAAGAAATCGATAAAGCTGAAGGGTGTTATAGATCGAAGCCTCCAATTCAAAGCAGTGAGGATGAGAAGCTCCATCCTCATGATCGTGTGTGGCTCAAAGACAAAGCGCACCCCCTCAACCTATTAAAGTTCATATATATACATAAGATAAGGCTTCAATGATGATTACAATAATATTAACAACGACTACGACGACAACGATGATGATGATGATAAGTGATTGAGGAGGTTATTTACTCCACGAAGATTACAATGAGTAATTATACCTGAAGATCAAGAGGAGAAGGAACTTGGGTTTCTTCCATCTTTGCAGCCAGGGACAGACAAGTCACTGATAACAGCGGTAAAGCCCACCCATTATCCTATACGTACAACAAATTGTCAATACACATATATTACAATATATGAGAGTATGTGTGCAGTTATTAAATCTCATTCACTCATTGCAAAGAAAATGACAGACTGGGTCTTTCAGTCTTTCTTTCTTCTTTCTTTTTTCTTTTTTGGGCAAGATAGAAATAAGTTTTTATTTACATTTAACATCATTTTTCTTCTCAAAAAAAGATGGGTGTGGATAATATACAGATAATATACAAGTAGTAAAACATTTATTTATTTTATTTATTCTAACAGAGAGTGCAGTTAAGACGGCGTCTAACCGGTAAATTGTGGGAAGAGAGGAATCTGTCCATGTAGTTGATGGCAAGATACGCCGTTAACGGCTGAAAACTGTAGTACGCATGCACCTGCAAAAATAAGAAGAAACAGTCCGATTACAGAATAGGAACAGAAATCATCAAAAGGGCAAAAAACAGTACACAAGGCCATTTCATTTTCTAACGTGCGCCGGCGCTAAAAACAGGCATCGTTTTCGTAAAAAATCCAGCCAATGGCTGTTCTTGGCGCCAACTTCAACTACCGTAGATCCAACGGCTGAGATCGCCTATAGCTATAAGTGTGTGTGTGAGAGAGAGAGAGAATCCTAGTGGCATATGCGTAATTTACTGGTTTTCTCTAGATGATGCTCGCTCAGCTCAGATCTTGAGGAGAGAGAGAGAGCTGAGCAGGCCGGGCCAGCGCATGTTAGCACCGTGCCCCCCCCCTCAACGGCTCTAACGCGATCCCTTCCCCTCCCCGGCGCACGTTAGCGAGGAGCGGATAGGGTGCGCCTTACCGTACCTTGAGGATCCAGGCGACCGCCTCCGCCCTGGCGGCGGCGTCGAGCAGCCTCGACCGGAACCTGGCCGGATAGTCCGTCGCCGGCGAGTGCTCCCCCTCCCCCTCTACGAGCCACGCGATCGACTCCTCGATGTCGGCCGGGAGTTCCAGATCCGGAGAGTACTCGTACTCCGGTAAGCGCTCCGGCCATTCGTCGACGAGGCTTCCGGCGTCCTCGCCGCAGAGCAGATCGGAGAAGCAGTCCGCGCAGGAAAGAGACATAGCCACAGCCGCCTCCGAGAGCCAATACTCATCGTCCTCCCATCTCCGTCCGATCGCGAAGATTTCGCCGGAAAACGACAGGATATCGTCGGGAATTGCTGCTTGTAGGGGAAAAAGAAAGCTTCTTTTTTTGTGTGTGTGTTGATGTAAAGGAAGGAAGGAAGGAATGGAGAGAGATCTGCTTCCAATGAATCTCTTCTTCTTCTTCTTCTTCTTCTTGTATAGATATTTATATCTATAGCTACTACTAGATATGTTGGAGTAGGAAGGGGGTGTGTGTGTTTTTTTTCTTATCTGAAGCCAGAGATTTAGGGCATGTTTACTAGTAATGTAATCCTTAATTTGCTTTCTTATATATATATTGTTTCTATTGATGAAACGGGAAGGCGGAAGAGACTTCTCGTAAATTTTCTGTACTTTACTTTACTTTACTTTATGCTAATTGTAAATTCCTGTTTTCAGTGCCCCTCTTTTATTACATTACCCAAAACAAGGTCGATAAGCTCTCAAGACACGATTATGATATGCGTTCTAAGATTGTACGATATGCTCAGTGGGCCCCACAATGATCCACATTTGTCTAATTGGGTGGTTAATGCAACCATTAAAAGGAGTTTTAACTATAAAGGCTGGGAATGGGTATGAGTTTACTTTGGTTGCAGGGGCAGACCCATGTGTATTCATGGGGGTGCACCTGCACCAGGTAAATTTTGAAAATCCCTTTAAAGGGACATGGGCCATGCACCCCTGCCCCATTTAAAAATGCATCTCGCACCCCCATTTAAAACCCATCGTTGAAATGCACCCACATCAAATCGAGAAATCCTCTCAGTTCACCCATATAAGAAACCTAATTTCCCCGTTCCCATCATATTGCACCACTCAAACGAAAATCCTGGGTCCGCCACTGTTTGGTTGGATTGGATGACGTGTGGATATATAGGCCTGTAAGTTATGCAATCGGAATGGACCTAGCCCAAGAGTTCACAAAAGTGAGGGATTTTTTTTTTTTTTCCTTGTTTTTTCTGGTGTCCTTTGTTTGCCTGCATGTATGATCCATGGATATAAATGGTACACATGTGAAACACATTTCAGGTTTTGTTAAAATCAATATTTTCACATTTAAGTCTAAGTGCATCTAACAGTGATGTGTATTTGAATTCCATGAATGTTCTTTTGTAAGTTTTTTAAAATTCATGAAAAACTAACTTATGAACATTTGTCTAGGAGCCATGTTTTCGCCAAATAAAGAAGATGATCGACTCAGATAATGAAATTGTTGGCCCATGAAATCCCAGAAATTATATTTTTTATGGTTTGGACCTTTGCACAGATTTCTCAAGATCAATGAAGTATTACAGATGTGAAATTCGATATTTTAACAGTTTTTAGCCATTTTAAGACAATGAATAGTTCGAATCGCGATTTAAGGGCCTACATGAATCACAAAATTAGGTTTTTTGACAGGCCTATAGAAAATCTTTTTATTCTCAGTGAAATAGTTTACCGGGTGGAGGCTGTAAAGATTCAAGTGCGAAACTATGCATACCATTTTCATATCTAATTTACGCACGTATATCATTTACACGTACAAACATCACAAAATGATATGTAAATGTTACACATATAAAATTTAATATACATGCAAACAAGCAACCTCAAAAACCTCAATGATAGGGCAGGCAATCTTCAATTTTGAAGAGTTCGTCTTCTGCTCACCCCCTTCTTTTGGTGTATCCATTTACTATCGTGTGACCACTTGTAATGGTTAGGACGTGAGATCATACTTATGACATGTATGTTTTATTTTAATATTATTTATTGTCATTTGTTTGATATATACTAGCAAAAAAGATCCGTGCTAAGCCCGGGTCTAAAAATATTACTAAAATACTGTCAAGTCTCAAATAATAAAAATTTTAAATTTTTAACACATGGCAAGACTTTCCATCCATGGGTATTAAATGTTTAAGAAAATGTGAGAAGAGGGTATTAAATGTTTAAGAAAAGTACTGCCAAGTGTCAAAATAATACTGCCAAGTGTCAAATAATAAAAATTTTAGATTATTGACACATGGCAGGACTTTCCATCTATGGTTTTTGTCTTATAATATAGATAGATGTATAGAACATAAACGTGTCAAATGAAAGGTTAGTAAACTCGTAACATTAGACGAGAATCCAATCCATGAAAAGTCTGAACCCTAAAAATAGACCTGCATCACTCATCTAATCCATATGCATTTTAGATCCGTTATTAGTGGAGGCAACATCAATACTTTTTAATGTTCTCCTCAGGTGGAACCCACTTCTCAATATCAGTTTCACTATAGCCTTTGATTGGACACGCATTTTTCTTTTTATATGACTTCCTATCCTTCTTTGTGGCCTCTCAAATTTCTCTTTATTAATGAAATCACTAAATAGCGCCATTCATTCCCAATTATTTTATAAACCTTTTTACATACTTTATCCATCCAATATCATTCTCCCCACCTTATTTGATCAAAACGGTAAATTTTGAATTTTCATTATGTTTAAAACTTTCAAATTTGGATGTTCATCATCATTACGCTTCCAATCAAATTTTGCAATGTCACCTCACCAACTTATCCAAATTACAAAATTGCTCATTCAAATCCCCACTACTTCACTTAATCTATCCAATCAAGGGCATACAGGCTGGTGGTTGCCTCCTTTCGGACACTCCTTATTCCACCCCGAGGTTAGTGTCAATCGATTGTCAAAAATTAATGTCAAAGCTTGTTTTCTCTCTCTTTTTAATGACGTGGGTATTATTAAAGTCCGTGACCCAACAGAACTAATTCTTTTAAGAGGATTTTATATATAAAAAAAATAGCTTAAATGTCCAGTGGACTCAAAAGATAATTTTAACCTCCATTGCATCAGATCAATCGCTTTTCACCAAATGATATTTTTTTTTAGCGCTTTCAACTAGCGTCCTGAGCGACCCTAGTTTTATAACATTAAGGGTCGCTAGAGACCCTGCGGCGTATACGAAAAGTATAACAAAAGAGGGTTTTTTCTCTCTTTCATTGTCCAGATCTTCTTCGCCAAGCTGTCTGCGCCTTTGTCGACGTTATGGTCCCCTTCCTCGTCAACCTCCTCTGCCTTGGACTACGCTATGGGTGTTCAGGATATATTACCAGTGGCTAGTCGTAGGCATTCTCTTCCTAGGAAAGATGTCCTCGGTTTCAAGTTAACTTGTGCATTTTGTGTGGTTTCAAGAATAAAATATGTGGAAGTTTTTAATGCATTTGTGCCTGTATTTTCAACCCAAGAAAGGGTTGCAAAGGATTTTTTATATTCAAGATTTGATGATCCGCAAGTGAAAAGAAGCAAAACAAGGATATCTCAAGAATACCGTTCATGCTACACTAGTTTTATGATTGAAGCATCGAAGCTCCTTCATCTTTTTTTTTTTTTTTTTTTTTTGAGTCTCTGATTACTTATTAGAGGGTTAAAATAGAAAGGGAGGACTGAGGAGAGATGTTGATCATCTTCTTCCATGGATCTGGGCTCCTTTTCCCTTCATTAATTAAAATTCAGCAGTATGTTGACCGTGCACTGACGTAGAATGGAATTAGCTGCACATGTGGAGCAGCACGATTAGCCCACTTCAGGTGATACGGTTCCAGACTCCTTGGCTTTTGGCATGTGGGAGTGACCTGGAGGGGAAGCAAGGGGACCTAGGAGACGGGCACAGACGATTTGGAAGAGAGGATATGTCCCGTTGACAACAAAAGGGAGAGAAAAAACTCTCTTTTGTTATACCTTTCGTATACACTGCAGGGTCCATAGCAACCCTTAACGTTATAAAACTAGGGACGCTAGTTGAAAGTGCTAAAAAAAATACCATTTCGTTAAAAATGACTGATCTAGTGCAATGGAAGTTAATATTACCTTTTGAGCCCAGTGGACATCTAAGCTGTTTATATATATATATATATACAATCCTCTTCTTTTAATGACGCCTACTAAACTTACACAAATGCACATCGAAAAAAATCTAGGGTGAGTTTCAAACATAAAATATGGAGAGCAAACTCATGTCTTGTGCCATTCCACCTACTCCAAAGTGAGTATGTAAATGCTTGTTTATTTTAAAAATTGTGACTTTTGATTATAATAATTTTAAATTTTTATTTAAGCTCTCTCATATTTGATAAGGCACTGCAATTTATATCTTGTATTTTTGGTGGAGAGGATTAGAGTTTTGATGAAAGAAGAGATCCAATGAACTTGATCTTATTATTACTACCATTTAAAAAAAAAAAAAAAAACAAAAGAGAAAGAAAGAGCTTCCCGAATCCCGGCTAGAAGACAGAGTCCCTGGTCCCTTGGGATTTATGACTTTTGGGATCGTCCGGTGAGGCCCACCTGTTTAACCCAACGGCACGGCAATCTAGTACTAAAGCTGGTCGGTGCAACCACTGCCAATGTTCTCAATGTGGAGTAAATTCATAACCGTCTGATTGAGAGAGTGGGTCCCACCTCAGTACATGTCCAAGTTGTACAGGACGGCTTTTTAGTAAGTCAGACGGTCAGACCTCTTCCCATGTTGACGAATGGTGTCTTGATGGGATGGATTAGAAACATATTGTGATAATTTTCATTCCATTCTTCCTTTGCTTGTGAGTAAAACGTACTGTGAATAATGTTGTAGAGAAATTGAAGCTGTGGTGCTTGTCGTCTTCTTTTTTGCAAGTTATCAATCTGATTTATTCTCCCACGTGTCTCATTATTTTCTCTTTTCTGGTAGATCAGAGCCATTAACCATCTGGATATTGTGATGGGGTGGGCCATGCCAGAGTAACATGGATTGGACAGTCCCGGCAGTGGCACTTTTTTCTTTGTTTCCTGGAAACTTCGTCGAGGAAAATACTTGTTTGGGAGTGGAGAAAGAAGAAAGATTATTTTCTCATTTTGCATTTTGCATTTTGCATTTTGAAAGAGAAATGATCTTACAAGTTTAAAGCATTACTAGTAGCCAAAGGCCCAAGATAGAAAACAAAAAAAAAAAGATCTTAGTGTTCCTATTGACTGCATATAACAACCTCTTTTATTTCATGGTGGCCCATTATTTGAGGAAAAATATTTAAGTGCATCTATCCCTCACTATTTTTTAGTAAGGGACACCCTCTTTGGAAAGTGTAAGTACAAAAAGGTGAATACTTCCCTTATTTGAGAGTAACACGCCATCATATCTTTATAAGAACCCACCAAAAATCCATTCTAATTTAAGTGATTTGCACTTTTGGTTTTATCTTCTATGTAAAAAATCATCAAACAATGTAGATTGATTTGAAATAAATTTTGAGTCATTGCCTAAACACTGTGAGGCATGTGATGAGACTCGATTATTAATTAATATTTAGGGTTTGTTTGTATAATGTCATGGAAGAAAAGATCCAGTGTTTTTCTTTCACAGAATGAGATTTCTAAGGGAGAGCGGAAAAAAAATGCTTTCTTTCATTATTTTTCTATGATGCAATGGGCCATACCAAACAACTAAAATAAGTAAAGCTTAGAAACAAGGTTTTTGTTTCTACAGAAATTGCCTGGCTTGCACAAATGCGCTCTTAATAACTGTTAACATTTTGGGTCCGCAACATCCCAAAGCATCTCTTGTATCCAATAAATCCAATTAACTCAATCTTATATCATTTTTACCTAAAAATAAAACCTCCATCGTACATCTTTTCTAAAATGCAGGGAAGTGTGTAATTCTAGCAGAGATCTTAAAAGGATGAAGCTAGAGAAGAAAAGTCTATCAGATATAGCAGGGGATTATTTTCATTGACCACAAAAGAAGGGATTATACTTTTGTAAAAATTGAAAATCCCGCACTATCTTCATATAGAACTCTTGGTGAAATTTCGGCCACTGACAAAACCCCATTTCACTTCAAATGGTGCAGCTTATGACTTGCAATGGACATTATACTTTTAAGTAGTTAGTTTTTTCTAGCTTTTGAGGAATGAGGATCTCATTAAGCATGATAGGAGACACTTCACCTAATTTTGAGGCCATTTGACAATGGGGTCTTTATATTTATACATAGGTAGAGAATAGAGATCAATCGGTCAATCAAGTCATTCAAATACCATCCTGTTCATGCTCAGTCACCTAAATGCCTAAATCAATGTACAAATTCTACCCTTGGATTTGACCCCTGTTTTGTAAGAAAGGATTAACTGGATTTGATATGATTTAGATGGGGCTCCACCTTAAAAATTCAGTACGAAACCTTTTATTCCCTTGTTCGACGGCAAATTCAATTTGGTTCATAAATAACGAGATTATGTAAGATAGGTATGAAGGGACGCTGATAAATGTGAGAATTGTGTTTGGGAGATGTCTAGCTTCTTAATTGTGAGATTATACCAAAGGTTTGCTTTGATTTGGTTATGGATTGACTTAATGGGGAACATAGAAGATAAATTTTCTTGATTTTTGTTAGTAAATAATTTGAAATTAAGCATTCAAATTACTAAGCAAGTAAATCATAGGATACACCTTTGAAGGGAGAAATGTGGGATAGTCAAGTGGTAAAGAACATCCCAGCTCTCCTTAAGATACAAGGATAATCCCCTGCACCAGTAGCTCATAGTCGGAGCATGTCTAATTGCAGAGCACGAAGCACTCAGGTAGAGCACTATAGTGGTAGCAAAGCAACAGCGACAGAGGGGAGCACCCTAAGGCTGCCCCCCGGGCTTATATTATGCTAGTTTAGGACTTAGATGTTTTATAAATCCTCTCATGTAATGAGAATGACGTCTTACCCTTGGTGGTGAGATAGGTAACCAGGTTTTGAAACCCCTTAAAAATCCCCCCCCCCCCCCCCCCCCCCCCCCACCGTGGGTCTCTGTTACCTCGCATGTGTGAGTTTGTCCTCCTCGCATGTGTGAGTTTCTATTACCTTACATGTGCGAGTTGTCCATCCCATATATGTGAAAGCTCTTATTACCTTGGATGTGCAAGTTTCTCAAGGACCCAACCCAACCCCTAAACAACGACCTTTGAAGATTGTTATTAGATCGAAGACAGCACCAATATGAGTTTTGTAAGCTTTTGAATTGATTGTACAAATTTGGCACACAATCAACTTAATTTGTTGACTAAGATTGGATAACTTAGAGGTTCAAAATATTACTTTCATGATTCAATGGTTTCCAATTTTTTCCCCTTATATATACAAATTTGAGGAGGACCTTTTAAAACTCCTCATCAACACTCAACTTATGATTGTTCTACTTCCAAGTAGGCCTCTAGGCTCGACCATTTCATGTTTAGGGATGCACTCCACCATTCTATAGGACAAGTTAAGGCCCAATTGGTAACAAGTAACGGATCCGTAAGGAATCTTTAGATTTAAGAATTCTTCACTACCCATGAAAAAGAAATTTCTCACTGACGATTTACATAGTTAATAATTTCACATCAATAACAATACCAACTGATGCTCAAAACTAAAGATCTTCAAAACTTAGGAGAGGAAAACGGACCTAAAAATGCTCCAAAATGAGGATGTCTTCTAGGCCAAATCATTGGAAATTTACAATTGCTAACACGCATGTTTTCTACACCACCGTGGAAAATCAACCTAGAATTCTCGAAGTTTTTATTCCAAACATGACACAACTGTTTTTGAAAAAAATTCCTTTGTTTTAGATAAACAAATGCCAGTTAAGATAAGAAAATGACAAAGCAGAGAAAGAACCAAAAAAACATGTACATGCTATATTGAATGTAGAGAGTTACAGCAGGAAATGACAGCTCGAAGGACTTCACGGGCATACTAACCAATTCAAGAAATGAGAGCCGTTGGGATTGTCTCCCTCCAAATCCTGTGGCTTATATCTGTTGTGGAGATCTTCTCATCTCTTTCAGTCGTTTCAGTTGGCTGTCGTCCTCTATTTGTAAAATCTCCTTTCTGCCGTTGGGATCGTCTCCCTCCAAATCCTGTGGCTTATATCTTTTGTGGAGATCTTCTCATCTCTTTCAGTCGTTTCAGTTGGCTGTCGTCCTCTATTTGTAAAATCTCCTTTCTACACTTTTACCCCTATCTCTGTAGGTGAAACTTGAAAGATCACCCTTCAGTTATTTTATTTTTTTGAATGGTCAAATATTACACAAGTGCCCCATGAGTCAATTCTTTTTAGTGGTGCCTGTCCAATTCTCCTTCAACCTAATTTTCAAAAGAGACTGATGACTCTCTGTGAGCTTTGTGAGAGTTTGAATGCTATAAATGATAAAGAAAATATCAATATCAGGACTCAGGAATCTTGTGCCCGCTGTTCCCGGAATTGACTAATCTGTCCACCATTCATCAATGAAAAATTGCTCCATGTGAAAGGTCCATTGTCACACAAATATAAATATTGGGTTTTTTTTTTCTTTATTTGGGGATTTTTCTCAGGATATTTGTGAGAAAATGTTGTGGGAAATGAATTAGTTTTTCAAATAGTAAAAATAATAAACTAGTCATAAAATACCATCAAAAAATATTTTATAATTTATCGTCTTTTCACGTCTATTTTATTTTTTTCGGTTTTCTTGCTATTTTCTTGTGATATTTCATTTTTTACAATATTTTGAAAAGTATCAGTATAATATCTAAGGTAAATACTGTTTAAGATATATATTGGGGAAAATATATATCATCTACATTTGTGACCATGATACTACCTAAGCTCCAATTTGGTCAGCATCAGATATTGATCATATGTGGATCCCACCACTATGAATTGAGGTGTGGGGCCTACAATGACAGGATTCATCATATTGAAAGTTAATAAGATGTACAGTTGGTTTGACAACTGAACCATTTTTTTATCAATCTTTTTAACAAAAAAATGTTCCATATTGCTTATGGCCATGACAGCACTCCAGGCAATTAAATATTTGGTGGTCCAAGTTTGGATGCTATTCGGACAATTAAGTCTCATTCACCTTCTATATGACCATCTAACTCTTATTTGAATTTGACAACCTCGTTTATCAACTTGGGGTTACTCGGTTTGCAATCCTATTTATCATCTTGGTTATCTAAGGATTGATCTCTGGATATATGTCATTTTTTTCAAATACAAAACTCTAAATTTCTAGAGCAACAGCATCATTGACCTACAAAGATTGACAGAGCCTAGCGCTTGAGTGCTTGAAAAGTAGCACTTCAACTGAAAAATGAAGGTAAAATTTGATAGAAATGAAGATCTGGGTTTTCACATTGTTGTACTGTCCCTCCAGGTATTTTAATTAAAATCATGATTCCATCAATGAGATGGATTATATAAAGGTCCCCAAAATCAACGGTGCACCAAATGAATGGTGTGGATCATTGAAAAGCAGACCTCCATTAATCCAATGGTGCCCATGCGAGTCACTGGTTGGCCGGTGTTGTATTCTTTTTTTTTTTCGGTTACTTTTTTTATCTCTTTGAAACTTCAGGATCTTGTGTAAGCACACAACGAGACTCATATCCTTGATATTGTTGCTAGTGTGGTAAAGGATCAGGTTTTTGAGAGCCCCATACTAATCGGTCTAAATGGAGGCCAAGCCCAAGCCTATCACACCATCTAAAATGGCCTCCAAGCCATCAACTTCAAACTCAGGTCACCCCGCACAGTTGAGATGGCTCGACTGACCTTGTGAATTGGTTAAACCCATGCAAGTTACTTGGCTCAATACCCCTCCAAGCCATTTGAACAAGTCGAGTTTTAGGGCTATTAGCAACAGAAAATAGGAATAGCCCTACAAAGGGGTTGGGTGCACCCTCCTCATTACTATGGATCTGTTTCTTTACTTGAATTCGGAAAAGTCCTATATGGTGAATTCATGAATTGTGAGGCAGTGGAATTCTTAAATCCTTCCTTGTTCTTATTAGCATCTAGAAACTCTACAAAAAACAAAAGAGGTTGGAATTTTAAAAGTCTTTAAATTCATTTGAGACTTTAGGTGATCAGAAAACAAACCAACATAACATTTGCAAATGTACGCATGCCATCATCTTCACATCATGTCACGAATTCCCCAACACATTAGATTATTATTAGAAATTCGAAGCAAAGAAACATGCCCCTTGCGTCAAAGCTTGTATATTGTATGTTTTAATTTTTGTAATGTCAATCAATCATCTAAAGCTACTCTATGCAAATGCCTTTGTTCCACCAGGGTCCAGGGGTCTCAAACCTAATTTCCTTTTTACATTCTTATAGAGTATACTTTTATATCCCTTGCAGCTCAGGTCGGGACTGTACGTTTTCAGCTCAAAAGTAGAAATGCAATAAATGGATGTAACTATTTTGCAATAGTGCCTCCATGGGACCATGGGTGATTAATTGGGACGCTTGGGGCGTATAAATATTTCAAAAGAAACGTATGAACAAGTCTCTAAACAAAAAGAAAATTCATCTAGAAAACTGTTGAGCATCTTTAGAGACAACAATCTGTATTTTCTGACAATTATAAATAATAACCTACCTTATTTAATCTCACAAACAACGACCTTCAATCAACGATCTTACAATATCAGCCTTTCCTCTTGAGTCTTGCCAAACACCCCGTGGGGCGGGAGGGAGCACCGTCACATGTGAGAATAGGATAGCCGTACATGCAAGGAGGGAAGACTCACACTTACAAAGAGGGAGGATTTAGATATCATCCATGATCATTTGATTGAGAGGCGGGGGTTCCCAATCAATCATGCAACCCCTTGTTCTCAGTTTAACCAGGTTTATTAAGTCACTCGGTTCAATCTATATTATATAAGATTCATGTATATTCATTATTTAATGAGAAAACACACCTAATTTTATCAATCTTAGGAAATTGCCTTATGACCACTGGTCAAAGTGGCTAAATAATTTTGTTAGATGGATTAATAATTGTGGTTATTTTTAAATTCACATAGGGCAAGAGAATATTTCACATTTAAGTTGATTATCAGTGAAATGAACATTTTTCAATGGTAGTTTTTTTCTTTTTTGGTAAAAATTTTCAGTGGTAGTTGAGTAGTACATTTTCTTTCATTTCAATGTGGCCATAAATAGACTGCCAAACAACCTACTGAACTCAAGCGTCACCTTGCTGAGCTCAAGCTTTACAGGAAGTACAGACTTTTACAAGAACTGAACAGTTTTATCTGGTAAAACCTGAAAAATCAGACCAGAATCCAGATTGTTTGATTCCAATTTACTCTACATGGGGTCAAAATTACTTCATTTATAATTCATTTTTCCACCTCATTTACACATGTGACACATCAATTGAGTACAAATAAATGCATGTAACATTGTTCTATCCAACACAAATGGGGTGAAAATGGCCATTCCCAGCTACATGCCTGATACAGTCCCAACACACTAATAAATATGGTGGAGACACCGATCCAAATGTTAAGTTAGACTATTTATTATGATGAGATATGGAGATGTTGACCATTTTGAAGAGGGTATCATAAATTGCTGGTACTAGCATAAAGCTCCGTGTAATGCATGTGTAAATATTCAGAATATAAATATGTATTATAAAATAATTAACTTAAAAAATTCATATATAGTACTTCAACAATACACAAGTAAATATTTGTAAATTATTTTGTGATTCTTTCAGCTTAAACTACTCATGCATTTAGTTAAATATTTACATATAAGTTTAAACTTTTAAAAGTACATGTAGGTAAAGTTAAGATATGAAAGATCTTAATAAGCCCCACCAGACTTTTAAGTTGACATGACGAATAATAACGGAGTAGGGAAACTATAAGGGGTTAACCTAGAGAAATCTTTAGTTAAAGATATGAAACTTCATAGTGGACCTACCTATTGAAATTCGAACCATTCAAAATAAATACCCCACCTAAATATATGAGAGATCCTAAAATTTTACATCAATACGAGTTTGCTCTACCATTGTATTGAGAATTTGATGAAAAACTTAATAATGAATATGCATAAGACTGAGCTAATCACGTATTGTACCAAGCAGTCAATCCAATGATAGAAAAATTTTGGATTGACATAAAATCAAAACATACCCCATATAAGTGGAGGGCTTTTATTTTAAATAGTTTGGATTTCAATAGGTGGGGCTCACTGCCACTCGTTTAACTCTCACGATGTGGCTTAAATAGAAAAGAGGCCTTGGCCTAAAAAAAGTACTATGAGCTATTAGAATTCATCCCTACATACATCTTGATCAACACAATTAAACATTTCATTACAAAAAAAAAGACAATAAACATTTCTTCGCAAATAAAAAAGGAAAATCATTCTGATTCACAACTATTACTGTAGTAAAATTCAAATTCGTTTTGTAGACAATCCTCTCTCTTATTAGTTTCTCTATATTCAAACTAAAGGTGTCAGATGGGCCGGGCCGTAAAATGACTGTTTTACCGCCAAACGGCTATAAAGGGTGTTTTGACCGTTTTACCTAGGGCTGTCAATCGGCTGGTGTTAACGAATTCGGGTTAAAATCACCTCAGCCCGAACACGGCCCATTAAGAAAACGGGTTAAAAAACCAAATACTAACCCATTTCGTTTATTTAACGGGTCATGCGACATGACCCGTTAACCTATTAATTTTGAAAAAAATATTCATTCAACTTAAAAAATATCTCTTTTCTAAATCATGGAGCTATACTTTATGTTTTGAGGCTATGCCCATTTTCTAAGTAAATGTTGTATCTCTTCTAATTAAGCGCATCTTCTACTGAACAAAAGTTATGTCACCCACACTTTGATTTTTTGCATGGTAATGTGATGTACACTTGGCAACATGACTTTTTGGCAGGTTATATCGGGTTATAATGGGTTATCGGATTTATTTGTTAACAACCCATTAATTTAACGGGTTAACGGGTCCGACCCATTAACGACCCGAACTCATTAAGGGGTCACCCAAACCTGTTAATATCGTGTGAGTTCGTGCCGTGTTAACAAATCGTGTGATGTTTTGACAGCCCTAGACTTTTACCCCCTCCCAATAGCTAGAAAACGGTCATATTTGATGTATTCATTTCTCACCAACATCATCCAACTAAAGCATTCAACTCTCTCTAATCATATTTTTAAGAAGTTTTTTGGGGGCTAAAAATTAAGTCATCAAGAGACAAGATTAAGGGGCCTAAAAAATTTTTGATGTATTTATTTCATTTAAATTTGAGATTTCATATTTATATATAGCCTATACTATATTATATTAGCTCTCATCTTCTCCCCTTTCTTATATTAATTATAATAAAAATCTCTATTACTATTATTATATATCTTTTTTTTTCAAATTTAATTTTTGGAATATGGTTGGATGATCTTTTAGAAGAAATATTCCACGATAGGCTTCTTCTGTTAATCTAGGGGAAGAAGACGATTACGTCGAATTGAAAGAAGAAGAAGTAGGGGACGAAATCCCAGTACAAGTTACTTAGTGCCCGGAGGAACGGAACGGCCCAACATGACTAAGGCATGGCCCGTTTGACATCTCTAATTCAAACTACTTTTCATGATTGGCTTGGCCCAAGAATCATTGGGAATTTCGGGAATAGAATGTTCTAACATGCCGAGAAATTGGATCCGTCGATTGAGGTAATTTTCCCAAATGTGATCCAGCATTTTGTTGATGTAATTCTATTAATGAAATTTCGGAGAGTCCACTAAATTTCTTTCAACTTTCTATTGTGATTTTTAATTTTTGCCGCATGAGATGAGACCCTTCCATTCAATTCCACTCCTACTGATTTCTCAACCAAACAGAAAAACATAACTCTGATGATAAATGGGTAGTTCTTTGAGTTGAGTTATAAGATACCAAATTGATTGAGGTCTGCAGAATGCAGATGCTGTCAGTTGCATATGAGTTTGTACATGGATGGGCAGTTGTAGGTAAGGTTGGATATGGGGCAGAGGAGACACTGGGTCACAATAATAACTCATGCTGAGTGATTAGCAAGATAGTAGGTGAAAACTGTCTCTCCCTGAGGAGAAAGGAAGAGATGTTTGGTGGTAGGGATGCATTTTTGGGAATTATTATTGGGTCCACCAGCATTATCCAGTAGTACCCGTCCCCTAACATGCCCATCTCCTACAAGTGGGTCTAAGATTCTGCAATCCAGATCATTATCTGCTTAGGCCTCACCATAGAGATAGGGGCCTAAGATTCTGAAATTTCTGACCCCACCTGCCGGCCCAATCCGAACCTCTCCAGGTAATTCGGGGCTCAGGTTGACCATTTATTTTTTTTGGATTAGCTATGGGTCGAGTCCATTCTTGATATTCAACTTATCAACCTGATCCAATCTGACTAATTAAATTACATCATGCCAACTCAAAATGAACATGATTTGTCAATTAAGGGTTTGCGTGACCTTTTTAACTTCTAGGTTGGATTTGGACAGTCATTTTCAAAATGAGTTTGATAAATTGATTGGGTTTGACAATATATATATTTCCCGACCTTGACAATTCAACCATCCAAAGTGGGCCCATCAGATCAATGTTTCGATTCACCAAACTGCACGTCCCACTATCCAATTGGATGTTTCAGATATTGTCTCCGTGTATCTGTCCATATGCATCAAGACCTAATAATGCATCGGGCATCTGTCAATTAAGGATTTGTGTCGACCTTTTTAACTTCTAGGTTGGGTTTGGGCCGTCATTTTCAAAATGAGTTTATTAAATGGGTTGGGTTTGACAGTATACATATTACCCGACCTGGACAATTCAACCTTCCAAAGTGGACCCTTCAGATCAATGTTTAGGTTTACAAAACTGCATGATCAATGTTTAGGTTTACAAAACTGCATGTCCCACTATCCAATTGGATGTTTCAGGATATTGTCTCCGTGTATCTGTCCATATGCATCAAGACCTAATAATTCATTGTCACTTTTTTCCCTTCATTTCTTTCCTTTCCTTTTGATGGGTAATGTAGGTTTGTCTCTAAGTGCATTTATCCTTCACAACACAAGCTTTTTCTCCTTTTATCCCAACTCAAGGGGAGCCATCTCTTTCATTGCCCAATTTCCTTCCCAATTTTCTACAGAAGTGCCATCACATAACTAGCTTCCTTGAATTCTCTTCCACTGTACAGTGATAGGTTGTAAAATGGCTTATTTGATAGTGAAAGAAGCTAAACATCTTCTCTCTCTCCTCTCTCTCTTTCATTGGGAATATATTATTATTTTTTTTAAAAAAGGCAAACTTTGGGGAGACTCAGACAACTCAACAAGTGGAAAATATGCCCTAAAATCCTAGTCATCAAAATTATGGGTCCCATTGTTGGCACACTCTTAAGAAAATTGGGATTTGGACTGAGGAAGATCTCAACCATGTGATCTATTAGTGTTGAATTTGGTCTGCTGGCTACTTTCTTTCTTATGTCTATTTTCAAACCCCTACTGGTCCATGAAAAAAAAGGGGGAAAACCCCTTGTTGAAGACAGATTGAGGTAGACTTCCTAACCCCTTGTTGAAGACAGATTGAGGTAGACTTCCTACACCAGTTCCAGCTTAATTCCAAGTCCAGGCATCATAAGCTGCTTTGGGTTGTCTCTTGTTACAACATTAAGCAGCTACAGACGACAAAAGACAACCAATATAGCTGAATTGGAGATTGTAGGTGGAAGATGGCTAGGCTTGGAACAAGACACCTTTCTCTTGATATATTTTCATCCTCTCAAACCTACATGGAGTTAATACAATACTAGAAAATATTCTTGCAATGGGCTGGCATGCACATAAGGAAGGAAAATGGTGGGGTCCATATTTACTGCAAAAAAGTGGTTGAGCCATTAATTCAAGACATCCATCAACTGATGCCCCCCATAGATTCCTATGTTACCATGCATCATGATCAGATTGTAATTCAGATCATTGCTAATCCCATACTATATTACTACACATCTCTCTGCTTAACTAAAGAGAGAGGTCGTCTGCCTTAAATTCAACCTGCTTTTGAACATTAACTACATGGGGTATTGGCATTAGCATTGGCCAAAATTTCTGGCCAAAATTTCACTCCAACGAGAGTAAAACCTACCATTGGATTCATCATGGTATCGAAAGTTCAAAACACAAATGCGCCCACACACAAATATGTTGAGCCATTTATCAAATGGTCTCCATTTTTTTTTGTTTTTGTTAATGTTATAATTTAAAACAACCAACATGATTAAATAGTCGCATTCGTTCAATAAATAAAGATCAAAATGACTAGATTAATCACATCGAACAACTGCTTGAATTTCAGTGTGGAGAATTGAGAATACTTGCATCTTTACTTTACTATAATGTGATAAAAAAAGCTTCTAACACTCCACTATAAGCCTGTCCAAATCGTAGAGATTGAATATAAGGAAAGGAAACTCCACACATTCCAAAGGCTTCTTTTTCTCATTAAATATATGATGTGAAAGAGTAGGTACATGTCAATGGTGTCCGTCCTCTTTCCATCATCAAGACAGCAATTGCATACTTCTTGATGGTTGAATGAATTCACCCTAAATGAACCTTGGGTCAATAGGCCCTATCACTGGTAGTAGTAGTAGTAGGTAGAGCGGATAACTAAGAAACAAACCTAGACCGACTTAACTTTTTCTACCTTGCAAAATGTCAATGAAAAAGGACATGAAAAAAGCTTTTAAGTTGGATTGGAGATCACCAGCCTACTACTACTACACAAAGGACCTAACTCTAACAAAGTGGTTTATCCATTCCATTCCACCCCATTTGAGCTCAATGTGACAGTAAGATTGGAATTCGGATCCAAAGTCATAGACCCATTGCATAATCCGGTTGGAGTCGGAATGCAGTCTAGTCAAACCCACAATCCCACTCCTCACCTCACCTCCTCTATTGTCAAGCTAGCCAAACTTTCACATGTACAGTCCCGCAATGGTAGTATAGAATTTTCAATCTCAGCCATAAAGTTAAAACAAAAAAAAAAAATAAAGAGGGTGGGATTGTTCATCCTAATGTGTATGCTTGGGAAGCATGTGGGAGACCCAAAGCATCTTCACCTAATAAGATATTGAAACAACAGTCACAGCTCACAACATGATTTGATCCTAGTAGACTAGGACCTGATTCTGAGAAAAATGGGGCATTGTCTGAGAATTGTGTTCATCCAGCAGCATCATAATAGACGTCAAATTCTGACAGAAATCAACAGCATGCTAATGAAAGTCACCTCTATCTTTGAATTCCAGCATTTTAGCATGAAATCAGTCAGACCCAGGTTTAATTTTATAAGAAAGGTGGCCAGGAAATCATAATATAAGCCCATTTAGAAGAAAAATGAAGAGGAGGAAGCTGAGTTCCTAAGATGATGCAAATAATAACACTAGAAAGTGATGGAAACAGAAGAAAATTAATCAGATATACAAGGTCAGAGAACTGCAGGATGGCCCAGTGGTAAAGGGCATCCTAGTTCACCTTAAATGCCAGGAATCAATCCTTGGTACCATCAAAGCACAATTGGAACATGTCCAAACATCAGCAAAGATAAATTTAGAGTTAATCAAGCAGTAAACATAGTAGATGCTGAATTTCTTTTTCCCATTTTATTCTGTTGTTGCCATATCTCGAACTCCTAATCTAATGATTTCAACCAAGTTAGGTAACAAATCGGCCTAGATGCTAAATATTTACAATGGCAATTTTTGTACCAACCTCACTCTCTAGAAATTCTCTCTTTATGATGCAAGGATAAAAAACATAGGTTTCATGAATTCTGATATAGTACCCAAATAAAAAGTGTTTTTTTTTTAAATAAAAATAGGTAAAAAAAAACATTAAGAAGAAATAATGTACACACCATACTCTAAACAATCAAAAGAAGAAAACAAGTAATCATATATTTTACTTCTTATCTATCAGTATGTAAAGTATTTCATCAACTGCAAAACAATTGTTTAAATTACTAATAGAAGAATCCAACATGGTGTTGTTATTCCCATTATCTGTCCAACATAGATGATGCTCATTTCAAAGAAATCAACATATGCATCGGATGCCTAGGTACTGAAAACCAAATAAACTAAATATCCATGATCCAAAATCTCAGACTTCTCATGTATGGTGAATGTTCCAAACTCATTCCCAAATGGTTACAGAAAATTTTGGGCTACAAATATAAACATGTCAGAATATTTTAACAGAATAATGACTAAAGTTGGTCGGTAGTTACAATGGTGTGGTTTGCTTTAGACTTGAAATTGTATGCCTAAATTTTAAACCCTAAACCTTAACAGATCCAGATTCCACATGCCAGTGGAAGGGGGTCCTTCATCCTTATGGAATCAAACTTGGGCACAACAAAGTTTTGAAGGGCTCAAGTAATGGAATCATCATTGATAGTAGACAGACATGGTCACTGCACATTGTATTCCTGCCACAATAGGCACCTATCAGAGATAAACATTTTTACAGCACTGGGATTTGGCAGAAAAGCATGACTGAAGGCAGTCATTTAGCCAAAAGTTATGGAGTGATTCATCTCAAAGATCTCTGTTTGCTGGTACAAGCTTCAGAAGCTTTGAAATATCATAAGACTTGAAATCCTTCCCAAAACATAAGGCCAAGTCCAGAGGTGCCTTCCCATCCTGAAACACAAGGAAAAAAAAAAGTTTCACATATAAACCTCATACACTCAAATGCCAAAATGCAGCCCTACAAGGGGCAGAAAGGTCTTCTGACTAAACGGATGGGTGGTCAGATTGATGATTGAAGCCTAAAGGTCTTCTGACTGAACAGATGGTGGTCAGATTGATGATTGAAGCCTTTTTGTCAGAAGTAACTCCCTTATTTGTAAGGCAATGGTCAGATCATTAGGAACCATCAATTTCAAGAACAACAGAGTGAACAAGTAAGTTGGCCTAAGTGAACTGGACTGAAAAGACAGTTCATATCAATGATAAAGTCTATCCAAGTGCCCAACCACAATTTATAGCAGCTGAATGCTTTCAAAAAAACTACCATTATATATACAAGAGTAAAAATGATAGATGTAAACATAAATCAAAGAAGGCGAGGAAAAATGCAGGGAAGAAAATGCATTTATAGCAGGAGACAGAAAAAGGGTAAGGTTTCGGGACAATGTGTGGATTGGGCCCAATGATAACCAGAAGGCCTGGATTCAGAAAGAGCCTGATTTTGAAAGACCAAAAAAAAAAGAGTGTATAGACTATAGATTGGACCCAACAGGAAACAGAAGATGTGGATTAAATTCAGCAGAAAGAGGATGATTTTGAAGACCACAAAAAAAGGAAAAGTATATATTTATCAGAGCAGGGACATAAGAAAATACTGCAAATGAAATATTTCCAGTTAATTGAAAATTTTGAATGGGGAAGTCCCTCACACCGGTCAACCACCACTAATTTTATAACCAATCCATCTAATTCTAAAGTATCCTACTTAAACACATCGGATCTCCTAAACAGATGCTCTTTTCTACATTAGAACACTAAAACTCAAAATAAAAAAACTAACCAAAAATATGGCTCAATCTTGAACTCTTGTTTGGCTGAGCCCTGCCTCATTGACGCACAGTGGCCTGTTGCGTTAGGATGGACCTACAGGACCTGTGCTTGTGTACCTGGGCCTGAAAGCCCCAGGATTGGCTCAGCTGAGCCTGTTGGGCATGGCCCTTTCTCTGCTTTAGGAATGTATGAAGGGAGGTCAGCAGTGAAGTTGACGCCCTTGCCAAGGAGCATGACGACTGACGAGACTCTTTGGAAATTGAGGATTATAATCTTTCGTTTTATGGACTAAGGCTTATACTTAGTTTTCATTTCTTTCTTGTAAACTCTATGGACAAAGCCTTATACTCTGTTTTCATTTCAAGTACTCACATGTGATTAACAAAGTACTTTAGTGATCTTTCAGGAAAAAAGAATTGTAAACTTACTGAAATAAGTTGGCATTAATTTATACCAAAATTAAGTGCTACCCAATATCTCAACTTCACAATTCACTGTTGCACAGTTAAAAGAAAATCCACATATAGGTTTAATAGCGCAAACTGAGAAAATCCACATATAGGTTTAATACTTCATACTGAAAGTTATTTCATGTATCCATCACGGTGGAACTGAAAAAAATTTGAAACAAAATCATGTGCTTTTTACAGGGTAACTGAGAAGACGTTCAAGCAGAGTATGTCCACAGCTGAAACCTAACTATTAAATGGGGCTTTGGAAAAAGTAAATTTACAACAGTTCAAGAATATTCACGAGTGCTATCAAGATATTCATTTGAGATTATAACCAGAAATCGCCAATTTATGCAACTAAGGTGTGCTAGAAATGTTGACCATCGAGGTGTATATACAATCTATGTAACCAACTGAAATGCACTGGAAATGTTGACCATCTAGATAAAGATAAAAGCATTAAAATAGGACTTTCTTCTTCTATTTCTTGCTTTTGCAACAATGAGCACTTTCCTGCTGTGCTATGAACTCTCTCTCTTAAATTAGGTTTTCTTAGTGTTGTAAAAAACACAAAAGCATTGTACAAACAAAAAATATTAGGTATTGGATGAAATAAACAAACTCCAAATGTCTCCAGTAATAATTGGCACATGAGAAATTACCTGCTGAATGATAATAAATTCTAAGGGCCAATTTGGATGCAGAGACCACAGGTGGAGAAAATAAGTGAAGAAATCGCCCGTAGTATAAATTTGGACAGTATAGAGTTTTCTTGACCTTTATTTTCTCGACCTTCTCTCCTTATCCAAGAGACTGTAAGGGCTTGTCTGGATCCGAGGATATGACAAGATTTTTGGATGGGTTTCTAAAATGATCAAATTTCTAAATCCAAATTTAGCTTGAAGAGTCTAGAATCTGAAGAACAAACTATTATGCTTTGATCATTCAAAAACAGGACATTATTTTGAATATTGTAGGATTTTTGTGAAGAAGATTCCTGAAATTTTTTATTTGGATATCTACTGAGTTTTTTTTTTTTTTGGATTATTTCCATTTTTTTTTTTTTTTGTTGGTGCCAAATCTCGAACCCATGATCTAATGGTCTAAACCATAGGTTCCAACCATCTTGACAAGAAAGAGATTGGCTCCATATATGTGTTCCACTCAATATAAAAACTAAAGTTATTATGACATTATAAAAAAATTAGTCTTGTAAAAACGCCAAGATACATTCACCTATACTTATATTAAATGCTACCTCACAGGACCCAATTAATGTTTTTGTACCAACACCCAAACCAAAATGCATATGGATCTATTGTATCAGATCAGATCAGGCCCCAACTCCAGTGTACTCGATTGCACCCAGATCCGACTCTAGGCCCAACTCAAACCCTCAAGTATATTCTAAAATATATAATAATATTATATTATATCAAGATAATATATATGTATTAATTATAAATATAACATATATGATATAATATATATATATCATATTATTGTATTATATCTGATCAAAGATCAAAATAGTGCTACCAGCAGGTGTAGCGGCAATACATAACTGTGTCAATAAAAAAAAAGTAGTAAAAAATTTCAAGAAAATATCCAAAAAAATCCAGAATATTGGAAATTGTTAGAATTTGATGCTTTTTTTTCCTATAGTAACTAAGATAAGGGGATGTAGCGGTCTCTTTAGTGCATAGAGGTTCTGTATTGTTGAATGATTATAAAACAACAATATTTTATCTGTTTTTTCACATGTTTTCATGGTAGTTAACCTAAGTTAGAAACTATTATGCATTTCTAAATTCATAATTCATAAGCAATTTAGCATAATTGTACATAACACGGGATAAATAAATTATAAAGCAATGCTTAAATAAAGCTTAAAGATCAAACCAAATGAAAAATTAACTTCCATTAAATACAAACAATGAACTTTTGTTGAGAGTTGAAAAAAGAATACCTCTACTAATACCAAAGGGGGTGTCTACCATGACATACCTAGAGAAGAGCCCTTGAGAGAAACTCTATGTATCGGCTTCAATTTAGCGAAATCTTGTATTTTATAGTGTTCTTTTAAGCATCAAAGGGTAGAAGAGTTGCATATAAATGTTGCTTGGAGAGAAGAACAAAATAAATAAGTCCTACAATGTGTTTTAAAAAATAATGCAAAGTAGATGCTAGTCACACTTTGTACCGGATTCGTAGCGGCCTGTAGCAGGACCGTAGCGGCCGTAGCGGCCGTAGCGGCTGCTGCATTTGCTAGAGGCGGTACATTGTCTATAGCATAGTAGTCTTGGCCGCTACGCCCGATATAACAGCCACTATGTTCATCCATATATGTGATATAATCAGCCTCAGATAGCGTAGCAGTCTTGGCCACTATGTTGATCCATGTATGTGAAACAATCAGCCTCAGGTCCATGGGTATTCACCCTAGCTTGGAGCCCAAGGAGAAAAATCTAAGCATTGGATTTGGGCAAGGGGTATTCAACATTGATATGGATCTGAGGTGGGATCTTATTTTATTTATTTTTTATTTATAGCTCTTACTATTTAAAACAAAAAACATTGTGGCTCCAAATCCTCAATTCTTGTGGTTCATGAATCCACGGATAATGAGAAAAGGCAACTCCATGTTTATCAACATGTCCGATATCCATGTATTTCAGGAACCCATGTAAAAAGAGTCTTGACCTCTGAGGCCTTGACTTAGATCAATCCTAAGTTAAAGGAGTGCAACTCCACAGTGGCGAACACCTATTGAAAATCCAAGCTGCTCAAAATAAAGGCCTTCCCTGTGTATGAGGTAAACACAAATTTCAGAGTTGGTCCCACTGCAAGATTGGCCATTTGATAAAAACATGATTAAGATTTAAAACTTTCTTATACACTATTCATTATCACATTTTTAATCAAACGGTCAATTTTACAGTGGGACCAACTCCTACTATGGTAAAATTTGGAGATACCCGACATACTCAGAAGGACTTTATTTTGAGCGGCTCGGATTTTCAATAGGTGGACTCCATTATAAAGTTTCACTCTTTAACTCTAGATTTCTCTAAGTCAATGCTTCAGATGATCCCAACTTATGTGAAACAATCCTCACATCTGAGTGAACCCTAAATTTCCTTACAACACTTATGTTGTAAAGAAGCTTGCATGATGATGAATACCCAATAAGTTCCTAAGATACGGGAAGGTCGACGTCCAATGTCTTGCTTACTCGCAAGGTTGCCCCACTCTATAAAATTGTTGAAGGTACAGCAACTCGTTTATTTATTTATCTTTTGAATTGCTACAGCAAGGTGTTCATGATAATCACAAAATCACACGAGATTTATAAAAAATCCCAAGTAAACTACTTCTAATTGGACAAAATTTGTGTCATCATGTTCATCTATATTGTACATATTGTATGGTTAATTAATTTGCAAGAAATGGTAACTCTGCAATGAAAACAAGATAAAGGTGCATACCAAAAGTTTTGAGAGGACAAAGCACACAAACATACAATTATAAAATACAAACTTAAACAATCAAAATACACAAAATTAGAGTTCAAATCACCTATCAGGATTAGAATGTATCCATTTACATAATTACCTTGTTCCTTCTTGTCCTATCTGCACCATTGACCAGCAAAACTTTTGCTATATCTCTACATCTACTTTGTACAGCAACATGCAATGGAGTCCAGCCTTCCTAAATGAAATAGTGATAACAAGATCAAGAACGCTCGAAAGAAAGAGATTCTACAGGGAATGAGAGGGAATTCTAATGCCACTCACATTGTCTTCAACATTTACATCAACCTTATATTTAATCAACAACTTCACTGTTTGGATAGCTCCAACTTGAACCGCATAATGCAATGGGGTGGCACCATCCTACCACAAGGTGGAGTGAACATAACTTCTAATTTCTTAGAAAAGAATCAAATGATAGTATTAAGTGGGAAGTTTGAGTATGGCAATGTCTTACTAACCTTATCTCTAACATGAGGGTTTGCACCTTTCCTCAGAAGATGGCTAATCACAGCCTCTTTTTTACCAATCACCGCCTTGTGTAGAGCAGTGAAACCATCCTGTTTTACCAAATCTACTCAAGCTCTATTTCATAAGGATGCTCATAAGGCTGAAGCTCGATATCACAAAATGATGACGCTTACCTTATCTACGGCATCAATATCAAAACCGCTTTGAAGTAGCTTATCCATGAAAGGTATTTGCACTGATAGAGCTAGGCTGTGAAATGGGCTCCATTTTGTCTGCATTTAAGTATCAGATTTTTAAAACTTAGAACATAGCAAGGTTAATAGTAACAAACTGGGTTCCTTGTGGATCCAGACCCAGACCCACTAGGATCTGGCATGCAACAACCCATAAGACACAAAAGAAAAGAAAAGAATTCACTACGCATTGCTTGTGGGACTTAACAGTAGAGATTTTACTGAGAACAGGAAATTCATGCTGTTCCAAAATTGCCTTTTCTTCTGGCTCTAACAACAGTTCGACTTCTGCAAGAATCAAAAGAAAGGACAGACGGCTTTACTAGTGTCACATAAAAGGAGGAAAGGTCAAAGGCATAACAATGAGTTTACAAACTGCCCATATAAATGTTCAAGGCAAGTTCAGGAAAAAGAATATGATTTTTTTTTATAACAGTAAATTTTATTGCTCCAAAGGGAGAAAGAACAAAGGACTACAACAAGAAACCCGCAACAAATCAAAAGCAAAAATCAACTAAACATCAAAAGGAATAGAAGTGCAAACTAAATAATATGATTGATGCAACGCAGTTACAAAAGTGCTTCATAGTGCAAATTAAATAATATAATCCAGCAGACCTGTTCAAGATCAACCCCAACAGTATAGGTTTCAGATAGAAAAGAGATGCACAAACCCTTGCATCCAAAGACTGAAATAGAGTGCACAAGATGAGAATGTTAAGAGAAAAAGAAATAATGCGAAATGTTAAATCTCACTTGTACACATTTTCTTTTCTCATTTTATAGATGACGGCTAATTTATTAAATTGAAAAAAAAAATGAGTATAAAAGAATAAACATAAGAATCAAACAGAAATGTTTAAATAACTTGGGCCTTCTTCAATACCTATAAACTTTTGTTTATGACTGGCAACAATAGATAGGGTGCACCAAACATCATTTAGGAAATTCTCGAACAAAGTTGTTCTATGGTTTTGTAGATATTTTACCTAACAGTACAACTGTAATCAGAATAATAGTATCAAATTTGAATCCTTAAGCAGGATCCAGCTTCTATTCAACAAAAATGAAACATGAATTACCAACTTAACTTCAACATCATGTTCTATTAACGTTTCTTTGATTGTCAGAACCACATTTCTAATAAAACGAATAAACTTGGACAAGCAAGGCTAGTTGCTGTTGAGGAAATGAATGGCAAGTAAGTATACACAGATATTTTGGTTCAACTGATGCAAGTTGTGGTAGACTAATCTCTCCCAAATAGAAGAATGGCTCTCTAAGTGACCATGATTGGTTGTTCTTTGCATTTTCCTACACTGACGAATTCGAACCGAAAATGCAAAATAAACATAAATATTTAGACAACGAACTTGATATCTCTAGATGTGAACTGTATTTTAAAGAAGCACGTTTAGAAATATATTTATAAAAAAAAAAAAAAGACTCATTATGAGACACTAATTGTTGCTAAAACAGACATCCAAATAGTTCGAAATGTTTATTAAGTTGAAACAGTTACTTTGCTTCTATTACTTCATGTATTAAGGAACTTTTTTCTCCTGTAACTAGAATAGCTTTAACAAATCTTGTTTAAAAATATGTACAAAAAGGAAAGGTAGTTGGAATAAAGCACATGAAAAATGAAGCTGCTTCTGTAGACTGTGGACCTTTTTTTTTGGATAAGACTGCAGAGTGCAGACCGTCTCTTATCAAATCAGTTTTCATTTTATCAGTCGAATCCATGAAACAATAAGAACACTTTTTGCAGATCTGCCTAATTAAAACCAAACACTACGCTAATATCAAATTTTGTTAGCTCAATACTTCTCAATAAAATCTTGCCTACCTATTTCATGAATGTAATGCTCCAAGGAATAAAACATCAAAGACCCACTTCACCAATTTACCCCCTCTACATCATTGTTGTATCCATAGCAACCCCAACAAATGATAACAAAAAAAAAAAAGGAGCTTGCAAAAAGCAAGGTAAACTCAAAAAACATAATCTCCTACACTGATTTTAATCACAGAATACAAAAATAAAGGGGGAAAGTTCAATCAATTGACGAGAGACGACAAAAGCCGATACCTTTTATGAGCTCTTCCTCGTACTGTGTCGGTGCAGTAGCAGTATTAACATATCTTGCAGCTGCAACACCAGCTTCAATTCTCTTTTCTTCTTCATCCTTTTCAAAATCGTTTTCAAATTCCTGTTCCCGCTCTTCCTTGTTTCCTTCTTCATCATCATCATAGTCGCTGTCGCTGCCATCATACGGATATTCCCAATTGCTTTCGTGGGTTTGCAGAGGAACCCTTTTGGAGGCGACCCAGATGGAGATTTTTGGTGTTGTCGATTTCGAACGAAGGGAGACGCCGATGCCTGAATTGAAGAATGGGGACGATGACTTTGGGGCTCTAAGAGAAAAGCTGCTGCTGGTTCGAGCAGCAGAAGAGAAGGGTGGGAGAAGATGAAAAAGAGAGCGAGGAGAAGAAGATGCTACTGCTCCCGCAAAAGATGACATCTTCTCTTTTCCGAATTCGAAGGTTGGGATGTGAGATTCTTTCGATTGTTGATAAAATGGGGGCGGCTTATTACGAAATCACCAAGGGCAAGCTACACTTCGAGTACGGTAAAGTAAGGTAAAGTAAGTGCAAAATAAGTGGGATAAAGGTCAAATATATTTTCTGATAAAGTAAAAATGCAGCTGCTTCTATGAGGTGAAGTAATCTGAAATGAGAGGAGTTGAAGCAAGTGGTAAAATAACTTCTCCTGGGATTAAAATCTTCCAATAAAGTAAAAATATAATTTTTGAGTCATTTCATTTGTTGGGACCAACCAAATCATTATTGTCATTAAGGCTCTGTCTCAATTATGTTAGGAAATTTAGCTTCTCTATCCCTATCTGTACTTTATTAGGTTTTCAAATAATTTGTAAATGTTCAGATTTATTTTTAGGTAAAATTAGCGAAAGGTCCCTATAAGTCAATGCTTCCAGCCTCGAGTCCAAGCAAAAACTTAATAAGGACTCTGGTCCACTCAACTAGACTTTTTCCAGCCTTAGGTCCCTACATCCACATGATCTCATTTTTTAGGACTAAATTGGCCTTTCAACCATTTTAGACATAAAATTTGAAATTTGAAATTTGAAATTTAAAAGTTTATATTATCCCTCTTCTTCTACAACGAGCCTAGATTTGAGTAGCCAATGACACCTGTCTCTGAAACTCTCTACAAAGACCGAGAGAGAGGAGGGATAAAGGGGCTGCAGTAGCCGCAGCACCCCCAGCCGCCGTCGCAAGAATAGCCCCACCCCCCATCAGATCTGATCGGCCGAAGGAGATACGATTTCGAGGAGTATGAAAGCGGTCGTGGGGACGATTTGCTGCTGTCGTCGTCGGCGAAGATATCTTCACCTCGCTGTCTTGCTGTTCTTCGGTTCCACTTCAAACCTCTTGCTCTGGTTCAGAGAATTAATCCAACAGACAGGTCCAATCCTCTTGCGACTGCAAGATCCAAACTGATCCCAGAGACTATTATCCTCTCTGGAAACTGACTGCGTCGAAAAACTCACCTGCCCTATTCTCTGCAACTTCTCCGATCAATGGCCGAACCTGAGTCCGCAATCCTCTGGTCTGAATATTGATGCAACATGGCTCATATTGTACGATTGGGACCACTTCGGTCTCTGTAAATTCCGGGCGGGACCCAATCTCTTCACTGCTCGTCTTCTTCAAATAGGTTCTGTAACAGAACCTGATACACCTCCACATAAGATTTACCTTGAGGAGGAGAATTTCTTGTCATTGTTTTTTTTATTATTAATTCATAGAATTGTCCTGCTACCTCACCAACCAATCTACTTGAACAGGGATGAGTGCCTCTTGGACAAATGGACAAATCCCCCTTTGGATCAAATTGATTTATCACTCAAGACGACAAGTGTCGCTGGGGAAAAACCAAATGGCTGGAACGGTTTCAGCTATGTAAAATTAGCCAAGTAGATAGTGTCACACTATCCAGCGTTGGTACTGGCAGCAATGTCTGGGTCTCGTTCTCCTGGTTCTGTTAAGGTAGGGGGTGGAACGGTGGGTGGGTAGTGATGATGGTCATTATTATTATTTTTTTATTATTTTGTAGTGGAGATAGAAGATGAGAATGGGGTGCTATCGTCAGCAGTGGCGACAAGAAGGGATTGAGATAGATAAACAGATGATGAGAGGGGAATTCCATGGAGAACTGACGTCTCTCCGGTAATCGCTCGTTGACTCTGTTTAACTCTTTTATCAAATTTAATCTGAGTTTCTGTCAAATTTATCTGAATTATTGTCAAACTTATCTGAGTTTTTGTTAAATTTATCTGAGTTGTTTTCAAATTTATCTGAGTTTTGTTCAAATTTATCTGTGTTTTTGTCAAATTTATCTGAGTGTTGTTCAAATTTATCTGTCTTCTGTCATATTTCTTTGTGTTTTTTATAAATCTATCTGATTTTTTTTTCAAAATTTATCTGAGTTTTTTAACAAATTTATTTACTTTTTTTGAAATCTATATGTGTTTTTTAAATTTATTTGCGTCTTTTGAAATTTATTTGTATCTTTTCAAATTTATTGCGTTTTTTGAAATTATTGCATTTTTTAAAATTTATTTTCGTTATTTTAAATTTATTTGCATTTCTTGAAATTTTCTTTGGATCTTTTGAGATTTATTTGAGTCTTTTGAAATTTATTTATATTTTCTGAAATTTATTTGGATATTTTGAAACTTATTTGCATCTTTTTAAATTTATTTGCGTTATTTGATTATATATTACTTTTTTTTAAAACTTATTGCATTTTTTGAAATTATTTCATTTTTTAAAATTTATTTTTGAAAATTTGAAATTTATTTGTGTGTTTTTAGAATTTATTTGAAAATCTGGGGATTCCATTAATCGTGGGCAATTAAATGTTAGTTGGCCATTATTAATGGGATATCCCCCCAATCATGGGTTATGATTTAAAGAAAGGGTAAATTAGACATTTTAGGTGTGAATAAGTGTGGGAAGGACCTTTGGCTCTATGACTTTTATTTGTGGATCTAAGACCATAAAGTGAAATGGTTAGGGACCCGTCGCCGAATGCCCCTTATTTTTACTATCTTCACCCATGTCCTCTTCAGCCTATCCCTTCCCTTTCTTGGCCATCAATTTTCCCTATGGGCCATCAATTTGTATAATCAAAATTTTCGTTGTATACGTTGTTCCGGACTTAATTAAGTGTTCTCTAAAGCGCTTATGTCAAATTTTATCATGCCTGATTTTACCACACATTTATCTCAACATTCTCATTTATACTACATTCATTTTGTATATACTAGCAAAACCCCGTGGATAACCACGAAACCACCAAATGCACAGACTGATATGAATTATTTTTAATAAATTTATTAATTAGTAATCTTGTGAGTCCTTTTTTTTGTTGCTAATTTGATCTTTATGTTTGTTTCCAAATGTTATATTCTTTAGGTGAGGCATGAATTGATTAATAAAGATCAAATGATCATAGACCTAACAAATTGACCTAATATATTTAAGTGAGACCAAGATGAATGGGGCCCATCATTTCTATTCGAACCGTTCATAAAATCATATGATGCGGGCTGGGACCCATTAATTGATTGATAAAGACCAAATGATCAAATGATTATAGACCTTTCAAATTAACCAAATCTAACCTATTTAAGTGGGACCCCCAAGATGAATGGGTCCACCATCTATATTCTAACCGTCCATAAAACCATATTATGCGGGATGGGACCCATGAATTGATTAAGAAAGATCAAATGATCAAATGATCGTAGACCTAACAAATTGACCTAATGTATTTAAGTGAGACCCAGATGAATAGGGTCCACCATCTTTATTCTAACCGTCCATAAATCAAATGATGTGGGCCGGGACCCATTAATTGATTGATAAAGATCAAATGATTATAGACCTCTCAAATTGACCAAACCTAGCCTATTTAAGTAGGACCCCCAAGATGAATGGGGTCCACCGTCTATATTCTAACTGTCCATAAAACCATATGATGCGGGCTGGGACCCATGAATTGCTTGATAAAGATCAAATGATCAAATGATCATAGACCTCACAAATTGACCAAACATAACCTATTTAAGTGGAACCCCCCAGATGAATGGGGTCCACCATCTCTATTTTAACCGTCCAAAAAACCATATTATGCGGGATGAGACCCATGAATATATTTAAAAGGATCAAAGGATCAAATGATCGTAGACCTAACAAATTGACCAAATATTTTTAAGTGGAACCCAGATGAATGGGGTCCACCATCTTTATTCTAACCGTCCATAAAATCAAATGATGCGGGCCGGGACCCATGAATTGATTGATAAAGATCAAATGATCAAATGATCATAGACCTCTTAAATTGACCAAACCTAACCTATTTAAGTGGGACCCCCAAGATGAATGGGGTCCACCATCTATATTCTAACCATCCATGAAACAATATGATGCGGGATGGACCCATGAATTGCTTGATAAAGATCAAATGATTAAATGATCATAGACCTCACAAATTGACCAAACGTAACCTATTTAAGTGGAACCCCCCAGATGAATGGGGTCCACCATCTCAATTCTAACCATCCATAAAACCATATTATGTGGGATGGGACCCATGAATTGATTTAAAAAGATCAAATGATCAAATGATCGTAGACCTAAAAAATTGACCAAATATTTTTAAGTGGGACCCAGATGAATGGGGTCCACCATCTTTATTCTAACCGTCCATAAAATCAAATGATGCGGGCCGGGACCCATTAATTGATTGATAAAGATCAAATGATCAAATGATCATAGACCTCTCAAATTGACCAAACCTAACCTATTTAAGTGGGACCCACAAGATGAATGGGGTCCACCATCTATATTCTAACCGTCCATGAAATAATCTGATGCGGGCTGGGACCCATGAATTGCTTGATAATGATCAAAGTATTAAATGATCATATACCTCACAAATTGACCAAACATAACCTATTTAAGTGGAACCCCCCAGATGAATGGGGTCCACCATCTTTATTCTAACCGTACATAAAACCATATTATGCGGGATGAGACCCATGAATTGATTTAAAAAGATCAAATGATCAAATGATCGTAGACCTAACAAATTGATCAAATATGTTTAAGTGAGACCCAGATGAATGGGGTCCACCATCTCTATTCTAACCGTCCATAAAATCATATGATGCGGGCCGGGACCCATGAATTGATTGATAAAGTTCAAATGATCATAGACCTCATAAAATGAACAAACCTAATTTATTTAAGTGGGACCCCAAAGATGAATGGAGTCCACCATCTATATTCTAACCGTTCATGAAACCATATGATGCGGACTGGGACCCATGAATTGCTTGATAAAGGTCAAAGGATCAAATGATCATAGACCTCACAAATTGACCAAACCTAACCTATTTAAGTGGAAACCCCCCCCCCCCCCCCCCCCCCCCCCCCCACAAAATGAATGGGGTCCACCATCTCTATTCTAAACGTCCATAAAACCATATTATGTGGGATGGGACCCATGAATTGATTAAGAAAGATCAAATGATCATATACCTAACAAATTGACCAAATATATTTAAGTGGGACCCAGATGAATGGGGTCCACCATCTATATTCTATCAGTCCATAAAACCATATGATGCGGGCTGTGACCCATTAATTGATTGATAAAGATCAAATGATCATAGACCTCACAAATTGACCAAACCTAACCTATTTAAGTGGGACCATAATGAATGGGGCCCACCATATCTATTCTAACCGTCCATAAAACCATATGATGCGGGATGGAATCCATAAATTACTTGATAAAGATCAAATGATCATAGACCTCACAAATTGACCAAACCTATGGGGTCCATCATCTATATTCTATCAGTCCATAAAATCATATGATGCGGGCTGTGACCCATTAATTGATTGATAAATATCAAATGATCATAGACCTCACAAATTGACCAAACCTAACCTATTTAAGTGGGACCATGATGAATGGGGCCCACCCTATCTATTCTAACTGTCCATAAAACCATGTGATGCGGGATGGAACCCATAAATTACTTGATAAAGATCAAAGGATCAAATGATCATAGACCTCACAAATTGACCAAACCTATTAAAGTGGGACCCAGACGAATGCGCTCTGCCATCTATATTCTATCCGTCCATAAAACTATATGATGTAGGCTGGCAAAGGATCAAATGATCGTAGAAGTAACAAATTGATCAAATATGTTTAAGTGAGACACAGATGAATGGGGTCCACCATCTCTATTCTAACCGTCCATAAAATCATATGATGCGGGCCGGGACCCATGAATTGATTGATAAAGTTCAAATGATCATAGACCTCATAAAATGAACAAACCTAATTTATTTAAGTGGGACCCCAAAGATGAATGGAGTCCACCATCTATATTCTAACCGTTCATAAAACCATATGATGCGGGCTGGGACCCATGAATTGCTTAATAAAGGTCAAAGGATCAAATGATCATAGACCTCACAAATTGACCAAACCTAACCTATTTAAGTGGAAATCCCCCCCCCCCCCCCCAAATGAATGGGGTCCACCATCTCTATTCTAACCGTCCATAAAATCATATTATGCGGGATCGGACCCATGAATTAATTAAGAAAGATCAAATGATCAAATGATCATAGACCTAACAAATTGACAAGATATTTTTAAGTGGGACCCAGATGAATGGGGTCCACCATCTTTATTCTAACCGTCCATAAAATCAAATGATGCGGGCCGAGACCCATGAATTGATTGATATAAATTAAATTTTTTGAATTTAAAGGTTTGGATTTGATCCACAAAATCGTTGAAGATATTACTTGAATGGAAATTCTTTTTGTAGTAAGGTGGATGGATAAATATTAGGAAATGATGGAGATTTATAGGAAGATATTTCTGTATGATTGGAAACGGAAGGGAGGAATGGAAGGGTTGGAAATGGAAGGGAGGAATGGAAGGGTGATACATCCCTTTGCTGCCACGTGTCTTGGATCCCTTTGCTGCCACGTGTCCATCTCCAAGACATGCCAGGTGTCCTCCTCCAAGACTTCTCTACATCCCTTTAGTAATATAGATATATATATTGTTGCTTGATTGAGCAACATTTTACTCCATAGGTTGTCTAATTGCTATCGTATAAAATTTTCCTTTCAATCTGAATGGCATACGCCAATCACAAAACACTGCATAAACAAGATGGAGTGCCTTTTCTGTGCTATTTGGTCCCCATCATACATTTGATGGGGGCAGAGATTGGACTCCTCATGATCATGGATAAAAATATCGGCCGTGGCGGGCGACACTGCCACGCCACGGCCGAAATATCGGCCGTCGCACCCGTAGCGGCCGATACCATGGGGGGGGGGGGGTATAAAACCCCTTTTTGGACGAAAAACCCTTCTTTTCCTTCACTTGCTGCTATGTTTTCTTCATCTTTTTCATTTTCTTCCTCCTAAGTGGTCCCAAGTGTCTCCTAAGTGGATTTTTTCAAGATTTCTTGCCACCAAATCACCAACATTCAACTATTCAAAGGATTTTAAAGATTCTAAACAAGAATCTTCATCTAGGTATGTGACTTTTTTTCAACTTTTGAGATTATCACTCTCTAACTACTATAAATCACAATATAATGGTATCATTGGCTTGTTTTATTGTAGATCCATGCATCCTTTTGATCTTGTATGCATATCTTTTGTTTTTTTTTTTAATATTGTTATTTTTATTTTCGGATTTAAGTTATTTGAAAAAAAAAACCATTATCACTTACGGAAAACTCATGAAACAACTTGAAAATAGCTACATATTGTTAGATCTATGGTTCCCATAGATCATTCCAACATATAATGCTTGTTTTTCAATTTTTTTTCCTTTTTTTATTTTCGGATTTTTTTATATTTGTAAAAAAAAATTATTTTTAGTAATTGTATGCCAATCAAATGTCTTGAAAAGGGCTCCTAGATTATAGATCTATGTTTCCCATAGATCATTCCAACATATAATGCTTTTTTTTTCAATTTTTTTCCTTTTTTTATTTTCGGATTTCTTTTTTATTTGTAAAAAAAAATATTTTTAGTAATTGAATGCCAATCAAATGTCTTGAAAAGGGCTCCTAGATTATAGATCTATGTTTCCCATAGATCATTCCAACATATAATGCTTGTTTTTCAATTTTTTTCCTTTTTTTATTTTCGGATTTCTTTTTTATTTGTAAAAAAAAATTATTTTTAGTAATTGAATGCCAATCAAATGTCTTGAAAATGGCTCCTAGATTATAGATCTATGTTTCCTATAGATCATTCCAACATATAATGCTTGTTTTTTAATTTTTTTTCTTTTTTTATTTTCGAATTCCTTTTATTTTTGTAAAAAAAATATTTTTAGTAATTGCATGCCAATCAAATGTCTTGAAAAGGGCTTCTAAATTATAGATCTATGTTTCCCATAGATCATTCCAACATATAATACCTATTTTTCAATTTTTTTCCTTTTTTTATTTTCGGATTTCTTTTATTTTTGTAAAAAAAAATATTTTTAGTAATTGATTGTCAATCAAATGTCTTGAAAAGGGCTTCTAAATTATAGATCTATGTTTCCCATAGATCATTCCAACATATAATACCTATTTTTCAATTTTTTCCTTTTTTTATTTTCAGATTTATTTAATTTTGTAAAAAAAAATATTTTTAGTAATTGAATGCCAATTAAATGTCAAGAGAATGATTCTTAAGTGTTAGATATATGTTTCCTCTAACATGTTTTGTTGTTTTTCTAATTTTTAACATACTACTTGTTCATATTTATAGGTATTCAGTCTTCTATTGTGCATTTGTGTTTGCCAATTAATTTTTGAAAATGCCTCGTGATATTGATCTCGCATGGAGCTTTGGTGAGGCAGTTGAGAACAACAGGTTAAAAATCAAATGCAAGTTTTGTGGGAAAGTGACCAATGGGGGCATTACAAGATTCAAGCACCATTTTGGGCCACATTTCTGGTAATGTTGCTGGCTGTACCGAAGCACCAAGGGAAGTCAGGGAACAAATGAAAGCTTTGGTTAGCCAAAGCAAAGCTAGAAAGGTAGAGATAAAAGAAAAGAGGCAGCAAGATGTTGATGCTGCCCGTTATGATGTATTTGGGGATGAAGGTTTTGATGATGAAGATGCACAGATGGAGGCTGCACGCCGAGAGTCCATCATGAGTCATCAAGAAGAATATGAACGTTGTGCATTTGCTGGAAGCAGCAAAAATTATGATGCAGGGGGCTCATCTGCTGTGCCAAGCAGGGGCAAGGGCATTGCGGGGGCAATGCGTAGGGCATTTAGCACCCTGGAACGGGATGTTGATGTAGAAATTATTTCTACTAGAACAGCAGCTCCTCCCTCTATTGATCCTTTAGCACATAGAAAAGAGAGAGCTAAACAACCAAATATAGCAAGTGTTATGAAAGGGGCAATGAAGTCTGCAAGAGATAGGTTAGCCAAAGCTACAGCGAAATGGCTAATTCACAAGAACATACCACCTACAGCAATAGATTCCCCTTATTTCCAAACAATTCTTAATGTTGCCGTCGAAGCTGGGCGGGGAATACAGTCGCCCTCTGTTTATGATGTGGGCACTAAATATCTCGAAGAGGAATATAAAGAAATAAAGGCATGGGTGGAGACCTTTAGGCCCATGTGGCAACAGAATGGAGTCACCATTATGTGTGATGGGTGGACCAGCGGCACACAAACACAATTAATAAACTTTTTGGTACATTCAGTCTCTGGGTGTGTTTTTGTGAAGTCCGTGGATGCATCTGAGCATAGACGGACAGCTAAATATATATACACTCTTATGGACAAGGTTGTAGAGACTGTGGGAGAGGGGCATGTTGTAAAGATGGTTACAGATAATGGCGCCAATTTCAAGGCAGCCGGTGTGATGTTGGAGAAAAAGAGGCCTCATCTGTTTTGGACTCCATGTGCAGCACACTGTATAGATCTCATTATGGAAGAGATTGGAAGGAAAAAGAAAATTGCTGAAGTTATCAAGGCATGTAGAAGCATTACCAGATTTATTTATGATCATTCATGGCTTTTGAGCTTGATGAAAAGATTCACAAATAATCATGCCTTGATTCGTCCGGGATCAACTAGGTTTGCTACCCATTTCATTGCGATGGAGAGCCTTGTAAGGTTTAGAACAGAGCTGATTCAGATGTTTGCATCAGAAGAATGGCTTCGTTCAAAGTGGGGCAATGCAACAAGTGGTCCGGAATTTGAGATCCCTAACTTGATGAGGGACAATAAGTTTTGGAAGAAAGTGTTTAATTTATTAAAGGTTTATGAGCCTTTAGTTAGAGTGTTGCGGCTTGTAGATGGTGATACAAGCCAACAATGAGATATATATATGAAGCAATGGATTGGGCTAAGCAAGCTATCATGGAAAATGTTAGATATCATGAAGAATATATACAGATTATTGATAGATGGTGGGCTGACCAGCTGCACCATCCATTGCATGCTGCAAGTACTCAATAGTTATATCTATATTTGATGCTTTTAAAGTAAGCTATCATTCTTTGATTGATGTTTAATCATTTTGCATTTCAACTTATTTTCAATGTAGGTTATTTCCTTAATCCCGAATTCTACTACCCCAATGCCCAACAACACAGCGATGTAATAGAGACGGAGTTGAGGGTAGGATTAAGGTAAGTGTTGAGAAAATTGTTGGGAATTGATGATTCCATCAACGCCATTCAAGAGGTGAGTTAGTGATTGAGATTTGAGATGACATATCACATATGTATATGCAGATATGCTTAAGATAGGTTCGTTAAACCTTTAATGATTTATTCCTAATTCTCACATTGTAGATATCTACATACACACAAAGAAAAAGAGGCTTTGCTGACCCAATCACACAAAGGGCAATTGGAAAAATGACACCTGGTATGAATATGATAACAAAAGACCCAATCACCCAACCTAATAGTATTTTGTTATTTATCTCTCAATTGATTGGAAGGACTTAAGGAATATCTAATGTTATTTGTTTATTTTGAATCTCAGCTGATTGGTGGATGAATTTTGGAGAGGATACTCCAAATCTAAGGAAAGCGGCTGTTCGCATCCTTAGTCAAGTTACAACTTCATCAAACTGTGAAAGGAATTGGAGCACTTTCTCCTTGATCCACACAAAGTCCAGGAATCGGCTTACCATGCAAAAACTCAACAAGCTTGTGTATTGTCATTACAATTTAAAGTTGAGAAACAGAACGAGAGAAAGGAAGGCAAGGGATAGTCCGAACTATTGTCCTATTAGTTTGGATCACATATTCAGAGAGGACGATCCCTTGCTCCCATGGATAGCCGAGATAGATGATCCATTGCTAGATTCAGATCCTGGCTTTCAGGAAGAGGTTAGAGATTTGCTTGATGAAGAAATGGATGAGGCAGGGGGTGCCCCACTTGGAGGAGAAGGCACAAGTGCACAGCCGCACCCACAATCTAGAGGGAAAGAACTTGCTATTCCTGCTCATGTGGTGTCATCTTCTGAGAGGACGAGTACCACCGTCTCTTCGAATAGCCATGGTGGAGGAGATGGGGGAGATGGAGCAGGAGACACCAGTGGGACAGGTGCTACTAGTGAATACTACCAACATGATCAGGAAGATGTCATTCCTGTAGAGGAGGTACAAGACTTTCCGGAAAGAATGGAAGGAAATCGTGGTTATCAACGGCGTCGGAGAGTCTCACCATCTGCTCCACTTGCTCCTGGAGGTAGTAGTAATGAACAAGGAAATATGGGTGGAGGTGTTGGAGGACAACAAGCAGCATCATGGACTGGTTCGTGGAACCCTAGTTACAGTGAACAAGGACCCTCGCAGTATTTTTCATATAGTCAACTGAAACAAGGAGACGAACAGTCTTCTATTTCAGGGTCCTACTCATATGGTGACTACGGTGAAACACAATATAATAGATATCCACCTCCACCTCCTCCAAGTTATGATGATGCAGGCCATGCGGCTACCACCTTCTTTGGATTGGTGGATCCCAATTTTTATCAATATCAAATGCAATATGATGCCAATACAAATGATAACACAGACGGGGATGAGGATAACAGTGCCTTGAATCTTGGTAGACGATCCTTTTGGTGGTGACCAAGGTATTCCTACTTCCTTCACTTACTTTCTAGTCTCTACTCTGTCATTTCTAAATTGATGTTGACTGTTGACTTTTGACTATTGATTGATGTTTATTTTGATCACTTCATAGTTCATTTACTTGATTGAATTTAAACCTTGAATGTTGAAGTATTGATATTTGATATTTTGATTGTTCGATATTCACTAATGACTAATGAGTAATTGAGTAATAAGTAACTCTTAAGTCTTATGCAATTATGCCTTTATTTCATGTTCTACTTTTTTTTTTATGAGCTTTCAATTACTTTCTAAGTTAGTATGACTAAAAAACATGAATACATGTGAAAAAACTAATAATTACTACTATTTTCTATTTATTCAGCGATACAAGACATATTGAGGGCATCGCTACACCCACTTTTCTTACTTACTTTTGCAAAAGAACCACATATTCTTTCATTTTACAATTTTCTGGATTTTCTGGAATTTTTTTAGATTTTTTGGGCGATTATTTCAAATCGCACCGCTACGCCGCTACGTATTCTCCGCTTCGTAGCGTTTTGGCGGCGGGCCGCTACTCCCGCTATTTTCATCCTTGCTCATGATCAATCATTTAAACTGTGTAACCATGGACTAAAGAGCTGTTTGCATACCATCCGCCCAAGCGACATAAGACATTAATGGGACCAGACTGTTTGGAATGGCTACGCTGGCTAGACGCAAGATCTCTATCTGCATGCCACACTTATTCATTGCATATTGCATAGAAATCAACTCATTTCCGGATATCAGCATTGAATCAGGAGTGCAAAATGAACAGATTAGTTTGAGGCGTTTATTATTTTGGTTGGGAGGGCCCTTGCGCATTGGTTCCCATCAAGTACAGTCCTAATGAAATGGCAAAGATTAACCTGTCAGTGAGATTTGTAATCTAATAAAAAAAAAAAAAGGAACGCATTCCCGCCTAACTTTACTGGGTTATTAAACTACGTGGCCCACCTTCTCCTTTCAGTCCTTGATAGGTAAGGGTTCTGTACATGGCCATAGTGCATATATTCATCAACCATTGGATTGAATCATGTTAGGAACGGTGATTTGCTCTCATCAGACATTCACCATTGGATTGGATCACTCCAATCAGAGATGAACTTACTGTATCCATTGGTCAGTAGACAATTGAATGAAACTAGAATAAATGGTTAAAGGCCCATTTGGATATTTCCAAATGGAGTGCAGGTAAGTGGGTTTAGTCATATCTAAGGGCTTTTGCATTTGGATAATCTGAGTGACCTGGAAGTGACAGTTGTTTTGTTGTTTGCCACAAGGTAAACAAAGTAGGATGTAATTTGAGTTAAAGAGGCAAAACTGAACACAGGGCGACCAAGTTCTCAGAATCCAAACATGGCTGCAGGGAAACATTTTGTGGATCTCAATTTATGGAGCTTAAATGATGCATGATTCATTTCAATAGTAAGAGAAATATTAAGGGCCCGTTTGTTTGCTTGGAATTGAATACATGCAAATTCATGGTCAGATGGGCTCCGAGAAAAGACTATTAATAAGAAAGTGAGGGGCAAAGCATATAAGCTGGAGACATAGATGAGACCTGAATTTCTCAAGATTTGAATTACTACGATGATGGCTGGCTGTTCATTTCCAATCACCCCTTACTTCTCTTTTTAGAAAGATAATTTGATGGTCAGTTTTTATCTCCACCTTGGTTCCTTCAATTTTAACTAGTCCTAGAAATATTCAATTACATGAAACAAATGGGCCCTAACAGAAGACATAATGTTTATGCAAAGCGCACACTGAGAGAGAGAAGAAAAAACTACACTGAGAACATCTGAAGATCAAGTAGCTGAGAACATCTGAAGATCAAGTAGCATTCCAAAGCAGCAGATATTGAATGTTTCCTATGAAATATATAGCCTCTGCAGTTACCTTCCTACAAGTCTATGATACCTGATTCCTGCAAAATTTATATGCACCTTTCCAACAGCTTCACCATGAACTGCATTGCTCATGGAGAAAGTTTATGCTGATTTAAGACATATCCTTGTGCAAGTTCTTTTTCCACCAAAACTGATAGGATCATGGATGTGAAGCCTAAAATTTTAAAGAAACAATCTACTGAGTTTTATTCAGCACTGTCATCGTCACCTCCCGTCCATGCATTCCAGTCATTGTCGACATGCTTTTGAGCCCAAACCACTGCTGCACGTGCAGCTTGAGGACCACCAGGAAGACCTCTTTCATTCAAAGTATCAGCCATGTCAATGAATGGGACCACTAACAGCGTCCCCGGCCCTCCATACTCAGTGTGCAAAAAATTACTGAAGATCTGTTGCAGGCACAATCAAAAGAGTCCATTAAGAGACAGCAAAAGAAGTTTGTTCAAAAGAATAAGAAGAAAACCAAAAAAAAGTTTAAAGTTAGGCCTTCCCTTTTTTAATATGACTGGAAAAAAGAAAGGGGAAAACTATGGTTTTTGGCCATCCCTTCACCAATTAATCTATTTTCACACATGTATTATATGCGTGTATGACAGGCCTTTCTTTGGAGGGTCATATTGAATAGTGAAACTCCATAATACCATTTTCATGTGATAAATAAGAACATCATCCTATCTGATTTAAGATACTTAACAGAATCTAATTCATCCTACGTGTTGAAACAGGGGAATACATTGTGTCCATAATACTAATTAGCATGACAATATAATATTGTCATCAAACTGATTTCAGAAATGACAAATGAGCGACAAGTAAAAAGGCATCTTTTGGAATCTGAAAAATTCAGGGAATTCTATTTAATCAACATGGCACACAGTGACACTCGACACTCTACTGGCCTACATCCACTTAGCCCACGTAACAATAATCCTACTTACGATAGCTTTGCAAGTCCTTTTATATATATACACGCCTGTGGGAGTTGAGACCCACCTGGAACCATGATAATCTATGATGCACAGATACTTCAAAATGGGCAACTTATCGTGTCGTATCGTATCCGATACTTCACTTTTTATGTGTAAAATCCGTGTCTATGGCGTGTTCTTGCCGTATCCATGTCATATCCGTGCATCATAGATGATAATTGCATGTGTTGAGAGAGAGAGAGAGAGAGAGAGAGAGAGAGAGAGAGAGAGAGAGAGAGAGAGAGAGAGAGAGAGAGAGAGAGAGAGAGAGAGAGAGGACTCATAGGAGGTATTGATTTGAGGGGCATTATAATTGTCCAAACTCTAGCTATTAGATAAAGTCAGATTGATGCCAATTTTAACATGATCAATCCAAGGGCCTAAAATATGCAGTGTATCATACCTTGCCCTTCTTTGGCAAGTTTCCTTAGAGGGTTTGCATCAAAGATATTTGCAGTGAAAACAGTAGAACAAAATACAGTATTTATGTTGAAACTATTTGTCTGTGACTTTCTTATCTTTCTATTACTTTTTTAACTTGTATTATTCAAAAAAAAAATTACTGTTTTAACTTTTAGGTTTCTATGTTTATGATCTGTTTTCATTCCATGCTTTTTCTATATCATATTTCATCTTTGCTCTACTGAATTTCATACCATTTGACTCAAAAGGCTTTCTCTAAAAGGTTCACATTAAATATATTTGCAGTGAAAATATTAGAAAAAAATACAGTATTTATGTTAAAATTATTTACTATGACTTAAAAGTGTTGGGAGTGTTTGTTTATGAACTGGAGATGATTAATGGACGAGAGCATTTTATTTAAAAAAATGGTGTATTATAATACTTGTTTTCTCAAAACATTCTTTGCCCGTGGAAGTGATGGCCTCAAATGGATAACTTTGAGTTCAAAGAGTTTTGCTCCAATCAGCGACTGCAACAATATATTGTTCCATTCATTGATGATGGAAGTTTATTCAGCACTTGCATTGAAAGAAGCAGATGCTCAGGTCCCTTCCCACGGAGATCGGTGTCATGGGTTATCAGATAAGGGATGTTCTATCTCGACATATGCCTTTGTTTCCTACACCCCTCAAGTGATTAATCTCGAGGTGGAGTCAATCGCCAGGCAAGATGGATATAGTCTACATGTTGTAGTTTGCACATTGTTGCTTCTTGAAGCTTCCTTCCGGTCTGCAATTAAAATTTTGCTCATTACCAGCCAAGGAAATATATAATATATTCTATTCTATATTAATTAACAATGATTCCACTTGAAATATATATATATATATGACATACAGACAAATGAGATCCAAGGTGGTTTGTAGTTTGCGCATAACCCATATACCATGTGTGTAACAAGTTGTAACCCACTCTGTTAACTTGCATCTCTTCTTTTTTCTTTTCTTTTCATTTCTTGATTTCTTTTTTGATTGATCACTTCATGTAGACCCATTAGAAAGGTAACCAAATTTTCAATCAGGAATAATATCGAGGCATTATAACACCAATGGATACTACTTAATAGAAAAGGACTTTACATCATCCTCATTGGGTTGGAAAAAACTTGCCATAAAGTCCTTTTTTTTTTCTAATGATGATTGTCTTTACATAACCTATGCCTAACAACTCAAATTTGTCTTTGTATCCCAGAATTAGTACACAAACATAGCGCAATGTTGTAATATCAATTGTGGAAGATAAGATAGCTTCTTCGGAAAGATTGATATAGATTCTTGCTTAGTTAGATAATTATGCTAAAGTCATAATTATCAAAATCTCACCTACAATAAGTGGATATGTATCACAACTATACTGCAAATTTTGTATAGTTTTGAATTTTTGTATCCACTTTTCGGAATAGATAATTAAATCTAAGTTTGGGGCCAGACTCAGTCTTGACTAATGCTGAATTGACTGGACAGTTCGTAGTATAGACTGAGTTAGACCAAGTCATTGAAATTCTGATTTTGAAGTGAAAAACATACTCTACAAAATAAACATTTAACACAACATGTTTAAGGGCCCGCCTGTTTGTATGTGATTGAATTCCTAGGAATGTAAAATGGGTTCCAACAAAGGATTATTAAAGAGGAGAGAGTGAAGGCTATGAGGTGGAGATGTAGATGGGACCCTAACTTTCCATATTAAGATTAGAAATGCGGAAGCGGAGACTAAAAGGATATCTAGAACAGCGACTAGAGGCAGAAGTAGACCCTTGCTGGAAGGTTCCTCCAATGCTCCAGCTAAGGATAGACCTCAAAGGGATTTTGAAGTACCAAATTAATATAACAAACCAATATATCTTCTACGTCAATGACTCCATAGAAGAGAATAAATGAGTTATTAAATACACTAAAGATTTTATATACACGCTATACCAAATATCCACAGCAATATCAAGAAGCCTAAAGATGATATACTCATGTACCATTCCCCCCCTGCTATTTCTCAGCTGTTCAAAGACGTCCTGTAGTTTTTGCAGCTGTGTGAATCTGAGTCTCTTGTCAAGCAAAAAGGAAAAATACTCATGATAAATAGTCACCAGGTTATACAAGCAATGGATATTCTGTCATTTTTCCATCTGTCTCTAGCCAAGTGATATCAGCCTTATAGCAATGCTTTTTAAATGTAGAATGACAATGGCGCAGTCACCAATTCATACTAATTAATTATACCAGACTAGAGTTTTCTACATAACTAATATAATTTCAATCATGAAGCATTTGGAAATACCTCTGTGCAGATCTCTACAACTTCATTAACAGAATCCCCAAATATATCTTTCTTTGGAAGCTTCTTAAGAAGATGAGCTCTAAACTTTTCAGTCTCCTGAATAAATAAATAAATAAAAAAAAAATCATCATCCACATGATATACTAGAAAAGACAGCAATTAGAATTTCATGGTTAACAAAAAATAAAATAGCTTATCGCTAAACAGTAAGCAAGAAACAGATAGGTGAAGAAATTACAATATTCATAAAGATAAATTACAGGAAGAAAAAAAAAAAAAAAACTTGGAGCTTGTTTTGAAGTTCAAAGAAAGAATAACCATCTGTTTGGATTCAACTTACTATCTAATTTATCAGATAATAACAAAGAAAAAGAAAAGGGGTAAAAAAGAAACACATTATATAACATACTAGCAGGAATCTCCATAGCCCCAATTGGTGATATTCAAAGTTTAAATGAATCAAGCAATTGGGTGTGATCAGCTCCGATTCCATTGAAAATCACTTCATTCCATTAAGAAAAAGACATCGAGTATTAGAAGAATCACTGAAATCTTCCTTAGCTTAGAAGAAAAAAAAAAAAAGTGGGTAGCACGTGAATCACTTTATTTCTCAAATGGGCAGTAGATAAATCACTTCATTTCGTATAAAATGCTAATGGGTAGTAAAAAAAATCACTTTAGCCTAGACCCATAAAGAGAAGAAGAAGATAAATGTGGGGTTGGAGATAGAAAACACGTACTGAATCTGCGAATTCGGGGATTGGGTCTGGAAATACATACTCCGCTGACTCCGCTGCCCTGCAAAGCTGCTTTCTTTGCAAAGAGAAAGATAGGGAAGGCTGTGTTGGTGGGGTGTTTATAGAAGCAGAAGGGTATTGGAATCTAAGGGAGTAAACAACAGAGAGACGAAGAGGAGGAGGAGAAAAAGAAGTGCTGGCAGAGAGATGAAAGAGATAAGGAGGAGGAGAAGAAGAAGAAGGGGAAAAAGATGATGATTGTTTTATCAGGGGATGGGATGACAAACTCAAAGCAAGGGTTTTGTTCACTGCCATCTTTCTCTCCCTCTCTCACAGCTCTTTCTTATCCATCCATGTGTATATATATATATAGTTGGAGCCTGGAATTCAGGTACAGAGTGAGCTGAGCCTGAGAGTGACTGAAATGGGAGGGAGGAGGAGAAAATCTACAGAGTGGTCCACATGTGATCGGTGTAGGACCCACCGTGGGCAATCAATGGAACCACTGTGTCCACTTTCGAAGAATCAATGCTTTGATTTTTGAAATTGGATGGGGGATGAAATGATGATCCGTGATAAGGACCATTGATTTGGCGGAGCAACGTCTTTTGGGTGGCATAAACGAGAGCGGAAAAGTAATCTGTGTGGAAAAGTAATCTGTGTGGAGATTTTTTCACTTGTGTGGACTTTTTTTATTATCATTTAAATTAATTTTCTATATGTGCAGGTCTCCTTTGGGTCCCATCTCTTTTGACTGAATTACCAAAAATCTAAAAAATCTTCATAGCTTATTTAGCAATGAAGATTTTCACATAAAAAACGGTGGTAATGTCCAATAAAGTAAAGACGATGAAAAAAAGGCTTACTTTAGTACTTTCTCTCACACATTATTTTACCATGCATAAAATAGATACAAACGTTGCTTAGTCACTCACTTTATCTCACCCTTTCTATTTTGATACAAAGGTTTTATCCATACGGTAACATTTAGTCATAACTCTATTAGACTACAAAGGTTAAATATTTTTCTATACATTATCCACACTAGGTTGTACTTATGCAAATTTTGTAATTTTTTTTTAATTTATGCCATATTGCACAAAAAGTTCTTCCTTTATTGGTTAAAAAAGTTATATTTATATATGAGGAGTATTCCTATGCATCTATCCCTCACCAACTCTCTTTTGGGAAGTTTCAAGTACATAGGCTCCCCTATGTATTTGAAATTTTTCAAAAATGGAGTGTCCCTCACTCTATTGTGAGGGATAGATGCACTTGAATATTTTTCTTTATATAAATATACATATCTGATATCATACGGGTTACAATTTTAAGTGATATCACGCATTTGTGAGCATCTAAGTCCTTAAAAAGCTATGTGAGATAATTTGTGAAAAAAAAATATCTCAACTTTCATCACTAGACGAAGTTATTCATGGCTAGTGTTGAGGCATAACCCCTTTAATATATACTGGTTGAGGTACATTGTGGACCACCCCTTTAATATTAATACATTTAAATTGTTAGTACGTGCAAGTCATCATTCAACTTGACCCAAAGGTTGCCTATGCTTTTTCACTCACGCTTATAGTTGAATGAGCCCAAAAACTACTGTATATTTACTTGAAAGGGAAGAATAATGTAATTCAAATACCATGTTTTATAGTAGAAATCCTAAAATCCAACCCACCTGAAAAAAGGTCATAAAATCTTTAGGGCACATTTGTGTATACATATTTCAGAGGAGGTGGAAACAATTTACAACGTTCGATCCAAATAGTTTGTCGCAAAAAATGCGTAGAAATCGGTATTTCTTATTCGATAAGCTTCACCTTAATTTCTTACCTCCCTCATCAAAATTGGATTTCCATTGAAGAGTAATGCTTCTTTTCTCTTCCGCAACTCTGCACAAACATACTCTCGGGGCCTATTTCTCTAGAGGTGTATTTCTACCTTAACTGCCACGTGCCGTGAGGATATTATCTTTGATGAAGCTTAGATGGCCTTTAGTTTTACAAGAATTATGAGAATTATTGTATAGAGAATATAAAAATGCTCCAAATGCTATCCCCCCACATGGATTCCAAATCCTCATCTCTCGTCCAATATTTGAAATCTTGGAATTTTGAAAGGCTATTTCTTGACTTTTCAGGTGGCTTGCAAGGATTTAATTTTTAGAATTTTAGCAAAAGAAACATAGTGTTGAAATTTCAAGTGGGCAACACATATATGATATTAATGTTAGAAAAATCTCCAATACAAGAAAATCCTGTGAGAAAATTTCCCAAAAAAAAAGTAGGCCATAAGAATTCGCAAAATCCCAGCTCTAGCATTTCAAATGCCCACGAGGATTTGGAGTTCCATATGAGGGCTAACACTTGTAAAATTTAAATTATAAGAAAAGGCCATCCAAGCTTCATCGCAAACAATGCCCTCATGGCTGTACATTTGCCCAAATATCAATACTGTGATCTAACATTGTAATGGTATAAAAACACCTTCTTATCTTAATGGCAAGGAGACGTCAGTTCTTACTTATCTGTCTAGGTTTGATATTCATTCTAAAAATTTCATCTCACGTAGGAGCTCCATAGCCTCACCCTAGAGCTAGGTCCCAGCTTCCTAACCTGTTCCAAAAACATTCACAAATCCGAGGGCTAGGGTCCCAGCTCCCTAACCTGGTACCAAAAACATTCAACAATCCAAATGCATGGGCCTAAATTAATCTCATGGACCATTCGATCAAGTTTCTATGAACTCCAAAAATAATACCACGTGTAAGTCGGACCAAGCAGCCAACACAAAAGCCCTCCGGCTCCGAGAGCTTGGCGCGTCAGGAACAAGAGAAATCTCAAATCCATATCAAAACCATTCCAGACTTTCGTTTTTTTCTCTCTACTCTTTTGTATCGTTTGTAACTGAAGAGCGAAATGCGAATGGCGCCCAAGGCCAAGACCAAAGCTAAGAAGCCTCCTTCCTCTGATCCCCAAGGAATGTTCAAAGGGATGATTGTCTTTTTAGTCGGTATTGGAGTTCAGACACGAAGACTTGAGGTTCTTTCCAATACCCACCGATCCTTTTTACAAATAAATCTCTCATTCTTTACCTTTCGTGGGTCTGCTCTCATTTGTTTGATTCTTGCTTTGAATGCCCAATTCAAAGAAACCCCAATTAAGTATGATTGTTTTGAGAAGCTTTTATCCTATTGGAACTTCCCATCTGCTTTAAAAATCGAACTGGAGGCCGCCGTGCGGCTTGTTTGGGAGGTTCAGTCCAACCGAGTTCGATCGAATCGGGCTGTTATGTTCATCATTATGATAGCGAAATAAACAGTACAATGTAGTTTGGGATATTGGAATCAATTAGAATGGGGCAAAATCGCCACCGAAGTAGGCAGTTTTCGCGGTTGTTTTGATGGGTTAAAGGGTTTTGGTTGGACTGAAACTCCTTTTTGGGTGTGTGAAAGGATATGGGCACCTGACCAGAGGCGGACCCAGGATTTTCGTTTAGGTGGGGCTAAACTTAAAGGATGCTCAAATTTTTTCACATCAACAATAATGAAAGAAAGAATATATATTCCATGTAAATACACGCAAAATATTTAACTATATCAACTTAATATATTTCTTGTTTGAGATGAGTACTATTCATTTCTCCAAAATTTACAGTATAAGAAAAGTATACTGAAAACAAAAAAGTCTCCCAAAAAATGAGGGCAAACCCCAAAAAATTCGGGATTAACCCGAAGAAAGAAGTACATATTAATGATTGGACATTAACTAACATACACTTCTCTCATCAAAAGTCATCTCAACCCCAAAACAAAGTTTTTTACAATTGCCCTCTACGGCTCTTCATATTTTGAAAGCGTTGCATGATCGTCTCATCATCAATGCTATTGAATATGTCTTTTTCTATATACACAAGCAAACAATCATTCATCCACTCATCTTCAATTCGATTGCGCAGTCGATTCTTAACGATTTTCATAGCAGAAAATACCCTCTCAACAGTAGCAGTGGCAACTGGTAGGGTTAGTGCTAATTTCAAGAGCAAATAAATTAAAGGATATGCAATGTCCCTTTTTGTTTCAACCATCTTCTGAGCAAGGCCGCTAATTCCTTTCACTCCAAGAAACTTACTATTGGTGCGCATATCAGTGATATAAGTCGAAAGCTGACTATCAAGTCTCACCCGATCTAAGCCCGAAAAATCATTTGGATATAATTGAGAGAGCCGGATCAATTTTTCCTTATCGAAAGCAGAGAATGAATCACTTGGATCCAAGCATGCCACGCAAAGAAGCAACTCAGTGTTCACCACATTAAAGCGGCGGTTGAGCTCTTGAAGTTGCAAATCAATTGTAGCATAGAATATGTCGACTCGAAAATGATGGAGATTTGTCAATTCAGCTTTACGTCGTGATCGCTTTCGTCCAACAAACATATCATTCATATTGGGAATGATGATTTCATATTTATCACAAAATGAATGGACTTCAAATAGGAGAGAATCCCACCCATTGTCTCTCATCATTTGCAGTCGTTGCTTCGACACTCTCACTAGTTCCATGGCAGTGATGATATTTTGATCTTTTCGCTGCAATAACTTTGATAATTCATTGGTGATCCCCAATATATCTCTCATCAAATGCAATTTAAATGCAAAATCAAAATCATCCAATACACTCAATAAGTTAGTGGCAGAGCCCTTATTTTCACTCGTATTATCATCTGAGATAATTTCAAGCACATCAACCACTGAGGAGAACATGAGTAGCAGGTTAATCAATGTATCATGATGAGAGCCCCAACGTGTATCTCCCGGCCTCTTGAGGCTAGTCTTCTGATTCAAACCCCGTCCACTTTCAAGTTCGCCCGAATTGAGAGCATCAACAATTTTAGCAGCTTGTATATTTTGGAGCATGTCGTGACGTTTGCAAGAGCCTCCAACAACATTCAACACCATAGAAACCGACTCGAAGAAAGCGTCGATTAAATTGTTATCTCTTGCAACAGCAACGAGTGTCAACTGAAGCTGATGTGCAAAACAATGAACATAGAATGCAGTGGGATTCTCATTTTGAATGAGCCTTTGCAGTCCATTAAGCTCACCCTTCATATTAGCAGCCCCATCATAACCTTGCCCACGCAAACTTGACATGCTCAATCCATGCTTAGAAAATATCGCTTCGATGGCCAACTTAAGTGATTGAGCTTTAGTGTCTGCAACATGTTCTATGGCTAAAAACCGCTCAATCACACATCCCCGCTTATCCACATAGCGTATAACAACTGCCATTTGCTCTTTGATAGAGATATCCCTAGATTCATCCACCAAAAGAGAAAATGGTGCATCTCCAAGGTCGGAAATGATAGCTTGAGTGGTTTCTATGGCAGCCGCATTCACAATGTCTTTTTGAATCTTAGGTGAGGTCAATTTTAAATTCTCAGGAGCATTTCCCAATACAACTCTTTTAATAGCTTCATTCTGATTGGCAAGTACTTGCAAAAGCTCAAGGAAGTTACCCATATTGTTTGAATCTTCAGATTCATTATGACCACGAAAAGGCAATCCTTGGCGCAGAAGAAATCGAACAGAAGCAAGTGTTGCCTTCAAACGGATTCGATAATCTGTTCGAGCTTGACTTGATTGCTTAACAATAATCGTCTCAATGTGTTGCTCTTGATTCAATAAGTTCTGACACTTCTCATATGCTTGATTATGAACACTATTCGGGCCTCCCACATGATTTTCAATTCTTTCTTTTTTCCTCCAACTTTTAAATCCTTGAGTTATAAAAGCATCATAACGCGTTTCCTCCCCAAAAAGATAACAACACATGCAGAATGCAGCATCTTTTTCTATGCTATACTCCAACCAACTGCCATAATCCTTAAACCAAAAAGGATTAAATCGTCTCTTATCTTGTCCACACCCCGTATAAGGAAACTTATGGTCACGAGGCTGACAAGGGCCCTTTTGTAGATATGCTCTTCGGACTTGGTCCCTATCCATAGGATGATAGCTTGAGATTGGATTCCGTAACCCAGGATCTGCGGGAAGATCAGTCAAGTTAACCTCTACACGCCCTTTCTTCGAGGATGATGGCATTTCATCATTCTTATCATTCTTTGGAGTCGGAGATGGTGGATTGGTAGTTGATTGTTTTTTGTAATATTTTTCCATATCTGATTCAAAGATAAGGTCAATTACATCAAAATCCTCGCCAACCACCAATAATCACCATTTATAACATAGGTTAAAGACATGATTTTAAATAATTTCTTTTTATAAGGAATCCTGCTACTAACACTTGATTTGTAAATAAGCTTTTAAGCCACGACACCCAAATCGCGAAGCCTCAAGAAATTAGCACACAATTTGACAAGCAAACTACCACAATAATAAAAAAACTGGATGAAAAATCCATTAAATTTAATATACTACTACTTAGTTATCCTACTTCAAGAAAGGGGCACAAATTTATAGTTGCATTTATAGTTGCATACATCAGATCTGGGATGGAGAATGAGATGTTACCCATATGGATCAGGCGTAGATGTCTCAGTCCAATCATTTCATGACCAATGCCTCCGCTTCATATAAAGCTAAGAAGCACGGACACGGACACGAGACACGGACACGACACGACACGGACACGCCGACACGGCATTTTTCAAAAAAGTAGGACACGGACACGTTAGGGACACGTTAATAATTAATAATAATAATAATATATCTAATCATATACTAAAAGATACTATCATTTTAACTTTGCAATCAATTTAGCAATCAAATAAGTTATGACCTTTTACAAACAGCCCCCTTTTCGTTTCATTTTTTACTCTAATTTATTATTTTAACTTTGTAATCAATTTAGCAATCATATAAGTTATAACCTTTTACAAACAGCCCCCTTTTCTTTTTATTTTTTACTCTAATTTTATTATTTTAACTTTGTAATCAATTTAGAAAACAAATAAGTTATGACCTTTTACAAACAGCCCCCTTTTCTTTTCATTTTTTACTCTAATTTTATTATTTTAACTTTGTAATCAATGTAGCAATCAAATAAGTTATGACCTTTTGCAATCAGCCCCCTTTTCTTTTCATTTTTTACTCTAATTTTATTATTTTCACTTTGTAATCAATTTAGCAAACAAATAAGTTATGACCTTTTACAAAAAGCCCCCTTTTCTTTTCATTTTTTACTCTATTTTTATTATTTTTTTTCCAATTAAAAGAGGCCAGCGTGTCCCCAGCGTGTCCCAGCGTGTCCCCAGCGTGTCCCAGCGTGTCCGAAATATTAAAAATAAAAAAAATAATCAGGACACTCTTTTGGGCGTGTCCGACACGTGTCGGAGCGTGTCCGGAGCGTGTCCGTGTCCGACACGTGTCGGACACCGACACTCTGGCCCCGGAGAAGTGTCCGTGCTTCCTAGATATAAAGCCATGGCCATGGTCCCTCCCATGGAAAACAAGGTGACACTATTGACATATTTTCTTGCTTTTATTGCAAATAGTATCAAAACAATGTTGGGCCGGTGGCTAGCTTTGATTATTACACCATCTAAGTTAGATTCAAGACTTCTTTTAATTGCAAACATTATGGAACCAATTTAGTGAGCTGAATAGTCAGATTTATGTTGATGTGTTCATAAAACAAATAACAGATCATGGTTGGTTGTGAAATCTATTTCCCTCTTATTCTATTGTTGTTTCCTGTTTAGCCCATTCTCCACTCTTTATTGTGCATGCTCTGTATCTTTCAAGGATGCAACAAGGCTTGATCATGTTCACTGAAGAAATTGGACTGCATAAGAATTGTAGTTGAAAATTTTTCAGCCACTCTTAAGACAGATCTAGTTGGGACACAAGACACTCTTTTCCCAGCTAACTGCCATGGTGCCATCCATGGTATCATTTCTCACCAGGGCATATAGAAGTTAATAGCCATGGTTTTGGTGTCTAATAATCACATAGTAATATTTGAGGAATAATTATTGGGCATAGTTGAAGTGATGATTGGCACTGTAGATGGTGTAGATTGAAGATGATTGGTAATTGGGTATGACAATCAGAAGATTTTGAGCCATTCAAGTGATTCAATGATTTTTATTTTTATTTTTCCCATCTAATTTAGATGCATTATTTTGCCATAAATTGGGTTCGTTGATATTGGATGAGAAAGTGGACTCATCCTGTCATCCATGTCCCTGTTGTCAGATAATTTGAACATCAACAACAACCCACAAATCTCACTCATTTTTATAAATCAAACAAGAACACAAGATTCAGAAAAAAAAAAAACCCAAAATCAAGTCATGTAACAATGAAAATCATAAATAAAAAGCCCTAAATCAAAACAACCCTAACCGTCTAACCCTTATAACCATCAAACAAAAATCAAACAAAAACAACCCTAACTTCTTTGTGCAACGCCTAAAATAATGAATGAAATCAAAGAAATTAAATGGGGGAGAGGGAAAGATAGGCAACATAGAAGCCATTAAAATGTAAAAATGGATGTTTGACAGAGAGAGGCGACATATAGAGAGGGAGAGAGAGGCAACAGAGAGGGAGAGAGAGTTACCTGAGGTCCTGAAGGCTGAAGCTCAAAGATCTATCTATGCTGCGTGCATTCTCCCTGGTTCAGGTTGTCGAAAGGAAGATGGAAGGTCGAAAGAGGGAACTGGGAAGGTCGAAACTCAAACGAGGATGCTGACTGCTGAGTTTCTTTCTTTTCGTTTTTTTCATTCTGTTTTCATATGGGGCAAGGGCCTTACTTATGTGGGGCGTGGGCCAAGGCCCAATACCATTTCAAAAGGCTTTTGAAAATTGACCTGGGGCGGTCGCCCCAGGTCATAACAACGTCCGTCCGCCTCTGCACCTGACCTTAGGACGTGTGTTTGGATGTGTGGTGAGGTAAAGCCTCCATTATCCAGACAAGAAAAGGCATTTGATTATATCAAAAATACACAATTTCAAAATTCCCTCTCAATTTAAAAAAAAAATAAAAAAAACAACCTCCTTTCTCTCACTAAAAGACAAAAAAAAGCTCCACTTTTCTATATAAAAAGTCAAAAATATTCCATACCAAATAACTAAAAACAAAACACCATCATAACACCTTATATTTTATTCTCTCTTGATTTGATGCTTCACCTCACCGTACTTCAATTCACCGTACATCCAAACAGAGCTTTAATGAGTGAGATATAATAGCTACAATACAAATGATCTGATTTGTGTATTACATTGTTTTTTTTTTTTTAAATTCTTCCTGTCTGTTTTTTAGTGTATGATATAACTGTTTAGATGATGCTGGTGAGTAGAATCTGTAGTCCTATTATTATCTTGTTGGGTTGCTTCTCTTTGGATGACAAAGAACTTAGTTCACAACTTATGAAGCTTTTATGTACTTTCAATGTTGTTGTGCTTTAGATTTGGAAACAGAAGCTGATACAAATGGGAGCCACTATTGAGGATTACCTTTCAAAGAAGGTTACTCATATTTTTGCAATGAATTCGAATACTCTTCTCCAGAAACTGGATCGCGAACGTCTGATGAGCTTTAAAGGGGTGAGTTCTTTTACTTCTGTTTCTTTTTATTGAAATTGAAGGGTTATTGGCTTACTCATAAACGTTCCATTATAATTATATTTTTCCTTTTAAGGGAAATGATCATTTATTTGGATCTACCACGTCCTTTTTGGAGATTGCATTGCTGGATCCCACCTGTTAAACTGGTGTTGTTGGATATCATCCTCTCCCCATGGTAGGTCTAGGCTACGTATTAGTATGAATAAAGTGATATTTATTATTGCATTGGTCCATGTCAAGGGTTTTAGTTTATCTGATGAGCAATGATGTCCAGTGGCATGGTCCAATCCAATGGTTAATACCACTTTGTTTCAAGTGATATTAATTATTAAGGATTCATCCCCTAACACGTGGGAAGGTGAGAACCAGTGGTAAGTCTGTAAGTGCATTGAAAGGTAAACTAGGAAGGTGAGACCAACAGTAAATTAAAAGGCAAGCCTCATAGTGAAACTTTTCGAAATAATAAACGTCGTCATCGTTTTCTTTGAGATTATATATATATATATATTAACATAACTAAGGAGTGAGAAATCTAGAAGTGTATGTGTTTCCGACTACTGCTCAGGCCAGTGTTAACATCTCAAACTGCATATTCATATGCTCCATAACGAAATGGAGTTGCTAAGTGAAAAAATTGTTTTTTTGTTTGCACACTTGCGACCTGTGGGCAAGAAAAAGTTAATCATTACATCTCCTTAGTACCCAGCAAACATCCATCGAACTCCATCTTGCAACTGCTGGAGTCCACAGCCTATTAGTACATTAAGGAGAATGGAAGAGGAGCTGTTAAAGTGGAAGGATCATCACATTCAAGTGTCTATTGTAGGCATGCAAACAGGTCATATCCAGGGTGAAACCATGGTGGATCCTGACCCAGATTTGTCTTTATTGATCCAGTTCCAAATATGAAATAAGATGTAGAGTGCATAGGTCTAAATGGATAAAAGAGATATAATTCCTTTTTTTTAAATATACAAGTGGGATTATTAAATGGTATATGATTAAACTAAGCCAACTATCAAATATGAATATAATTCAAGCTATTTAGACCCTTTAAAACCTATATATATATATATATATATTAATAAGTGTATGTAATCGTCTATGATGCAAGGATACTTCAAAATGGACAACGCATCATGTCCGATACTTCACTTTTCATGTGCAAAATCCGTGTTCCTGCAATATCCACGGCGTGTCCATGTCATATCCCTGTTGTATCTAGGCATCACAGGTAATCAATATCCACGGCATGTCCATGTCATATCTTGTTGTATCTGGGCATCATAGGTAATCGTCCTATATCCGGATCCTTAGTTGGAACGTACAGGGACCCACTTTGGATTTGAATGTTCTAGATCCTGTATGCGTGAATTGTCCTGCATCCGGATCCTTGGGTCGGAATGTATGAGGATCCAATTTTGGATTTGAATGTTCCTGATCCTATATGCATGGATTTGGATCTGGATCCAAATTTCTGTCAGGTCCAATATTGGGTTTCATACCCGCTTTATTGGGAATTGGAGACATTAATAAGTCAAATACCCCTTTGCAATCCTCAACATTCAAAGCAACATATTTTTGGTACACCACTTATACAATCAGCATAGTATTTTTGACATTTTCTTTTCCCCTCCTATCCATGATAGACTTCAACTCAAATGATTTCAGTATGCCTTTCTACAACCAGCAAAGCTTTCCACGGTGAATGTAGGAGTTCCATTTTCTCTGTATCATTTATAAATATATAATCTTTTTCAATCAGTATAAGGTATGTCTGAGGTTCTTTCTTTTTCCCATCATAGAAGTCTTCATCTTAAGGCTTTGTAAGTAGTGTCCCAATTCAGGGGCGGACCCAGGAACATGGTCCTGGGGGCTGAAGCCCCCACCCCATATCTGAGAATAGTTTGAAATTTCTAAAAAAGAACCCTGCAAATCTTGAAAATTAGTATATATATTTTATATTTGCCCCTGTTGGTAAAGTAAAGCCCCACATCCCACATCGCTTTGCCTGAGGAAATCCTAATTCTGATAACACCCTTCGGAGCCAAATAATTTTTGAGCAAGCAGAAGACAGCACGATATTCTGCTTCAGTGGAGGATTTCGAAACACTCTTTTGTTTTTTACACTTCTAGGAAATTAGTGCATTGCCAAGATACATGCACCATCCCGTGGTTGACCGACGGGTATCTGGGCAACCTGCCCAATCTGCATCATAGAAGCCTCTGAGATCAAGAGAAGACCCAACAGAGTAAAATAATCCTCGATCCGGAGTTCCAAGTAAATATCGAATGATTTGTTTGACTGCAGCTAAATGATGATGACGTGGTTCAGTCATGAATTGGCTCATTAAGTTAACAGCATAGGAAATGTCCGGACGAGTGATGGTTAAGTAAACAAGGCTGCCGACCAATTTCCTATAGTAAGTCGCGTCAGAGAGAAGATCTCCATCCTCACGCCTATACTTTACATTAACCTCCAATGGTGTATCAACTGGAGTGGAATCCTCCAAGCGGGCCAATTTTATCAAATCTGTAGCATATTTATGTTGATTTATAAAGATTCCGCCTTTAGAGGTATGAACTTCTAGTCCTAGAAAATATTGAAGCTTTCCCAGGTCCTTCATATGAAATGAGGAATTAAGTGTATCCTTGATCTCTTGAATGCCGATCATATCGGATCTAGTGATAATAATGTCATCAACATAAAACGAGAAGAACCGTAATCCCATACGAACTTTTCCGAATAATCATAGATGGATCATTTTTACTTTGCACAAACTGAATCTTTCGTAGTGTTTGCTTGAATTTGTCGAACCAAGCACGAGGTGCTTGTTTCAGTCCATAAAGGGACCGTCGCAACTTGCAAACCTCAGTGGTAGAACTATTCTGAAAACCAGGAGGATGTTTCATAAATACATCTTCTTTAAGATCACCATGAAGGAACGCATTTTTTACATTCATTTGATAAAGAGGCCATGTTTGTGAAGCAGCAACAACAAGCATGGTCCGTACTGTGGTCATTTTAGCCACTGGGGCGAAGGTTTTTTCATAATTTATCCCATATTCTTGACGATTGCCCAGTGCAACAAGACGTGCTTTATATCGATCTAACGATCCATCAGATTTGAGCTTGACCGAGTAAACCCACTTGCATCCAATTGGTTTTATCCCTTCTGGACAACTTACAATTTCCCAAGTGCCATTTGATAGCAAGGCATCAAGTTCTTCATGCATTGCATGTTGCCAACAAGGTTGCTGAGTAGCCTGCGAATAAGAATTAGGTATGGAGACAGATGTCAAGGTGACAAGCAGGGAGTTATTAGCGAACCCATACCTATCCGGTGGTTTAGAGGGACGGGTGGACCTTCGAAGTGGTTGAAGATCAGGCGCTAGGGATTGTTCTAGGTTAGGATCCTCTTCTGCAGTTGTTGTAAGCGTCCCTCTTCATGGTTTGAATCTTATATTTTCAGAAGAGTCATCAAAGTCATGTAAAAAGGAATGTGTAGACTGAGGCAAAGACACATGGTGAAGTTGAAAATAAAACTGTTTTTCCAAGAATATGACATTCCTAGATGTGCGAATACGATGAATTTTAGGATCAAAACACAGGAAACCTTTTTAATGTGCTGCATAACCAAGAAAGACACATTTTACAGATTGTGCGGATAATTTATTGATGGAAGATGCACAAAACAGACACAACCAAATGGATGAAGGTGACTGTAGCTAGGTGGATAACCATACAAATGAAAACGAGGAGACTGGTTTTGTAACTTAACTGAGGGAATTCTGTTTATAAGATGAACTGCGGTGGAAATTGCTTCTACCCAAAAATAAGAAGGAACAGAAGATTTAAGCAGTAGGGTCCTTGTTACATCCAAGAGATGTCGATTTTTCCATTCTGCGACCCCATTTTGTTGAGGGATATATGGACATGAACGTTGGGAAATGATTCCCTTGTTATGAAGAAATTCTTGAAAATCATGAGAAACATACTATCCACCAGAATCTGAACGAAGAATTTTAATGCTTTTTGAGAATTGATTTTCAATAAATGCTAAGAACTTTTTAAACGCATCAAACACTTCAGATTTGGAATGCAAAATATAAATCCACGTATACCTACTAAAATCATCGATGAAGATCACAAAATATTTGTGATGCAAATGAGAGATAACGGGAGAAATTCCCTAAACATCACTATGAACTAAATCAAAACATTCAGTGGTGATATCACGATGAGTAGGAAAAGACAGAATCTTACTTTTACCCATTTTACAGCTTGCACAATCAAATGAAGCATCACGAAAAGAAATATTCTGTTTATTGAATAATAATCCAGATTTTAACATAAACATTAATTTCTTGGCATTCGGATGTCCTAGACGTCTATGCCATAACTGAAAAACATTATTATCAGAAGTCGAATCAACAACTGAAAGTAAAGATTTATTAAGCAGAGGAGTCGATATGCTTAGAGGAAACAACCTTCCGCATTTAGGACCCCTCGCCAGAACTTTCCCCGAGACCGATCCTGCACAACACAACCAAATTGAGAAAATGAAACCATGCAGTTGTTATCAATCAATTGCCCAACAAATAATAAATTAGATGACAACTGTGGTGAATAAAACACTTGATTCAATGGCAAAGAATGAGAAAATTTTCCAATAGACTCAATGGGAAGACTTTCCCCATCTGCAGTGTGAATTTTTGAATTCCCATGGTATGGCTGAATATCAGTAAGAATGGAGGAAGAAAAGGTCATATGGTTAGAGGCACCAGAGTCTACATACCAAAGTTGCGATGTTGGTGTTTTACCTGTAAGCCCAAGGGCAGAAAAGGCAGACTGTAAAATCTGTTGGACAACTTCAGGAGGAAGAGTATTGGCCGGAGTAGTAGGAGTAACTGATAGGGCAGACTGTTCGGCTACTTGTTGCACAGTTGCATCAGAAGATTCTTCATGATGGGAAGTATGAAGTGCCTGATTCCCTCTATTCTGCGGCCTCCTTCGGCATTCAGAAATTATATGCCCAGCTTTTTTGCAATAATTGCATACCTTTTTCTTACACTGGTTAGCCACATGACCATACTCCTTGCAACAATAACATTGAACTTTGCTTAAGTCCCTAGGCTTGGCTTGACTAGCAAAGGCAACATCCAAAGAAGGAGTGCCTTTATTGTCAATCGTAGCTTGAGTCAGAAGACGCTGCTCTTCACGAAGAAGCTCTCCGAGACATTCATTCAGAGAAGGGGTGGGGACACGGCTCAACAGATTTGAGCGAACCAATTCATATTCTACTCGTAGTTTCATCAAAAACCGATCTCGTTGGCTGTCCGTATGTTCCTTTTGAAAATCAGGAAGAGAGGCAGCAGAAAGGGTGGAGTAAACCAGTTCCGTGTATTCTGTCCATAGATTGATAAGCCCGGAATAGTAGTCTTGAATCGACTCATTCCCTTCAGAAATATCACATTTCAGTTGATACTTTCTAGCAGAATTATCTTGATTATAGATTATGCTCAAATAGTCCCACATTTCTTTTGTTGTCTTATATGGACGTTAATTGAGCACAATCTGTTGGTCCATTGAGCTAGTGATCCAACTCATGATCGTAGCATCATTGGTCTCCCATAGATCCAATTTAGCATTATCTATTGGTTTAGGAAGAGTCCCATCTATGTGTCCCCAAAGATTCTTTCCCCTTAAAAAGAGACGAACTTGGAATTCCCAAGAGAAGAAATTTTTTCTATTAAACTTGACCGGCAAAACTTCTATTTTATCAGCCATTTTAAGATGTGCAAGATGATGGAAATTTCAGAAATCCAGATTTCTCGGTTCCACAGAAAAAGCAGCCCAAAACAAAATGCAAAAACCACAAAAAATGGCTCAAGCGACCGAGAAAAAACAGTACTGTTTTTCAATTTGTGTTCAACCAAAATTTCAAACCTTTAATCTGATTTTCAGGATGAGTAGGTATTGAAATTATATAACTTGTGCCAAAGTTTGGTCCAGATCTCACAATCGATCACAGAATCCAATTGTCCAGATAAAAACTATTTCCCAAAACTGCTGAATGACAGAGTGGGGTTAAAAACTAACCTTTCAGAGCTCCAAAAATTCTGAAAAATTGTAGTAAAACTCAGCAATATTGGTCGACCAACCTCAAAAAGGTACAGCTTCAATCGACTCCTTGAGTGGGCCCCACAGCAGATCAGCTTCAACCTCAGATTTGAAGGACGACTGCTTCTAGATTTGATGTCAGAATAACCTTCTGATAGCAACAATATGCCAGAATGCTAAATCTGATCTTCTCATGTCAACTGTCAAGATTTGATCACCCTGATAAAAATCAATCTCTGATGGACCCCACAGACTGAAAGGACACCTTCTGTGTAGTTCGATATCACCTAAGATACCAGCAGATCTGATTCACAGATCTCTGATATGAACAGCCAGGTAATTTCACTGATGTTTGCCAGAAATTAGTAGATCTGAATGTCAGATCTCTGATATTGAACTAGGAAGACTTTCGAAAGGCTCTGATACTATGAAATAAACCATATACCAACCCAAAAGCTTAAGCTCATAGGTGGAAGGCCCAAACAGGTATATATGAAGCCTTGCCAAAGGCATTACTTAGGCGATGTGGGATGTGGGGCTTTACTTTACCAACAGCCCCTTCCTCCAATATTTCCATTACATAAAGCCCCCCCAAGTATAATTTCCTGGGTCCGACCCTGATGCAGTTGGATATGTAAATTTATTGTTTGGGAAAGATAGATGACTGAGAAACCTCTCAAATACTTGGCTTAAACAATCTCTCTCTCTCTCTCTCTATATATATATATATCATTTTAATCATGAATACCTGTTGCAGAATATACTTTCTTTCCAGTGGTTGGAAGACAGCCTGACACTAGGAGAGAAAACATCTGAGGATTCCTATTGTCTTAAATTAGCGCTGGAAAAGGGGAATGAATTAAGCCAACCTTCTGAGGCAGTATCTACTGAAGCAGCCAAAGGTTACAATTCAGATGATAAGGATGATGAAGCATCATCCTGGAAAAAGACCAGAACATCCGAGTTTTTAGAAGTTACACGTGTTGACGATAAAAGAGGTTCTAGTAGCTTAGAAAGAAACTACTTGATAACTCCAGAACATCAGCTTGCTGTTATTAATGGCACAGATAAGGAACGAACCACTGTAAGAGTTTCTATGGACCCTTCATGTCCTGCCTGTGGTTCTGATGCTGAAATGTCAAGCCAAACTGTTTCAGACGCTGCACATAAGGAAGTAAGATTCAATAAATGTCACTTAAAACCAATTTGTATGGATCTATTTTGTACCAGATCTGCTGTTCCGAAAATTGGTTAACATGCTGTCCTTGTGGTTGCAGATGAATTTTCTATTTATTCACAGTAGCCATCAATGGGGTGTAGATGCTTTTCTTATACACTATAATGTAAATGAGTTTTGCTTTGTATTCTAATTTGGTTGGCACTTTGCAGTCATTGTTGCTTTATAATGCGCCTGATTTAAACAGGAATATCACAGAGATATTTGGAAAGCTGATAAACATATATAGAGGTAAAACTTCTATGGACATATTTGTTTGCCCATTTTGTCTTGTTACTTTCTTTGCTTCTGGATCCAGTATGATAATGTTGTTTTGGTTCCAAAAGCTCTGGGGGATGACCGTAGATCATTCAGCTATCACAAGGCTATATCAGTAATTGAAAAATTGCCTTTCAAAATTGAAAGTGTTGATCAAGTCAAACACCTACCTGCAATTGGAAAGTCAATGCAGGATCATGTAAGTGACCACTCATTGTTTTAAGCTTCCAATTTTTGTCATTTTTATTTTTTCTAGTGCTGTAGTTATACAGTTGTACCTCAATTCCCATCCTTGTCTCTTCATAATCTTATGAATCTTCGTATGCAGACATATTGTTTGTACTTTTAAATATCACTCATTAAACCAATGATCATTTTTCTTTTTTTTCCTTTTATATTTGTATATTTTGGCGACTTTGAATTATCTTCTGCATTGAGTGGTAAGATAATCTTTATAGTGAACATCTGTCTACAATTGTGCACTCGTAACAGTAACCAGTTATGCTGCATACTGTAATGACTCCACATATTTGGGAGTGGAGGTAAAATGGTTATTTGGGAGTGGAGGTAAAATGGCTTGTGAACATCATACAGTGTCTGTTAGATTTGTAAAGACACGGAAGGCCTCTTGAAAGCCCATCAGGGCCCATTAAAGGCCCATAACTGCAACATATGATTTTCATTTGTTATGTTCATCTATAGTCTTTTACATAATATAGGATAAAAACAAAATTTCTCTAGTATCCTTTAGGATAGCAATTGCTGAATCCTCTTATGTACAATCGTAAGCCTATAAATACACAGTTGTGTGCTTACCGATAACATATGGATTTCTTCCAAAATCTTTCTCCTTCTCATTTATTATCAAGATTAACTGTGGTAATCATCAACCTCCCACCCAAACTGCTCATCTGGAAAATGTTCTTCATCAGCTGGTGTTAATGTACAGTTAAGCTCTATCAGTGTATCAAGTATCAACTGCCTTCTGACTGGTCAAATGTGCCCACTGGATGAGGTTGGAACCACAATGAGTTGCATCTCCTTCGCTGTCCCTCATGGTTGTCAGTGATCCGAAGTGTACTATCAAGTGGGCATCTTTTCCTTTTCCCACGGCATTTGATTGGTGTGATTGAGAAAACTAATTGGTGTTGATACTATTTGGGACTGTTCTTTTACTAGAATTTCTGACAAGAATTTAGCGTGTTGGGATTTTTTTGGACATGATGTGATGGCTTGGCCCCTGGCGCTTGAAATGCCGTGTTTCTTTCACAAGAATTCCAAATTCCAGCCACCTAAAAGGTCTTAAATGACCTTTTGAAATTCCTTGAATTCCAATCTCTTTGCCCTTTTGTTTTAGTTTCAATTGCTCTCTTAAGCGGAGGATTTTGGAACTCCACCTAATGGGGAGAGCTTTTGGAGAATTTGAAATTCCCTCAGACATGGAATTTTGGTAAAGAGTGACGAGATGGACTCTTTTCCAAAAAAAATTTCTTTTCATTATGTTATTAGGTCCTTTTTGGTCGGTAACAAGTATCACTAATATTAAGATGGTAATGTACAATAAAAGATGAAAATCATATTATAAGAAAAAAACTCATTCTTTATTTGTGCTTCTAATATGTACATGAACAAAGGAAACTGTAGTTGTTGAAAATAAATTCCATGTCTTCTGTGAAATGAATGCTTCTGTGGTTCTCCACTCTTTTTTTCCTTTTTTCCCCACGATTTCTGATAGACTGTAGAACCTGTCTACATCCTCAGTGGTCTCAAATTGCTAAAACCTCCGGCGCATTTGATTTTTTTAAACCAGTTAATCCTGAATAAGTGAGCAAGACCACCCTTTTATTCTGTAGAACCCCACCCCCTTATTCTGTAGAACCCCACCAATGCCAAGATGCCCCGGTTTTCCACTATCTGCCTGCTCCATCAATATTTAAATTCAACCACCCTAAAATGGGAGGAACCCATGCTGCCTTAGTCTTCTTTTCCTTTTCCCTTTTTCACAAAAATAATAATAATAATAATCAACCACATAGAAGCTCCTGAATTCCTCAAAATATATACAGACTGAAACCCCTGATATTTATATGCATTCATATATTAAAATATTGCCATAAATATATAAGATTGATTAATTTCCTCGAGATAGGCTAACTTTATACTTGTAAGCAGCTGAATATGTGTTTGGACTGGATTTTGCAGATTCAGGAGATTGTGACTACTGGGAAGCTGTCAAAACTAGAGCACTTTGAGAAAGACGAAAAGGTGCTGTACATGTTTGAAAACTGTACTTTTCTTAAGGAATGCTCTTTAATTTTTGTACTCATCATGTCTTAGCATGAGCTAATTTAAGTATAAATAGGTGGTCATTTAATTTTACTCAATCGAATGAACTGTGCATCTGATCTTTGAATGTTTAGAATTTTTAGATCTTCCACAAAATGTGGTTTTAATCTTATGAATTCAGTGTACTTAGATCTTCCACAAAATGTGGTTTTAATCTTATGAAATCAGTGTACACTGTACATGGTTGTCAATTTGTTTTTGTTTGGCTCCAAACCTGAATGTTTGGTCCCATTTTGAATTTTAGTAATACATGTTAGAGTTTCATTTCGGAAAACAGAAAAGAATAAATATATATGTAGAAAAATATTAAAATTTTAAAGAAGTGAAAAAACAAGAAAAATCTCAAAAGAAGAATGGAAAAAAAAAAGAAATAAAGAAAAATATGTGGCGAGGATTTTGGAGGGGGTGGGATTTGGGATTGGGAATAATTTATATAAGAAACTATAAAAATGACTGAAGAACAAGCAATGAGGGTTTTGGAAGAAGGAAAAGGGAAGAGGGGAGGGGAAGGGGGGCAGGGAATTTGGTTTAGGGTTGGTTATATTTTATAAAAAAATTACAAACGCCACCCTGATGAATGAGCAACGAGGGTTTTGGAAAGGGGGATTTGGGTTTGGGTATGTTTTATAAACAAATTTGCAAATACATGCCTACAAATTTTTTTAAAGCCAAAATCAAGACCGAATATTTTCTATTGTGTGGTTCAGTTCGACCAGTAATGTAGACTGGATATTTTCTAATGTGTGATTCAGTTTGGAGGTGGACCGAAATTGTTCGTCCATTTCGGTAGTGCCGAACCAGAATTGACAACGATGGTAGAAGATCCCCAAAATCTTAAATTCATTACAACAAAATAGGAGAAAGGATGTGTTAAGACTCCTTTTATAGGAATTGGTAGAAAGGAGATTATTTATTTTTTCTTTTTTTCCCGAGTCAAATTGGACTCAGCCAATTCATAGAACCATTTCCTATTGTGCAGTGTCATGGACTTGGGGCTGGCAACTCCTGACCTAACCTGCGAACCCATCCCAGACCTAACATGGTAATTTAGGTTGGTTTAGATTAACATTTCCAATATAGCGGTTACGGCGGGGTAGCGGCTAGTGGCCAAAATGCTACGTAGCGGGCGATACGTAGCGCTTGCGGCGATAGTAGTAGTGTAGCGGTGTGAATATTTTAAGTGGTCAAAAAAATATGAATGCGGTGTAGCGGTGTGAATATTTTAAGTGGTAAAAAAAATATGAATATTGCATAATGGCCAATCTTGTGCTTTTTTAGTGATTTGAAACCATGTAAGGGTAGAGACAACTTTAGGAAAGGCTATTGAGCATTAAAAAAAAAAAGGAAAAATAATATTAAAAAAAGACCCTGACTTTTTGCCCTATGGGCATTTTTTCTCAATAAAATTGGAATTAAAAAAAAAAACCTTTGCATGAGAATTGGTCGAAATTGGGAATTTTGATCTAATCAAGGAATTTGAAGCTGAAACGCATTTTAACTGGAAAAATCCCAAACTTTGGACGTTATAATTTGTGGAGGTTACTCAGTTCGGTACACTAACCAAATCGAATAATTTCGGCCAATTTGGTCTAAAGAAATGAATTTGACTATTACGAACGTGACCAAAGTCCTACTCAACTCTAGTAATTGCACTATGACCTACTACCCCAACTTAAACCCCAGCTGGCAATTTTGAGTACATATTGATGTTTGTAACTTTCAAGTTGGGTTCATATTGGCATTTACCACCAGATTTATGAAAAGTTCTGCTTCAGGTGGGCAAATACATATTATGTATTATGGTCCACCCATCCTGTCCTGATCCATTCTTTCCCTAGTTGGACCTGTAAATAAAATACAACGCATCATTATTTTTTTTTTCTCTGTTTATTGGCTAATTTCAAAGTTCTATTTGACATCTAAAGATTTAATTTTTTCGATTTTTTCCTTCTGTGTGCATCTAAAGATATGGTACTGGAGCTTATGTCTGGCTTTTCCCTTCCAAATGTGTATTGTTAATGGTCTCTTTATTCGGATTTTGTTAATTAACTTTTTGAAGTTTTGAACACAATATCTTTTGTCTTCTTCATGCTGATTTCTTCAATCTTTAGTAACATGTTTCCTATTTCACAGAAACTTACCCTAGTTATACTACAAATGTTGTCGTATTATGCTTTTTTATTTATAATAATATGAAGATGTGCGTGCAGAAGCCTTAACTTCTCCTGGATTTTCCAAATCTGTGAAGGTGCGGACAGTGACTCTATTTGGAGAAGTCTGGGGCATTGGTCCAGCCACTGCTCTTAAACTATATGAAAAGGGACACCGCACGCTAGATGATCTGAAAAACGAGGATTCATTAACAAGTGCACAAAAGTTGGGGTTGAAATTTTTCGATGATATCAAGAAGAGGGTACCACGCGATGAGGTGTTGTTGCCATGTTCCTCAGTAAAGAGGAATAGTTTATCTATAGACATTTTCTTCATTTTACGTGCTTACAAAATGATTTTTTCTATTTAATTATGAATTTTTATAGGTGAAAGATATGGAGGTTCTCTTACAGAAAGTTGGCCAAGATCTTTTGCCTGGGGTGAGATCTATTAAAACCATTGTCTGTCTTATATAATAGTCAACATACTCCTTATAAATTCAACATGAATTCTGAGGGCGAAACAGAATTCATGTAGCCGACCCTAACATAGCTGGGACATGGCTTTGATGAGGATGATGTTTCATTATGATGTGTGGACTGTCTTTTGGTTGTGATGAGAACACTAAATTCAACTAGAACAATAAATTGGCACATGAGGACGGATTTTCTTCTTGAAGTACAAATCAGATGTAAAGATCAATATTCTATGGAGCCCCTGGAAGAAGTACAAAATTCTATGGAGCCCCCAAGATTTTTTTTTACACAGAGCCCCCACAAGGAAAATTTTTTGAGTCCGCCCTGGGGGGGAATATCCTAATAAAACACCTGAGCCAACTTTTTTCCTGATATGTTGCTCCATGTTGGTTCCCCCTCCCTCCCACTTTTTTTTAAATCTCTCTCTCTCTCTCTCTCTCTCTCTCTCTCTCTCTCTCTCTCTCTCTCTCTCTCTCTCTCTCTCCTGTATTTGAGTTTCAGATCTGTATATTTTGGTCACTGGTCTTATGATCAATCATAATGGAATTCTTTGGCCTTGAAGGTAATTGTTGTTTGTGGGGGATCATACAGACGTGGAAAGGCTACCTGTGGGGACCTTGACATCATAATTACCCATCCTGATGGAACAAGGTGAAACTGCTATTTAATCAATTCATGCTTCATCTCTGTTACATAATTACATTTGAAGTTTGTAATATTGGTTGTTCATGATGTTGTTTTGTGGGGAAGTTAATAAATTAGTTTGATATTTTGGGCATGATATCAAATTCTTATTTCAGGGGAAAAAAACCAAATCGTTATTTTCAGATACCATCAAAGCCACAGAACAGTTCTTGTGCTATTCATTTGTTCTTGTTTCATTATACTGCTACTGGAGTATACATTACATGAATTTTCTCTAGTTTTTCCTTGAAATATTTATCTCACTAGGTTTGCTGCTGAGGAAACTGTACCTTTAAATGGAAAAATCTTCAAGAGCTTCATCGGCAATTAGCCATCTTGACAGAACATCCACCATGAATTTGAAATGCATATCCTTTTTTTATGTAATCTGGGGGAAATTATGAGTCACTTTAGTCTTACTTTTTTTTAAACCTTAATGCAACTGTTTCCTTTTCAAGAGAGTAGCTTTAAATGATCTCTTATCCATTTTCATGTAAGATGGGTTACTATCAACACAAAGCCTGCTGTGGAGTTAAAATGATTGGCCATAAATTTCTCAATATACTCTCCTCCTTCCATCTCAGACTTGTATAGAACTGCAGATGTTAGATTGTTATATGGTGCAGTTTGGACTCATTTGTCACCCATTTCTTTTGTCTTCTTAGGGCATAGCATAATCTACCCAGAACGTATTCTCGCAGTTCTGTAGATTGGTTTTATACTTTTATCTGTGAAAGGACATGGCGGTATAATAAATGGTGCCCAAGAGTATTATGGGTAATGATAATAGAATAAATGGCTGATGTGGATTAGATCTATAAACCTGTGGGCTCTCCATTTTAAATATAGCATTTATGTGGAATTCCATGCCATTGCACAAAGCACTGAATAAAAAGCCATAAACAAAAGAAGGGTTTCTTTTAGTGTGAGGTTCGTTTGTGCCCTTGAGTCTTTGTGAAGCTACTCCAAGAAATTTGACAACCAATGTATTTGACAACAAAGAGCTGTCTTCAAACATCTCTGAAAAGAAGAAAGTGAGGTTGCAGATATTTAGAGACTGTTTTCTGTTTTGGCTTATTTCTGTTTCTCAGTGTTATGTTGGCTTACATCTCCTTGTTGGAAACCTAGATCCCGTACTGTCTCAGATTCATATGCAATGAATTCTTTCCAACCTTCCAAAAAAGAAAAAGAAGTATACCATGAAGTACAAAAGTGTTAGTAATGGACATATACTCATCTTATGGACAACAAAATAGATCAGTTTTTTGTATTAGTGCCAGCATTGGCGTTCCCTATACCTAAAGTGAGACAAGTTACGCACTTTTTAGATGTGGACAATTTTAATGCATGTAAAAAAATTTGGAAAAGAAGCCCAAAATGGGCTACTTTATTAAAGAAAAGTGGATTGTGCTTATCACATTAAAGGGGGAAAAAAAAGAGTGCCAATATCAACATGTCCAGCAACCTAAACTAGCACACAGTGAATAATATAACTGGAGAAATTGCTGTTGGACGCAATTGCATGGTATGCGCTTACCAATTAATAGTAATTATGTTACCTGCTGTATAGTTGCTAATGCTGCAGCAGTGAGCATGTTTTACAGGTCATCTCACTGTGAATACCATCTTGTTTTTATCATGTTACTAATGTTGTATATGGTATGGATACCATCTTGTGTAGCTTTAGTGATTCATTTTCCTTTATGGCTTGCACTTTCAGTTGCAGAATACATTTCCTTTGAAGCTAATCTTTCTATTTTTCCAGAGAGAACCTGACTATTTACGAGATTTTGTTCATGGTTTAGTCATGGTTTCATTTTCTTGCGTAATAATAATATATTTTAAGCGTTAGTTACCCTGTGAATGCAACAATTGTTAGTTTAACTTTTCTGTTAGAATCTTCTTTTCTTTCCCTCCAAAGTTATAATTAAATTTCAATCTCTTTAAACTTACCTCCTAATCTGAGCTGAATTTGAATCCTCTGAGAGCAGCCCCCTATCCATCAGTGGGACCCATATGACACCTAAACCACTCAAAGTCATGGTCCTTTGTGTGCTGGAGTTTGGCAAAACTTAATTCTATTGAGGTTGAGCCCACCACAATACAACGAGGGTGTGGGGTTTGATTTGAGCAGTTTAGATTTCAGAGGTGGTCCCACTGATGTATTTACAAGGCTTGCATCTTAGAGAAATCTCTGAGGCCACACCTCAGAGGAGATGGATTTGATCCAATAATCTGTGTATAATCTTGTTCCGACTTCCAATATACTAGTCTGGGCCTTCATAGATTATGCTGCAGTACCTGCAAAAGCTAGTGGTTTCCTCATTTCTAACATCTATTTACTTTTGAATGGCTGGTGTGAGTTTCCAGATGTGGGTTTTTCTTCTTTTTTTATTTTTATTTTTTTTTAGTTTTTATTTATTTGTTTTTGTGGGGAGTTTTTTCAGTCGAGGGGCATGGGGGAGGGGTGGAGGCGGTGGTGGTCTTATGATTGCACACATTACCTTGAATATTCCTCATTGACGTTTTCATAGGTTACTTTTTAAAGCTATAATTATCCTCATCTTGCAAAGTTTACCTTTCCTTTTCTCACCTACAGCCATAGAGGATTCCTAGTTCGATATGTTCAGTACTTGAAGGATATCAAGTTTTTGAGAGAGGATTTGATCTTCAGTACTCACAGCATGGAGGTAGATATTTATCTCTTGTTGTAAAACTCCTTTGTTCTAGAAAAACATTTGATTGTTTTCTATATGGTAATTTACTGGTTAATGATATTAAGAATGTGGTAGGTACTATGTAGTTTAAAAAGGCATCAACTTTTTCAGTTGGCCTCCCTAACTATTTCGCGCTCTTTGAAATGCCCACTAGTTGATACTGAAATAGGAATGCCCTTGTTGTTCACTTGGAGTAGGTTCTGATTTGACTGTTTGTGACATCTTGGTTGTGTTATTACACCATGCATTAAACATCTGCTGCGTGAGAGTGAAAAGAGAAAATTTTCTCTCTTGGATTACCATGCACGTAGTTGTACTCTAATGTTTCAACTAGAGACTGTGGCAATGTGCAAGTGCTCGCTATTGCAGCACTGAGGATGCAGGTCCGAGTTATGTTGCCATTCCAAAAAAAAATGAGAGAGAGAGAGAGAGAGAGAGAGAGAGAGAGAGAGAGAGAGAGAGAGAGAGAGAGAGAGAGAGAGAGAGAGAGAGAGAGAGAGTAGAGGGTTTTAAGAGAGAGAGAGAAGAGAGAGAGAGAGAGAGAGAGAGAGAGAGAGAGAGAGAGAGAGTTTTTACTGTAATTTTCTCTCTCAAAGTTCCACACTGACACTCTTGCTGAAGTTTTATGAGAAGCTGGTGATGCTGTGTACTGTAATGGGCTTCTCATACTTCCACAATAGATATAGAAGCATATGACAAAGACCCCTATGCAAACCACAGGATCGCAGATCCTGGATGGATTTGTCTACCTGACTGATGGTCAGCAGTTCCATACTCTTGAGTGGAATCATCTTGCACTGTTCTCCTGATAATATACATGGCACAGCTGACCTCACATTTCACAGGCCTTTTGTCTCCGTATGTGAAGCTTTGATTCGCTAAGAACTCCATTTCCAACTATTTATATGGGAATTCTTTTTTGCTTATGGTGTGCATGCACACGTTATGAGGGAGATTTGATAACAGAACTCAATTTCCAGTTATCTGTATGGACTTTCTCTTTTATTGTACATGCCAGTGTACAGCTTTGATGGATTCAGTCCTTGGGCCTATCTCGCTGAAGTTCCATAAAAACTGCTGAGATGTATTTTCATGCATTTACTACTTTCACAGTCGGTGCATTAGAGCACAGGCGTATACTATAGTCCCTTATTCAAACCATGGGGGGTTCATAAATCCTCAACGTCTACTTGCTAATGTTTAAGGTTGTCAGATTTGCTTGGTTGACAGATGTTTAAGGTTGTCAGATTTGATTGGTTAACAGATAATCTAGTTGTGATTCTCCGATATTCAATTTTGTGTAGGTGGCTGTTGTCAAAATGGCACACACTAAGAGAAATTGAAAGACAATTAATGGAGATGGAATAAGAGTGAGTGTTGATCCTTTCGAGGCTTCCTCAGTATATCGTATATTTCATTCTATCTTTTATATGTTTACAGTCAATGATTCCCCTTAGACCGGGGTATATTCAACAGAAAAGTAAAGATTATCCTCATTGGTTGTCACCATATCTCCCACTTGGCAATATGACTGAGATCCACATAGCTAATTCTATCCAAGTGAGACCAGGTCAAAATAACTATGTTCACCTGAGTGGGTCCAGGTCAACCCAACCCAAATGGGCCCAAGTTGTATTGGTTTCCTCATTTGTTGTCACCATATCTCCCAAACAGGCAATATGAATCAGATCCACATAGCTATTTCTATCCAAGTGAGACCAGATCAAATTAACTATTCACCCGAGTGGGCCCAGGCTCGTATCAGCTTTGATAGCTGTGTGGGTGTGGGTGTGGGTGCATGCATGTGTGATTAGTTAACAAGAACTGTCTTAACATTCCATCCTTTAAGATTGCCACTTGCCAGTGCTGGAGCCTGGAGTTGTAAGAAATTAATTATATATTTGAAATGTATGTGCTTTTCTCTCTTATCTTCTGTCTGTCTGCTCCATATATCGAGTATGTGACTGCTTGATACAGGGAACTGATTCTGGTGTTGATACATACTTCGGACTTTGCACATATCCAGGTCGAGATCAGCGGCATCGCATAGATTTGAAGGTATCCTAATAATTTCTAAATCAGGCTCTTAAACTATTAGGTCCACGCTTATTTTAGAATGACATTTCAACTTTCAAGTACCATAATTTCATGCCATGTTGTTTCGCTTATGGAAAATGAATCTTCACAAATAGAATTATCAAAAGTAGATGTAGCTGTAATCTGCAGGGAGATGAAGATAATAAATCCATGACTGACTCATGCTAGTTGTTGCTTGCTGCACTAGCCAAATTATCTTGTCAATGTTGAACCCTGAAAAAAATTTTAAAAGTGGAAATGTTATAAAAGAAATGGATTTGGTTATTGCAAATATTCACAAAAGCTTCTACTTATTACCCACAGGTATACCCACGAGACATATATGCTTTTGGACTAATAGCATGGACAGGAAATGATGTTCTGAATAGGAGGTATGCTTCCTTGTTTTTGTTGTTGTAGGCTTGTTTTCCTATCTATATCTGTAGTTGATAGTACTAGTTGTAACTCCTGCATAGGGTGTTCTACAAATGTTGTTAATTGCATGAATAGGTTAGAATCCCAAAACTGTAGGATTCATTTTGTACATTGGAGTTCTATCATTAATAAGGGATTTTGACCCATAATCTTTTACATGTTTTTATCACTAATATAGATGGAATTTAGGATATCTATCTGCTCTTTTAGTGCTGGATGTTTGAGTTTGCTAGTTTAATTCTTTCTTACTGTTACCATTGGCCTCATAGATGCTTTCCTGTGAATGAACCTTATACTGAAGGGGTAATGGGAAAAGGGAGGTCAGAAAGTTTTTTTTATTTTTATTTTTTATAAATAGTTCTTCAGTATTCACCATTCAACCATGAAAAAGGTTCCCCATTCTACACCATATGAAAACAAACTCGTGTATGACGAAAATTTAGATGGTTTCTATACATCACTCCTGACCATTCACTAGTTACCCCCTTTGACAAAGGGGAACCAACTGGGGAAGTGCTGAATGTTCCCAAAGATTTTCTCTCATGGCACATTTTTGCACTAATTTTAAGGATGTGTGCTAGGGAAGTGCCTAATTGTAAGGGTGTGACGCCCCGGAGTCCCACATCGACTTTAGAGAGGAAAGTGATTGGGATTATATGTAGAGCTTACACCCTTACTTAGCATGAGGCCTTTTGATGGGTTGAGGCCCATCAGGAACAAAACCGTGAGGCCAGTGGGCCAAAGCGGACAATATCATGCATGGGTAAGGGGTGGGGCGTTATAAAGGGCATACAATATAAATCTCTAAGGGCACGTTCTGCATTAATTTCCACACTTCAGAGCGGTTTGTAGAAACAGGTATTTGTACTAATTTTAGGGACATTGGCTATAGTTATATATTTATTATATGTCCTGAGAAAATGTACACTAAGAGACGATTTTTTTAAAACCTCGCATAATAACTCTTGCTGTTATTAACCTGAAAATGATTTTTGTGACAATGCTTGCATATGCCTTGTGTACCCATATTTGAAGGATATGATACTGGTAATGCTATTGAATACTGCACTGGTACTTGTAGGGTACAGTTTCATTTGATCCTGCTATACCAAGTCCATTTTTTCATAGAGTTTTATTTTATTTTTTTAAACTTTCAGAATGAAAAATGATAGACAGTTCCATTAATTTAAAAATTTGCTAAAGGTGAAAAGGTATTACTTTGTAAAAATTCTTAAATATGAAATTTCATATTATAGATATCATAGCTATATCCGTATCCTTGTCCTGAATTTCAGAAAGCGCCAAGTTGTTTCCTGGATCCTCTTACCCATATTCATATTTGGGCATTAGGTTATAAAATTCATATCCATTCATTTGAAGCCCTTGTCACCTTCAAGTGAAAGAACTTAGTGGTTTATTTCTCAAGATCTCTGCAAAACTGTTTTAACCACTATCTCTTATGTATAGGAAAAAGGCCCCTGATGGTCCTTATGACTAGGGGTGGCAAACGCGTTGGGTCACGTTTTAAATGGGCTCATGAAAACAATGGTTTGCAGGTTGAGGCCCAATCCATAGCTAACTACCCTTTTTTTATTAATTATTCAATGGGTTGATCAACCCCAAGTCACCATGTGGGTCAACGGTCAACCTGACCTTTCCTGCCTAACCGGCGTAACTTCAGCCCGGGGTTGTAGATACTTGGCCCAATCTGAGCCCGCCTAAGTATGAGCTTATGTGTGGCCTGAGCCTGGTCCATTATCTCAATCAGGTGAAAGCCTAATAAAAGCTTCAAATAGACTTATATATTCACCTAGATTTGCCCACTATTTTGTGCAAGGACCAATCAAGGAGCATAGAACTTGAATTTTAATTGCAAAACAAACGACAGTAAGATTAGCTGAATAGTGTATGGAATTTATCAGTATTATTTATATTGTACTCATTTATTTCTTAGGTGTCAGTATTATTTATATTGCACTAATTTATTTATTAGGTATTGTAAATGTATTAAAAATAAAATAAACAAGGTTAGATAGGTCAGGTGGTTCAACTCTAATCTGGTCCTTTTAACTAGGGGTCAGTTTAGTGACTGACCCACATATGGCACGTCAGGTTCTGGCCGGCCTAGTCCAGCTGGGTTAACAGGTTGGGTTAGGTTTTACCATCCCTTTTCTTAACCTTTGGTCCCAAAAAAATAAAATAAAGGAAAAATAGCAAGTCATTTTGTGACTGCCAACTTTTTCTAGTCCTTGATAACAGATGATCAGTTGTTTGCTCGGATGATCTTTAAGGCAGTGTCTTAAGAATTACTTGACCGGTCAATAATGTTGATTTACTTGTTATTGCAGATTGAGGTTACTAGCAGAGTCGAAAGGTTACCGACTCGATGATACAGGACTATTTCTGGCTACCCAGAGTTCTGCTGGGAAGCGGGTAAGTGGAACAGCATTATTTTAGAATAAAATTTTCTTAATTACTGTATTTTTAGTGTATCTCAGTTTCTTTTCAGGGTGCAAAATCAAGTACCAGTTTGAGTTGCAAAACAGAAAGAGAGGTGTTTGATGTCCTCGGGTTTCCTTGGCTTGAACCTCATGAAAGGAATTTATAAGTGGCCCGGTAAAGAGCCGGTAAAGAGCACATAACCAAACTTAGTCGAAGTTTGAAATGGACATCGCTTTTCAGCCATGCCAATCTACTCTCACCAGTGGGAAAAAAAGTTATTCTGGAGATGGTAACAGTCCACCGTCTATTCAGGTGCACCTATGGGGGTTTTACTTTTACTACATGGCTGCACTGTGTGATGTTCTTTTGTTTCTAATTGTAGAGAGTAGACGAGGAACGACTCATGCTACATGTAAATGAATTGTCATTTGTCACTCACTTTGTACGAGTTCTATAAATGCATAAAATGGAACACCACTTTGTATGTGACCACCTGAGGTCCATGTTGTAGGTTGGTGGGCTATTCTAGTTTTCACTGGATGCAGTTTGTAGATTAAGCATCTATTTAAAATTAGCTTCATTGGACAAATGATTTTTTTTTTTCTTCCACCATTTGAGCCTAAATGTCTGAGAATGATTCATCAGGTTGATTGTACAGTTAATTAATCTACAAATCCCCCTTCTTCTAAATATGCAGCTTTTATCTTTTAAATGGTCTTTCATTGATATGCATTTTAGTGGAGAGATTGCCTGGTCCTATTATATTTCATGTCAATCGTAAGTGATGCAATCAAGATGCATGTAAAACCCATGAATCCATGAATAGCTGATTAAACAAAAGTCTCCTCTATGGATTTGGGTGTCCTAACCATGAGCCAAATAAAGAGTCATCCAAACGCAGTGGTTTGTTTGTTTTAATTTTTGGCCTGCGAGAACATCCAAAGGTATAAATACCAAACAGGGCCACTTCAATGCCCTATTAATAAAAGGTTACATCATGCGAGAAGGAAAAAAATTCAACTTCATTCATCATAGGAAAATGCAGAGCCCCCAGAATGTTTCTGAGAGAGAAGCTTCATAAAAAGAATGTTCGGAAAGAATCCAACTCTATGATTTTGCAGGTGAATAAAATTATCAAACAGTCCTTGAAAGAGCACTAGATGCCCAACTGAAATAGGATGAGACATCATCATCAAAGCCCCATCCATCTGGGGTCAGACAATAAGAGCAATCAAAAGGAGCAAAAAGACTCTGTACACTGAGGGTGGTTTCAATGTGATAAATAAAGATGAAATAGATTTAGGGAACGAATCACTAAAAGATTCCATAATATTCCTATACAAAAAATTTTCTACTTTTACAAGGGGACTTTGAAAACATGTGTTGTTCCATGTCCCTCTCTATGTTTGGTGTTAATATCACACAAGCATCACTGGAGCCACTCTTTGGTTAACATGTATCCTTCAACAGAATTTCGCTTTATTTTGGTGCTAAAAAAGAATGGACTTTTGGAGAATCACAGGAACAACAGCCATAATCCACAGTAGCCAGCTAGGCTGCAAGTTCTTTTCCTACAAGTGGTCAAATCAGTACCGCAATCCTCATCGACCATACATCTGTGATCAGCACGAGTATCAAGGACATGACAAGCACTCCCAACTGAAGGACTGCCATTTCTTCGCAGGGTTAGAGTATCAGGACAGACTTGCAATGACATGGCACTTGCGCGTATTACTTGATTTTCATTCTGCGTGAGATGGTAGGTTAAACATTCTTGCCAAACAAGTAGCATAAAAAGTGAGAACAAAAATAAAATTATTGACAAAGCTCGACACATCTAAAATATTAAAGGATACCATTTCACGTATATTACTAAAATTATGTCACTAATATATGCATAAGTGGTTTAGATTCACTATTGTTCGGCTGCTGTCCAGGTTTCAAATAGTGGTGGGAGCATAATCACTTCTTAAAAGTGGAGCTAGCTATAAGGACTCCACACATTTCTTATACATTATCATATAAGCAAAAGAGAGTGAATTTCTTTTTTCATTATGTCCTCTAGTGTAGCAGCATCTTATTTATAGTTCTTTTATAAAAATTGAACACACATAGTGCACTCAAGAAACATGCCATAAACATGTATTTATAAGGGGATTTGGATTGCAATGGCCAGCCCATCAAATTAATTAAATGGGTTGCCAAGACTGAAACTTTCCCTAACTATTTCTTTGCTTGATTATTAGCAACAACATCCACCTTGACTTGGGTAATTAGCATGTAGATTACTTCTCAATCATAACATTTTTTTCCTCGTCCAATCTATGGCATCTTTTTTTGTAGGATTGCTGCCATCTTCTAATATTTATGTATTCTGTTGTTTTTATCCTCATCTGTTTAGATTACAGTTTCAGATAATTGGCAAAGAGAATCCAGATTTGAACAGATTATCAATGTTACCATATCATCATCAGAGAAGAATGAAGGGAAACACTATAAAAGACTACTTTACTAATGTAAGTTCAGAAAGATAAAAAGCACGATAAGGAAGGTTCATCTCATTTGAGCCGAAATCTCCAAGAAAAATTGTTAACCAGATTTTAGCTAGATTTCTTCCATTAAAGCACTATGTGAACCATAAGAAAGACTAGCACAATGCCAGCAGATCTTTATTGTTCAGGTTCAGAATCCTAAATATTTTGATAGGCATTTCAAAGATCAAGTCAAACAAACACTTGGACAAAATTTCTAAAATTTCGAAACAAACCTTAGCAGAAGTCCAATTATTCAGGGCATAGGTTTCTGGCAGCTTCTCATGCCAAGCACTTCTTACAGGAAAAGGATGACCCTCAGTTGTAAAGATGTAATTTTGATTGGCTAAAAATGAATCATTAAAAAGAAGATAGAGATACTTGCACCTAAGAAAAAGAAGAGAGAGCATATCATTTCAAGGATAAAATTTTTAGGTCTAGTGATGCTAAAAGAGAAACCATTTACACCAAATCATGTAACTTTTTTCAAAAGGATAGAAATTTCTCACGTCTCCGCAAGAAAGAAACTATGCTGATGATCTTCCAGCTGCATAGTTGTCACATCTTTCACACTCGCAAAACCACCTTCCACTTTAGTGTAAGTATTAAGAGATTTCACAATTGATTCACCCACTTCTATGTACCAGGGATCTGACGACACATAAGAAACAATTAAAGTGTGAAGAAACAACAAAGAAAATGATATTAGTTGGAATAAGGAATGGAATATCATTATATCAATTCATCTGTATAAAATGTTATGATAAATTTTTTCTTGGAATACTAGGACTATCTTGCATGCTCAAGGTTTGGCTGCACAGAAATAATTTAATAATCATTGCAACAGGTGTTTAAGGGAGTCCTTAGTCGCCAAGGTTACTGAGTTGTTTCATTTTTGTCGATAGTTGTATCATCCCTCTTCGAGACAACTTTTTAAGGAATCAGTTTGGTGATACTATCCACTATCATTGTAGACAAAAAGGAAAGTGTCTTGTAGTTGGAGTTTATAACTTCATAAGTCCAAAATAGTGGAAAACCAACTCATTTACTGACTGTTATATATAACTCCTGAGCAAATAAAAAGCAAACCTTTTTAAGTGGTCTGTCAACCAAGACTTTGATAGATTAGCTAGCTAAAAAGCACTTCGGAGTGGGGGACAGCAAGTAAAAGACGTACTAGAAACTAAAGATGAGACAATGTGTTCCCCAGAATTAGGGATATAGGAGTAGGACTCTCTCTCAAAATGTAAACAAATGATTTTTATATGCTTCACAGACTCCAACCAAACAAGTATCAGTATGATTGTTATTCCCTAACTAGCTTTTGGATATTTAAAACATCCATATTCAGAAAAGTCAACGCAATCACAGGTTACAAAAATAACTGGAATGGACCAGATGAAAAAGTGATCCCTCATATTGCTCACATTGATGCTTTAATCCATGCATCAATCCTGTATATTTTGTCCTCTTGATGCACTGCTAACATAGCCCTTGGAACAGTTACCAAAGAAGAAAATGATTTATTTATTTATTTCTACATCTCAAAAAATAAATGATATAATTGATAGATGACTGATTAATGATGAACTCTTTTGTTTTTGTAGGTCGGTCCGGTATATTGCTTTTTCTCTGTGCTTATTTTCCTTTATGAGGTTGGTTCACATGTAAAACCTGTGATTGTAGTCACTTCATGGTATACAGATGGATTGGGCAGTTCCTATATGGAACACTGCAATTTCTCAACTGCTCCAGTTCCAACTCCTGCTAATATTTAGCACATTCTTTGTTGCTGTAATCAGGACCTGAAACACAAATTTGACTTCCTGATGTTCATTGGATGGTCCGCAGACTTTTGTTCTCTTGGTGGTGTATCCAAAATAATTAGTGTACTCAAAGAATCAGTGTATGGATACCAAATAATTTATGAAACTTGTTTTCGAGGACGATGACGAAAGAAATATAGAACTTGTTACCCACACACAGAGTAAGGTCAGAACAAATCACTAGACCTTTGGTAGCTTGATAAAGGTAAAGTGTAGATTCTGCAAGTTCAGGGCGCAGTGGATAGTATTTCTCTGTAGGATGCAACATTTCCCGATCTAGAAGATACCTATAAAGTCATGCAAAGTGCTTACCAAACAAATGAATGAAATGAGCTTACAAGATATAGGAAATTATACATAAAATATGTTAAAGAAAATTTTAAAAAATGACTTCAGCTTTAAATGTCAAAAGATTGACCAGCAAATGGCTTAAAGAGGTCTCTGTCAGCAAAGTTTCACCACATACTGTGGAAATAAAAGTATCCAGATCCAATAATAAATACTTATTGTAAGCATCATTTCAGTGCATGAGAAGATCAGATATCTTGACTCTACTAACAAAAATGAGTTTTGAAGGCATCAACAGGAACATGGTTGTCACAATCACAGGTCAGAAATATGTACAGTTTCTCCCTTGGCAGAACCTTTCATTTCTTCATGTGATCAACACATTCTGTTTTCACAACCCTAGAAAGCCTGATGCACTAAATAATTGCAAGCATGTAAACATTGGTGTGCATGTTCCACACATCAGTACGTACAAAAATAAGGTTGACTGGAATGGCAAAACAGAATTAATGTATTGACCCCAACATAGGTGGGACGGGGATTTAATGATGATGATGATGACACAAAATAAGGTTGAAGAAATAAATAAAAAAAACAAAAATGACAAATATGGCAAACTGTGAATCCTGATTTCAACCATATTTTGTGAATGTTTGGATAATATCCCAACTCCTGTATGTAATTATGTGTTAGCCTTTGAGGTAACACTTAGGATAGTGTTTTGTTGGCCTATAGTCATAGCCAACATTCTCAGTCTTGCATGGAAAAAAGATTCAAATTTCCCTAGCATACGGATTATGTGTAAATCACAGCAAACAACCATTTTTACTTGCATTGTGAATTCTTTATAAGTGTCTGGAATGAGATGGTACACTTTCTTCTTGCATCAATTAGAACTTCAAACATTCCACCACAGAGGTCTTCGATGGTCGGCAGGGTAATCCCCTCAATGGGAAAGCCAGAATTTTTTTTGACGTATGGATGTTCTTTAGGACATTCTAAAAGAAATGGGAAATAGAAGTTTTAAGAACAGATGTAGATCCATCCGGGTGGTCACTCAATGATTGGATCAAGCCCGATATTTGCTTATTGGGCATTTTTTCAAAAAGAAACCCAAAAGGATGCATGTCTGAGGACATCTTTTACACAAAAAAGAAAAAATAAAAAGCATCATCATTAGGGCCTTATCATCTATCTATGACAAGTGGCTGCATAAAGCAACATATATGTTGATCTCCAACACCAAATAGCAAGTTTTTCCCATGCCAAAATCTATTCATAAAATGACAAGTTATACCAAAGCTTCAATGAACTAAATATTTAGAAAGAACTTAAACCCCAAGGTTTGAAATTATTTATAAGTCTGCCCCTTACTCTTAGCAATTATTACCTTTCAGGTAGCACCCCAAACCTCTCCCATACATGGAAAAACTCACGATGTGATGAATTGGCAGCCTCTATATCTCCGACAAGAATCTAATACAATAACTTGAAGATCAAGACCAAATAATTTCTGTTCAGCAAACAATGACAAAAACATTTTGCATTCTAAACTTGCCTGAAGGCCAGGCCAAAATGCTTGAAGACTTGTAAGTTGCCAGTATGTTGCCTTTCCTGTCCTCATATCAGCTTCATGGTACCTGAAATTCAGTAGGGCACTCCATTATGACATAGTGCAATTCAGAACCCTGTGACTCACAAAAGCCTAGCAGGCAAGAAAACATGAAAATATAGTTATCATTGAATTAGAACCTAAGTAAGATATTTTATTTTATCATTATCAGTAACAGGAAATAATTTTGATACAAAAGAGCATATACAAGAATATCATAAAGAAAATATAAATAATAAATAATAAATAAATATACAAGAATACCCTGATCTCAAAGGATCCTTCTCAGTACGAGGACCAAAAGAATATCATTGGGTGAATCGCCCTCAATAATCAAATGATCTGAAAAGGATTTTCTAAAGATCCTCAAATTTCCCTAGTGCAGGGATTTCCGCCTCATTTGAGTCCATGATCACTACCAGCTTGCAAAACATTTGGATAACACCAGCTTCACCATCAATATAAGCACCACAAATTGCCATGGGCCCTGGATTTCCCCTAGCAGCCCTGTCTAAGTAAAATTTGAAGCAAGCCGGTGAGCGTTGGCGCCAAGGAAAAAACCAACTTATCATTGACTTTAACATTTGAAAACTCTTATCTTGCAATTACCCACTTCGTAATTCACACTTTAACAACCTCCCCAAAGAAAATTATTATCTATGATCGAAAATCCTGCAATCCCTTTCTTTCATAAGGGTAAAAAAATGGTCACCGGTCCCGCACACCACTAAGTTTGTGCCTAATATGGAAGGGACCTCCAACCCAAGCTAGATGTACATCCTTCAAAGACTCTGAAAACATTTAATGTTGAAGAATAGAGGGAGGTCAATGAATTTGCCTCACGAAAAAACCATAAATGCAAAGGTGGTTAATTGTTTCTCTTTCTTCATTGCACAAAGGTAGAATGTCTTAGAAATTCTGTAAGTAATATCTAAGTGCCTTAGGTACCATGGAAACTCCGCCCACCACCTCTGACCGACTGAGCACATTGAAAGAACATGGCAAGTGTACAAGAGACTTGGGATACAAGGCCTCTCCAAATGATATGGTTGAGAATTCTCCCACAAAGATCCATTCCCAAATCTTAAAATCCTCATTATCCCTACAAAATACGTGCAAATCAACACTTTCATTAGTATGATAATTTTTTATGGACTAGATTCCAAACCAACTTCACCCCAACCTGTCATTGAAATGACAGGCAATATCTTTATGAGACATCACTATAAAACCTCAGAAACATTGACTTAACAAGGACTCATCCCTCACAAATTATCTTCCCAAACTTCAACACTTTTTTTTTTATCACTGGTAATAAAGATATTCATTGAGAAAAGATAATGCGGTAGATTTTAAATACAAAAAACTGAATAGTATATGAAATAGATACTGTAGGAATCCACACTAAGTACAACCTTTGTAATTACAAGTATACCCATCCCTCAAAACAACAAAAAAAATGGAGTCATCCTATTCAACAAAATTGGACTGTCCCTCCACTCCCTGTTTTTCCAGTTCATCCACCACTTTATTTGTTTTTTTCTCAAAACATGCCTGAAGGGTACAAACGCTAACAAATATAAATCTCACACATCCGTTAGAAAGAAGCTATATTCAAGGTTCTCTGGAAATTTTCTTTGCCAGTTGATTGTATTTTTATGGATCATCTTCAGCTATAAGATGCCCAGGAAAACTCTCATGGAAATATATTCGTTTCTCATGTATCACAAAATCTTCAGCTTCACTGAATTCCTTCAACCCCACAGGACCTAAAAACATAATTAAAATTTCCCTTAAGTCAGTTCACGACAGAGTCACTAGTCCTAGCAATACTAATATGCCTCATACTGCTCTCTCAACATTAAACATCGAGTTCCAACATTTCAGTTATTCCACCTTTCTTAACTCACATTTTTACTTCCTGTACCTAAAACGAGATGTACCTCAATCCTCAACAATGTTCGACGGCTTGAAACCTCAAAATCCCTTGCCAACATCCAGAAAGCTAATCTTGCTTTCATTAGTTCTACCAATTACCAAGTACACTCTCCCTTTCTTTCCATAAACCAGAGTATCAAAAATGGTGTCATTGTCTCTGCAAGACCATAACCCTTTCTGAAGTGGACCTACTCATCATAGAAAGCTTCTAGTGAATCTAGAAGCACAAGTTCCCCAAACACGGTAATAAGCATTAACATGAAACTATATCTTTCTTGCATAGCTAGATAGCACAAATAAGTGATAAATGGATTTATCTTTAATATTACATGCTGGACACAAAAGTAGTTTCTGAAGTAGTTAAAAACTTGAAGCCCTCAAGCATAACAGCTATCCTGGTACAGTCCTCCAAGATAGAGAAGAGGGAATGGCTGCATTTGAGTACACCGGTACACATTAAAGGTAAAACATATGAGCCCGTCTCCAAGCAACTCATCATAAATGATTGACTGCCATATTATTTTGCCGATTCATTATATGCACACAAAAAGGAAATAAAGACGATGGAGCCACGGGTCAAGAAACCTAGCCGTAAATACATGGTTGCAATGGGACTTCCATAACCGCAGGTCCTCAGCCTAGTTTCCTCGAAAAGGATGACAAGAATGACAAATAGAGAGATATACAGCTAGCTTAATCTCACACCAAGAGAAAATCCAAGCTAGATTAACATACAACTCAGATTATTCCCATAAAATACAGCCATCAAGGTCTGTTACAGCAAGAGAAAAGTTCTCCCTTTGGAAAAGCCGTCTACAGTCAAGCAATGACCCAGCTGACTTTGCCTTGTTTTCTAATATTCATTGTTCTCGTTCAATAAACCTGAAACCCATCTAAACCCTTCATCTAACTCAACTCCCTACAAAGATATATAATCTCAGCCATTCACAGTCTTTTACTAGACTAAAAGCGAACATGAAATAAAAGAAAGAAACTTGCACAATCTAGGTAGCGCTACTGTTAGGCTGGTTGTCTTGCCCAGTTGGGTTGAACTGCCACTCAATCAGGCCCACTTGGGTTTTAAACAAAAGGGCACAAGCCCATAGACCTGGCAACCACTTCAGAGGCCCAAGAAGGTCCAAATAACAGGGCCAATTGTCTTGACAGTCCATTACAAGGGACTGATTTGTATGGATCAACTGAGTGGCACCATTAAAAGGACTTCTTTGGATTATCAAGATCTGAGCCTCTACACATGGGGTTCAGACCTTATGTGCTCAATCAAAAGCCTCCATATATGTCAATGCTTGGTCCACTATGAGATCTTCTTGTACTCCATATCAATCCACATCAAAAGCCATCAGTATGTGTGTGTGCATTTCTTTCTTTTTTGCTAGGGAAAAAAGAGCATCTGCAGTCACACTATTGTGAAAGAAGGGATCTTCATCCATCTTTGGTTCCTAGCAACAGCTTGCAAATTCCTTTAGTAGCTCTCTTTTGGGTCTAATCCACTCATGTCTGTCTACTTCCCATTAATTACAATTACTGGTTACCCTAAAGAAAAGACATCAACCTTTGTTGTCAAGAAGGTGAGTCACTGGATGAAAACTAAGGCGCTTTGAAAAAGAATTCAGCCTTGTCCAATTCAAAATAGCATGCGAGTTTACCAATTGCAGAAAAAGGAATTTTCATCCCATTTTGGCTATTAGCAATGGATTACCAGTGCTGTTAATAATTGTCTGTTGAGGCTATGCTGCTCTTGTTTCTCTATTTTCCCATTAATATAAAAGTATATTTTTTTATAATAGTAAATTTTATTAATAAAATAAAGAAAACAACAGGAAAAGAAAAACAACATTGGATGAACAAACAAGAAGACTAACAACTCAAGAAATTAAACATCAAAAGAAATGTGTAAATGAAAGACTCCTTCCCTAGCAAGAGCATCTGCCATATCATTCGCTTCTCGCAAGACGTGACGAAAAGTAAACTTCATTTGAAAAGAAATAGCTTGCACCTCCTCCACCCAATCCGCCAATCTCCAAGGAAAAGAGATTTTCCTGATCCCCACTGAATAGCAAAAAAGAGTCTCCTTTAATAATTGCATTATAACCTCCCAAATTCTGCAACTCACAGCAACCTACCAGCAAAGCAAACATTTTAGCACCGTTTGCATTTAACGAATTAATGGCACCTGAAAAATTCTTCACAACCTTCCCTTCCCAATCACGAATAACACCACCAATTCCTCCCATACAAATTTGATGAACAAAACTACCATCAAAATTCAGCTTCCAAACACCTTTTGGAGGAGAATGCCAACTAACTGTATGAACCAGTCTAGAACGTCTTCCGCCATTAAAACAAGCTGCCCATGATCTGTGAAGATCTTCCATAGGAATCCAAAAAAAAATTGGATGCACAACTCACCCATTCCGAAACCATCCAGACAATAGATTGAACAATCTCGTCAACTGATCTACTTTTGCTTCTGAAAATTCTATTATTTCTTTCTAGCCAAATCTTCCACATACCAGCATAAAGAGATAACCGCCACAAAATTTTAGCACGGGACATATTACCCCTTTACTTCCATTGCGCAAAAAGATCCTCAATAGTTCTAGGCATAACCCAACTCATATTAAATTTACTAATAATAGCAGCCCAAACTTTATATGCAAAGGAACAATGAATCAACAAGTGATTGGACGTTTCTTCAGCCTTCAAGCACATCGGGCAACCATTAACAATGATAACATGTTTTCGTTGCCCTAAAGTATATATGTTACCCTAAAGAAAAAGATTATCAGCCTTTGTTGCCTAGATGATAAGTCATTGAACAAGAATTATGCTGCTTTGGTATGAATGTTTGAATCTCTTAGAAGCTTCAGACAACACATGATTAATTTCAGCATTAAATACAGTATGCAAATGCCATACCTATACAACAAGATGGAAGGATGACCCAAATCAGTGTGGAAGTTAATGAGATCAGCACTATCATTTCCACATACATGCTTGAGCAAAACCAGTCATCTTAATATGTTAAAATGATTAAATTTTAGCATAGAAATATTGATATTTCAGCGAAGGGATGAAAAACAGAAAAAACAAAAAAATGTTGGTCTTAATGACAGGTCATGTTCTCTTCTTTTTCTTATTTTCCATTTTTTTAATAGTTTGACCATACCATGTCATCTCAGAAATTAGTCAAATAAAAAACCAGTTGCATCTTTGGGCGTCATAGTCAAAGTCTATCTTTGTAATGAACCAGAGGGTTTATATCTTATACACCCCATCCCAATCTCATATCGACATTTGCATCTTAACCAAGTTTTTTTTTTTGAAAGGTAATCTTCACCAAGATTTCACCATTATCTAAGTAAAAAAAAGAAGAAGAAGAACAGAGATTGTAAGTGACCACCAAAATGTGATGGATACTATCATATTTCATTTATACAGCTATAGAGTTATAAGAAGGGAGATGAGTAAACCATTTAGCACAGAAGATGTGAAAATAAGTTACAAAAGTGGCAGATGGAAAACGTGATAATTGAAAATCTGAAGAGAAAAAAAAAGCCAAAATTAGAAGAGAAATGTTAAATGCTTCACCATGGGCCATGCCGGAAATATTTCTGCACTGCAAGATAAGCTGAATGGAACATATCCCAAAATTCATCACTTCCAAAAAGTATGTGTGCTTTCATTAGATACTCATAGAATGAATCAACCCCTGCAAGAGATTGAAAAACAAGAAAGAATTACAACTTTATTCATCATTAATGAACGGAGAAATATATGAAGCCAACTTTATTCATCGTTAATGAACGGAGAAATATATGAAGTTTTAGAATTTGATAATAGACACATAAACTGAGCCAAAGTAATAATTCAGGTCTCTCCCTCCCTCGAATGTAGAAATATATGAAGCGTCAAAACTTGATGATGGAGACATGGAATGAACCAGAGTGATTGTTGCTATTTTTCGAATTCAACTTAATACACATGGCTACTACTGCATGGGATTGTTGGCTTCTCTCTAATTAAATTTAGAATGATTTAGGAGAAAAATGGGAAAATGGGATATAGGTTGGGCCGTTGGGTCTTGGGTCCACTAAATTCAGGCGAGTATAGATTGTCTTAAGATTGGGACATGATTTGGACCAGGCACAGAACCCATATCATATGATTTTTTTGGGTAATGGAGTAATGGATGAATCCATCCCATTGTCAACAATACCAATACCTGCTAATCATGTTTCCTGATTTATTCTACGTAAACGTCCAACTAGCAGGACAGATATTAAAAGTTCTATTCTGTGACATAACATTCTGAGGGTTAAGAAATAATACGTGACATAGCAGAGGACTAAAATATTTGCGAAACACCCATAACAAGGTAGCAAAATGGTTAAGTGCTTCCCACAAATGAAGTGGTTCCTAAGATCAAGTTCCTAAGTGACATCATTTGAGAATCACAAGGGAAATGATTGTGTGGCTCCACATGGCAATGAACACAGTGACGAAACTGAGATATTCGAAGCAGATGAACTTCATAGCAACCAAACAAGTAGATGAACTGAGAAGCCATCAGTTGCCTGAGTGGTTAAGGGCATAGCTTCTCACCTACAGTGTCAGGGATCAACCCCTGGCACAGGCCAAGCACGAGACGGGGAGTATTCTCAGGCGGAGCATGGCGGAAGGTGTGCTTGGGCAGAGCACAATATAAAGATCCTATGGCACAGTACCAATGGAGTACCCCAGGGAGACCCATGGGCAAATGACTTAGGATAGTTTACTGGTCCTTGTCATGTAACAGCAAAATTAAAAAAAAAAAAAAAAAGTACATGAACTACACAGCAATCATTTGACAGTTCAGACAGAAGAACAGAAATGAAAGGTAAAAAGAGGTTTTACCAGCACCAATTCCAGATGAATACTCTATCCATTGTCCAGTGACCACATCCAGTGTTGTGCCGAGGAGATCCAAAGAACTTCGCATGCTCCATAACTTACGGAGAGCACGCAAAGACGCGGCTTCAAACCTAGGATCACCAGTTAATCTTGATAATGCTCCCATTTCAAGGATAAGCGACCCTGAATTCAGAAACGGAGCAATCAGTCAATTGCGGCCATGCAATAGAATCCACACTACGTTTAGACTTTAATTGCAGCCTCACCACACCCTGAAGTACTTGTTTCAGTGGTTTCGTTTTCCATCACGCCATACTGTTAATCACAAAAGCACTGGTGTCGAGTCATAAAATCCCTTCATCAGCAAAACTATAGACTATATGCTAAACAGAGAACTAGTAAATGGTGATGTCATTCTTTAAGAGTTGCCTAATGATAAGTTTGAGGGCAGTGTTCCATCCAAGCAAAAGCTCACCCATGCATTATTAAGACTTCTTTCAAGCATGGAGATTGATGAACTCTTTAGCACCATAAGACTTAGAAGAGAACTTGTAGCGGGCAATGTAAGCATGTATGAATGTAACAAGACAATCCTTTAAAAAGGTAATTGTAATTTTATTGCATGAAAGAAAAGGCTACATCAAAGAAGGCGAAGAACACCTGCAAACCCTTCTCCCAAAGAAACAACTAATACTACAGACAACCATTTGCATAGAGAATATCATGGTCCTTTTAAAGTTTATAAGGATATTAACAAAATAATTGGGATCATTTTAGGGCATGGTTTTTATAATTTTGACTCGTACTCGGCCGACTGGGGGTGATTCTGGTAACCCTCCGACTCATATTCCACTGAATCTTTTATATGTATGAGGGTTTTTGTTTTTGTTTTGTTTTTAGTTTTTTCCTTCTTAAGGAGGGTGTGAAAGGTCTCTAATAACTATGCTGTCTGGTTTTGGTTGAATAAATATCATTTTCACCACCAGCCAATATGCCCACTGCAACCAATATTTTGATCCTTGATTACATCTTCAACCACTGAACTTTGTTTTGTGAGCAGGCACTATTTCTAATATTTTTATTCCTGTCAATTGAGTTCTAAGGAGGAATATAGGTTTTGCATTTGTTCAAATACAAGACTGCACATGATGCAAATAAAGTGGTTGAATTTTGAAAAAACTTAATAGAAGGGAGATCAAAGAAAGAAGAATTTCATGTTGAAATGTTGAAATATGTAAGAAGTCACCCCTTTTGCAGGTTCATCAATTAAGGATATTGTTCAAATGAAGAAACGACGATAATTTTCCTAATGTCCAAGGTAGAATCAAAGTTACTCAATCCACGAAATGCTTGGGTGATGAAGATGTCTGGATAAAACAACTGGGATATCAGAATCTTGGATAACACTTTCACACTAACAAATCAAGCATATCTAGTCAGGGATCATGAATAAATAAATATATTGTGATCTCATCAATGAATTGGGTATCTACACACATTCACTATGATCCACATTTCTAAGCGTCAGAGTGTTGAAACTGCATACAAAATCGTGATCTCTTGAATATACCCTTTCTCTATCAACTCCAATACTTGCAAATTGAGCTTCCCATGTTCTTTTAGGATCATCCGGTAAGCAAGTCTATTGGGTAAACTAGATCCTGTATGAGGTAAATCTAATGTAGCCACTTGTTCATGAGGGAAAGTTGAATTACGTTGACGATTTAAAAGTGCTGCATGGCTTAAATGCTTATAGGTTGTCACAAGTCACAAATTTCTCAGTTATAGTCCCTATACAAGGAATTTCTAAAGCATCTTCTAAATAAAAGTCCTACTTTTGTAACAATAAAACATTAAAAAATAGAAAAAGAATCTAATCAATTACAAAGATGAACTTTTTAACAGATAAACATCAATGGAAATAAGGTCTAGTCAGTTCAAAGCTTGAACAATTTGCCTAGGCCATGCGGGTTTTTGCAAATATCAAGATATCAAGTGCCATAGATCTGCTTGTATATTCCACTAGGGGCCTCCTCTTTCTGATAGTTCCCGGCCTCCAGAATGCATCAGATTCAATACCACAATGCCATTACTTTCCAAGAAGAGATCAATTTTACTCCTCGATTCTATAAACTCCCAGGACCCTTTTCAGAGCTTAAATTTATATCTTTCAATTAAATGGAGTTTTTAACAGTTCCTGTGCGCACATATTTTTTATTGAGAACTTATTTAATTCTGCAGAAATCCATTTATGCATATAATTTGGTTAGCAATCTTATAGCATCTCATATGCAGCTTAAAAATTTAAGCTCAATCATCTACATTTTTACCTTTCTAAGGTTGAACAATTAAACCATTACTCGAATTAAGAAGCATGCTTCTAGGCTGTACCTTTAGATTAATCCATGCATATGGCAAGCCTGTAGGAGTATCAAATGCACAAAGAAAACGTCGCCCCAAGTCTTCTGCCAGACTAAGCAACTGGTTCTTATACATTCCCAGAACTAACCTGTTTGTAGAATCAGTTGCAAGAATATGTGCAGAGAGCAGCCCGCCAAGAGCTCTTATGTTGCACTACATAGTGGAAACAGAAGAGGAAAAAACACCATTAAGCACTTGACATTTAACTCGTTGTGAGATGAATATAATTGTAACTGCCACTTACAAGCTAATGATTTCTGATATAAACCACTTTCTAAGAATGAATTTTAAACATAAAACTCTATTTAGCCAGATACCTCAAACAAATTTATCCGAGCATCTACATCGAATGTAAGGTTCTCGGAAAGCCAAAGGACTGCTCTTTCAAACTCTGTGTTGTTACCCATGACTACAAGACTGCAAAACATACGAGTTAAGAAATTATGCACACAATGATCCAACTTGCTGATGTCGACATAAAGTAGCTATAACAAAACACACAAGATAAGAAACTGTGAATCAAAACAACGATTGAACTCCCTGATACAGATTTAAAGTAGCTATGTCATAAACAGTTTGTAAGCAAAAAGGTCCACGAACTATGAAGCCTTAGCAAAAGTACCAATGCAAAGAAACAAAGAACTTAATAAAATGTGAACATCCCCACAAGTTCATGCCCTTCCACTATATAACAATAATTAATTTGACTAAAGACGAGCTTGATGTTGTGGGTGATGCAGGCATAGGTATGAGGCCCTACCGACACATACAATGGGTCCATCAGATCATACATCAAGACAAAAAATGAATAGAAACCAGGGGAATTGTAGAATTCTTGAGGTTACACTAACATAAATTCAACACATATTGTATTACATTAGTGGAATTCTCTATTTATAGATGAGTGAATAAGATAAGACAATAATCAATCTAATCAAAAACTAATTCAAATCCAATTAAACTCATACTAAATTAAAATTCAAACTCGTTTCCTACCTCTCTAAAACCCTCCCGTAATTGCATCATCATTTGAAGAAATGATCATGTGATCGATCATATCAAGTTAGACATCTGGGTCTTTATTGATATCCTACCAAAGTGTCCTCAATGCTATACTGGTGATCCACCTATCTTGTGAAGTTCATCTCTATCACTGTATCACGTTTCCCTCTTCCTAAGTCTATTGGTACCAGTGGCCCACTAGATCAAATTTGTTGTGATCTTGTCCAGAAGTGTTAAATAGTGCAACTTGATGAAGATGGCGAGATCATGAGGCTTGGACAAATGCGTGGATGATGGATGATTTCTTTTTATTTGAATTTGAAGTTATGGAAGCAACAAGGACATGACCAGGGCCGGCCAGATCATAGTATTGCTACCGAGCCATGACTCTGATACCATGTAAAAATTCTTAAGGCTATATTTTCATAAATTGAACCTGTATTACATTAATGGAAACATCCTCTATTAATAAAAGAGTGAATAAGATAATGATTTATCTTATTAAAAAAAAAGAGTGAATAAGATATGACAGAATAATTAATCTTATCAAAACACTATTTCAAACCTATCAAATTCTAATTCAAACATAATCAAACTCAAACTTATTTAAAATTCAAACTCATTTCCTACCTCTCTAACAGAAATATAGGTTTCAATTAGGAAAACCGAGCCAGAAAGGATGACAAAATTTCATATATGATAAGCCATTAACAAAAAGTGAAAAATATGGATTTTAAACTTTCTGCTTAAAACAGAATGTGGATTTCCAACTATCCTTCTCAATAAATTGGGGGAAAAAAGATTTCAACTACCACATCCCAATCCTACATGTAGCATTTTTTGGGGTTCCCGTCATGGGCTTCTTTGGTCTTTTTTTTATATATATAGTTAAAAAAATGTCAAAAAAAATGGTTTTATCAGACTGTTCAAAGGAGCGTTGAGTGCTAAAATTAGTCAAGGTTACCGCAGGTTAGATCTACTGGTGTGTCTTAATTTTAGACATAAACAACATTAATGGACTGTCATTCAAGTTACTTTACAGATTTTTCAGTGTCCAGAAAAAACATTTTTAGTACAAGCAAAGTAGGGACCTCTCTTTCTGATCTTTATCTCATTGATATACTTATTCTTGAGTTGATAAGCAGTCTTGTATTTGAGCTTGAACCAGAGGCAGATCAACAATGGATTACTTCACGGTTTACCAACCGATGCAATAGAGAATTCAATTAAACCAAATCATCTCCCTAATAATGACGATTTGGCATTATACAGAAAATCAAGTAGCAAAACTATTTTTTATTTCATATCCAGCAGCCCATACCTCCTTGTCAATGTCAAAAATTAGCATGACATACCAATGAGGTAATGGAAATACCCTTGTTGTGAGATTGTGATTTGTGTGAGAATCAAAAGAATAGTCTCTAGCTAGAGACAAATAGTTTATATCATTAAACATAAAAGGAAAACTTATAACGAGATGACACCACTTAGCTCTGATTATAAAATAGCTTGGGAACAAAATGTAAAATAATAACTCTGAGAAACACAGAACTAGAATAACTCTCTTTATTATTTAACACACCTCAAGCTGGAGCATATATATTGATCATGCCCAGCAGGGTTTTAAAAAGCGCGCCTAGGCTCAAGGCTCGTCAAGGCCCAGCAATTGCGCCTCAAGTGATGGGAGTCGAGGCGAGTTGAAACAGGCGCCAAAAAAGCCCCTGAGGCGCGCGCCTCAGGTCCAGGCTCAAGGCGCGCGCCTCTTGCGCCTTATTGTCACCCAGGCTTTAAATAAAAAAAGAAAGAGATGTAAGGGGCTAAATGAAAATTTTCTAATATAAATAAAGATGCCGTGCCGTGCCGTGCCCTATTTGTTTCTTGTATCATCCAACGAAAAAAAAACACTGAAGAGAGCGGAGAAAGGAGAAACACCAGCCAGCGATCTACTCCAGCCAGCAGCCAGCGATCCGCCTGATTAGCAGCCAGTGGAGCCCATGCTGAAATTTTGGGATGACCTGCACTGGCTGGTCTGGGGCTTTTTTTTTTTTTTTTTTTTCAAACGCATCATCAAATCGGTGGGGCAAGAATCATATTTTGCTTATGCCATCACCGACTTAACCATCCATCAGTGGGGCCCATGCTGAAATTTTGAGATGACTTAGTATGGCTGGTCTGTGGGCTTTTTTTTTTTTAAAACATCATTAGGTTATCACCAATCTCGTTAGGTCCTCCTTAGGAGCATCTGTGTTGTTCCTTTGACTTTGAAGTTGTATTGGTTTTGATGGATTTTGGTACTTTTGTTGAATGTTTAACATTTATAGTGATGGATGCTTTATGACGTTTAGAATTTTTCTAATATTCCTTGCCAATTATCTGTCAGTCTGTCTAATTTGTTCTACTTTTGTTCTATTTTGTGAATTATCTATCTATACCAAAATATATATATTTTTATATACAATGTGCGCCTCGCTTCAATGAAGCCTGCGCCTCGCCTCGCGCCTAGGCCCCAAGAGACTTTAGCGCCTTGATGCGCCTCGCGCTTTTAAAAACACTGATGCCCAGCTTGTTCATGATACTCTTCCACTGATTCAGGATTCAGGTGTCTATTCCTTGGACTTCAAAAAAAGCATGCAAATAACCCTAGTGGTAACCTCCTTTTTTCTCTATTTTTATCAGTAAGGTCAAATTTTATGAAAAGACAAGATAAATGCAAAGTAAAAACACAGCCAAGACCACAAAAATAAGGGGGTAAGAGCTAAATGCCCGACCCCAAACCCCAATATAACTAACGCAACCCAAGAAACTATTCTCTCCAACCCTTGTTTAGCTAAAGCATCTGCTATACTGTTCGTGGATTGAATGTCGTGAAGAAGACACACCTCAAGAAGAGATGTCAAATGCTTAATCACATTAAGGTAGAACTGGAAGTTTCATGACCTTGATTCTTACTGACCTAGTGACAACATTAGAGGAATCACTCTTGGCAACGAGTCTCTCATGATAATGGTTAGAATAAATCTGAAGGGCTTCCCGAATTGCAAAGACTTCTGCTTCATTAAAGTCCCTCACTCCCACATTCTTATAGAACATGACTAAAATCTCCCCTTTGCTGTTATGAAGAACCTCTCCTATACTAGCAGGTCCCGGCTTTCCTCTAGTCACCCTGTCAACATTAAATTTAAGACCCCAACCAAAGGAACTGACCCAGTACTAACCTTCTCACAAACAAAATGACTATCAAATTCAAAATGCTGGTACGCTCATGAAAGTTTTGAGGGCTCGGGTTTGTGTTGCCCTTTCGTGGCATGTGTTTTTTAGTTTGATATTCATGCAAGTGTTCTGGTTGTCTCTAGTTTCTTTATTGAATAAATTTAACTTACCACGCGGGGGAAAAAAAGAACAAGAAAAAAATTTTATGGCCTAAGTCACCTAATTCAAACATTGAGAGGAACATAGCTAGAAGCTTATTAATCCCAAAGAAAACTAAAAACTTAACCAGTAAAATCTCCTCAGGTAATTGAAGTACTTACTATTATAGCCCCAAAATCTCTACAGGTTTCATACCCATAGACCCCCTATACAAACAATGAAATTTCTAAAACCCAAAACTGCAGGAAATGAGAGAGGAACAAGGAAAACTATGAATCTTTAGCGGTAACTACAATAACTTCATAGTTTAGAAAGTCAATTTATAAACCAAAAGCAAGCTTAGAACAAACAAATATTCAAGGTCAATAATGGAAGCCAAGTTGAAAGGTGAAGAGTACCAATACAGTTAAATAGTAGCATGTAATCATAGAAATTCACATGATGTTGAGTAGTTAGTTTGCATAGAAAATCACATGAAATTCACAGAAGTCCACAATAACACCCCCCTTTGGGTGGGACCCCCCCCCCCCCCCCGCGTACGACTCGAAGCACACGCCCGCACAAGACGCGGTGGCATGGGGCCTTTTTTTGCCTTGCGCAGGTTCGAACCCGGGACATGTTAGCTCTGATACCATCTCAAAGTTGCTAACTAATACAACCCAAAATGCCTAGGCGTTAAAGGTGTGGCAAACTAACAAACTAACTACTTAAGGCATGATAACACCAGTGTTATTGTAGCATATTGAAAGTCACCAAAATGTCACCATATCCAGAAAAGAAATACGCAACGACATCAGTGTTATAGTAGCATATTGAAAATCACAAAATTGTCCCCAAAATGAAATATATCCAGAAAAAAAATACACAAAGACAACATGCAGAACATATTAAGAATACATGTACACACCTTGATAACGACTCAATAAGAGTCAAGGCTGATCCATTATAGTTCTGGGGTAAGTGCTCAAGCTGAAATGAGAAAGGAGAGGTGACTACAAAAACAATATTTCTTTTTCTTTTATAAATAGATTTTTCCATCACCAACCAACAATAGGTAAGATATTAACAGTGAACACCTTCAGATTTCCTAGCTCACTAAGCGAGTCAGTGTAAGTCTTTGTAAGAGGCTTTAACTCGTCATGCTGCATAACAATCAAGCAGACAAAATATAATCAACAAACAAAAGATCAATTTTAACTATACTAGAAAATAATAGGGGGCTACAGACAAAAGATCAATTTAACAATATCACAGATAGTAGGGAGGTTACACTTTACAGACCGGAAAAGCATGAGCAATGTAGTTGTCATATGCATGATAAAACCTGAAAAAGGAAGAGAATGCTAAATTGTAAGTACTTCTTTGCTTTTAGTGAATAAAGAGATGAGATTGTGCTTCATATAACTACATGGAATCACTCAATTGGGTAAGGGCAGCACTCTGGTCAATTATATGAACTATTCGCCAGGTGTGTCCCACTGCAGATCGGTCACAGGAGCAAAATCTCATTGGTTGGACAAACTTAGCTGACCATCCAACTGACCACCAACAAATGGACAAGAAACACCCACACCCACCAATTGGATGGGTAGATATAGAATCATCCCAATCTAATTCAATCTATATGGTTTGTAGCCAATGATCCATCCAAAACAAAACCCACCTGATGGACGGTCAATATCATCGACCAATGACATTCAATCAGGCATCACATGATTCCATCAAAGCATGAATCAAACGATCAAAGCACCCATTTTTATAACACATTTGAAAAAAAAATAACGTTGAGATTCCAATAACAAAAAAGATTGTATGTAATAGGAGAAAAACCAAAGCTTCTAAGAGAAAACCCAGATGAGAACAGAAGCTAAAAGATCAAAAGAGGAGAGTTACAAGGTGAAAGCAGCTGGTAATGGAAGTTTTTCTGCATACTCACATTTCTCTGACCTTCTCGCTCAGGTATTTCTTCTTTGCTAATTCTCTGCAACTGATCTTGGACATGGCGGGAGTGGAGATGAAGAGGAGAAGGAGAGCCAACGCCCCAAATCCGATCTTTGATTTGGGAGTCGGCATTTCAACAAATCACGTTTCAGATCAGTCTTCTGCTTTCTGCGAGCGGAGGACGATAGATATAGATACAAACAAACAAGGATCTTTGGTTTCTCGACCGAGATTTTTGTATTTTATTTTCTTCGGAAAATTTCGAAGGTGGGGCCTTCTTCAATGGGCCATGGTTAGGGTGATGGACTAGCCTATTACTGCATTTTGTTGATAAGTTGATGAGGCACCTCTCTTCATATATACAATCAGGATTATTAGTAAAAATTTGGGTCAGTGCATGTAAGTTGGGTGTGTGAGTACTTTTTACCTTTCAGGAAAAACAAATTGCGGGATCGCTATTGATAGGCTACTAAATTAGTTTTTAGATATTAAGCATGGGAAATTCTAAAATACACTCCTTTTGCGCTTTTTTTTTTTTTTTTTTGGTCATTGGGCCCAAGTTGCATCAATCAAGTCTTTTCACACACACTACTCTCCAATGAATAGTCACAAGTGTAAGTTTGACATTGATCCAACTTTTCATCATCGGTGTTTTAAAATCATGATAAAATGATGTCTCTAAACCCTTAAATTTTAATGTCATGGATCAAAAGGTCATGATGATTTCATGGGATCAAGATTTTGCTTTTAGGTAGGCATCATATGGATCTTTTCATTCAATGAACTTACATGACCATCGAGCCAAATTAGGAGGGGCGGATGCGTGGTAGCGCTCCCCATTAAGTATTTAGAAGGGGAAAAATGTGAGCTGTCCCAAATCAAATGAATGGTTAGTAAAGCTTTTATTTGGACCTTTGGTTAATAATGATTTCTAAGTGGATACTGACTTTCTTTTAACAACCTTCTCTTATTTGGTAATGCAAATGTTGTCATGTGGATCATTTACATTTTCAATGGAAGAAGAATAAGATAGTTCTGTTGCAAATTTATGAGTGCAGCCCATCTTTGAACCCAAAGTAAGGTTGAGCAATCGACATGAAAGATTCACTAGGTGTGAAATCCCATCGTATTTGAGGAGTGAAGGACATGCTGGGAATTCCAAATCTAAAAGGGGGCAGATCTAAATCTAAATTTGATGCGGAAAGACCCAAATCATATGAATGGAAGTTGCCTCTGGAACTTTTTTTCTCCGCTTGGTCAATCGGGGCTCAAACGGTTAAACACCAATGTTATGTCCATGGTAGAATGAGGTTACTTGCGTAAAAGTTTTTCTTACCATCATATTGATCAATTTTGTACATAACTACAGTTAAGAGTAAAGTTTTACTTTATTTAAAGATAGCTCAATGTGAGATAGTAACTTTTAGCAATCTGGATTTCAAAAGTGACCTCTACTGATCGTAATTTTAATTAGTCTCGAAGTCACTTGAGATGGTGGTGGTCCTTCTAGGGGTAGGGGAGTATGTGTTACATTGTATGCGAAAAACCAGTGCTATCAGATGTGACAGTTCAATGTGGCCAGGTCACTCAAATCCACAAACTTAACTCGATGGAAACAAAAATGCAAGTTTGAGCTGGACTTTAGTAGGTTAGGTTAGGCTCAAACCTAAATTTTTGAAAGCCATGTAGAATTAAAGTCAGATTCAAGTTTGAGCTTTGGATTATAGAATTCGACTTAATATTAGAAACATATTCACCTATGCACTGAGCACACGCATTGCACATATGAGCATCCCGTAGGCGGGACCCACCATCTAAATCTCATGTATGCAGTTCAGATCTACAAGAGTGCAGAGCGCAGGTGAACATTTTTCATGTATATATAATGTATAAATAATGCATTATACACTTTCATATTATCATCATCACAAAAGCCTTATCCAGTGGTCATATAGTTAAATGAATCCCTTTTCCCCATTCCAGGGCCAATTTTTTTTGTTAGCTTGTAATTATTTAAATCTATCCTTATCACTTCCATATATGTCCTCACTGGTCTCATCCTTTATCTAGGTAAAGGCCATTGCTAGTATGTGTGAAACATGTCTAAACCATCTCAAATAAATTTCTCTTAATTTATCACATATTGATGCTATCTTTAAGTGCTCCTAAATGTGCTCATTTTTTATTTTATCCTTCCTTCCTTCCTAGTTTCACCATTTATTCATCTGATCATTCTTATCCGCGCTCACCCTAGTGTACAACAAAACAGGTCCCTTCCATTGATGACAGTATCCATAATCTGCAGAGAGAGATAGTTTAAATAATAATTAAAAAAATAAACAAACAGGAGCCCTTCAGCTTTGGATTACTTGCTTTATCCTGTTACCCCATTACATCAAGACCCCTTATTATGTACACTGGCTAAAACTACTCAATTTGGGTTTTATCTAAATTTCATTGTTCCCATTTATACCATTTTACCATATGCAAGTGGGCCCCACTATAATCAATCCAACTCCTTTATATGCTCACTTCGCATGGACTGGCGGCAGCCCGATTTGTAACTCACATAACCTTTATTCAACTCGTTGGATTTCATGGAAAAATAAAATGCATGGTGAAAACCCAGTTACACTTTTGAGGCCTTCAAATCAGAGGATAATTCAATCAAATGAAGCAGAATTTTTGCATAACCCATTCTAGACTCTAGGAGGTGATTCGCAGAGGGAGGGAGCCCAAATCTTAAATTTTCTATTGGATGCAATATAAACATTGTTTTTGCAAAAAAAACATCACAAAAGCCTAAAAACATATAGCCCAAATCCAACCCATGAGTGGTGTTAGTTATAGAGGGGAAAAGGAGATTGCATAGTTTTGATTAAAAAAAATTTCTTCCCTGGCCCACAAGGGTAGGTTAAGGTATAGGTAGTGCATGTGCATGCCCTCTCAGGGCTTTGGCCCAACCAAAGCCAGCATGTCAAGAGCGTAATAAGGGAGCAAGGCCCTTTGACAACCTTACCCACAATTCAGTGCCAATTTGTTTGCATGATTGAAATGACCAAGAAATGTAATCGAAAAAGTAGATTTAAAAAAAAAATAGGGGAAATTTCATAATTGACTATCAAATAACATCTCAACTAATGGACAATAAATTAAGGGGAGATGGAAAATGAAAACCTGCCATCACCCTAGCAAAACAATCCTAGAAATGTTAGGGTCCCATCAGAAACTCCACCGTATATCCTACACCCTTCACCTCTTTAACAATATTTTTCGAAAACGACATCCTCTATTCTCCTCTCAAACACCGAGAAAACACTTGTTTCCCATTTAAGTCTCATCAACTTTGTCCCCATCAAAAGAGTGACTCCCAAGCTCCAGTTCCTTCTACATTCCCCGCATTGTAGGGAATTCCCACTTCTTAGTTTTTTCTCATCCAATCGGCCCCTAATTATCATTGACAGCAGGACACACATCATAGACATGGATCACTGCCCTTCTTGTATGTAAATTGAGCATCAGGAAACTCTACATTTCCTGACCCAATAAGTCCCCTGCAAGCATATGCATAGGCATCAAGAATGAGAACACAGAAAAGGCTGGCTGTCAAAATAGGAAGCCAGAAGATGAATTTCATTCAGGTTGGGGCGGTTAGAAGCTCTTCTCTTGTTCTGAAGCCAGTTTCAGATTTCTCTTCATTGTGTTCACCACTGTTGATTTCTTCTGTAAATTTCCTTGACCCAGGGCTGGGAAAAGGTAAATCAGTAATTGTGACCAACTTCTCTTTCATAGAGCCTTCCACAGATGGTTCTGAAGTTGAAACAAGAAACCGTTTCAGCAGCGACCGCTGGCAGACAATCCGACCTTTGTTCCACCCAGGGAAGGAGAAGGACGGCGAGATGTTGTCCTTGAGGAAGGAATATACAGCCTTGGCAATGGGAAATTCCTTTGCAATGTCCTTTGTGATGGAGGTCCTCTCCATATATCCACGCCTGATGAGTAGAAAGGCACATGATCAGTTTGATCTGCAAGTGAGATACGGATCTACAGGGAAATTAAATTGAAGAAGTTTTCACAAATATTTGCATCTTTTGATCCTAAGTGCTTACACAACAACAACAGTAGCCAGCTGAGGAAGATCTTCTCCACTTGTAAACATGTCGTAAATGTCATTTAGCCACACAGATATGGCTGTAAGAGCACCGCCCACTGACATCCTGAGGAGAGAACACAAAATGCATCATGGGAGAATTCAAAGAGTGGAAGGGTTAAAAATCAGAAACTCGATGAATGGACCCATGCAACCTCCCAATTTGGCACGTGCAGAATGAAAAAGTTTAATGTATGAGGACCACACGTGGGCTTCATACTTGGAAGTGGCAGCAGACAGTTTAACAGACCGGCACATATGCCTATTACTGAAGCATATGCAAGTGGGCAAGTATGCAATACACTACCTGTGCACATCCACAGACCAGACAAGCTTGCTTTGACGATACTGCTCAGGAAAAAGTCCACGCTTTGTTGCTTCATGGAGCACCCTTGCGGCCCGTGCCTTTTGGCCCAACCACCAAAGTGCTTCCAGAAGTGCGTTATAAAATCTCAATCCCCAACCACAACCATGTGAGTTGAATTTGTCAAAGACATACTCAACCATCTGCCAATTGGAGTTGTCATCATAATCCCCAGTAATCATTGTTCCAATTACTTGGTGAGCATTTGAATTCCTACTTGTTTTCATTTCTTCTAGAAGCATGTAGGCATCATCCCACCTAAAATTACATAAATGAACAAATGGCTGTGAGACACAGAATCACGAAGGCAGAACAAAAGAAGGCTGCATTGTAAATTTACCGCAGGTTGCACTGAGAAAATAACAGTAGAAATCCTAGCATATGGAGTAATTCTCGTATATAACAGAACAGCCTTATTAAAGCAGGCGCAATGCATAGCTTGTAAGACCAAGAAACGAGAAGCATGAAATTAAGATTAGAATGGTTAGGTCATTTGTCTTTATGGGTTACATAATAAGAGTGATTAGTCTTCATATTGGTGCCTAATCCAACCTGTCCCCATCCTCTTCATTTAGCCATTTAAACTGTAAGAGGATATTATTTTCTTACTCTTTAGAGCATGTATTACCACCATTACTGTAATTACTCTTCATTAGTTATATAGCTCTTTTAAATTAGTGTTTGAACTTTGAAGAGAGAATTGACATTGCTGGGCATATTCAATATTCATAAGTTGACAACAGTTGCCATATGATCAGTTGCCACTGCTTTGGTTAGTAGAGAGAGCATAGTGTATTACCGCTGTTGAGTCGGTCAAGTGCCGATGTCTAGTCTTTAAGTTGTTAATACCTAGCTTGTTTGAGTCCAGTGAAATCATGGATCCTCACTATGAGACATTCCAGTTGGCTAAACGTTACACACCTTTTCCATCTTAAACTAAATGTGGTTCCTTCTACACATTTATTTTGATACGAGGGGTATATCCCGAATTGAATATATCTCTACCTCTCATTATTATAATTAATTCTTTAAATGAAATAGATCGACCTAGACTTACATAATGAGAACTAAAGATAAGATCTTCTCTACGTTAAGGATCTTATGTAAGATTGTAAAAGATTAAAACTGATACTAATATTAACATCTTAATATCTAATAATGGGGAGAAAATATGTTTGTTGATATTTGCTTAAAAATAGGATAGTATCTTAGACCACTTATTTGAATATAGCTGAAATGATTTTTCCTCCTTACGCACTGCTTATATCGAATTGCATACTGTAAGGTGTCTCGGATGGGAATTCACACACTCAAGAATAAATCACTTTTGTTTCACATTCCTCTGAATTGGTTTGTAGCATAGTCAGCCCCCAAAGGGATAAGTTGGATATCAAAGCCTGAGATGTATACCCCTTGGTTCTTAATTCTTATACATGCCCAACATAATACTGCACCGATGCTTCTGGGGCACAAGTTTAACATATCCTACTTGCCAAGACCATTATTTCATTTTATCCTTTTAGTTTTTCACCTTTTAAATAAAGAATATTAGAAAGAATGTAAACAATAATAATTTCATTAATTCAGATATCTGAAGAAAATTTTAGGGCAGTTGTACCCATATTTGTATCCTAGATGTCTAAGGGTGTAGAGTCATATCCTTGATCCCTATATCCGTGTACAAATCCAAATTTGGGCATCATTGATCATCTACGAAGAACAAAACCTATATGGGGTATCCCCTTTTTTCCTTTTTTATTTATTTATTTTTTATTCCGTAAAGGCAGTGGCCAAACTTTCCTTTATTTATTTATTTTTTTTCTTAAACATTGGTGTTACCCTTAGAATCCCATTCCCATTCAAGACATCTTTCATAAGTCTCCCACACATTCATGTTGAACTTCTCTACTTTTGTGGAACCTCCACTGATAGTCCTTCCACGTTGTTGACACATTTGATCCTCAAAATACGTGTTTCCATTGGTTACTGATGTAATTCATAGCTTTGGTAGAATAAGGAGGGACCCAAAACCAAGCCAATGAGTCCCATTACTCTATATTATGATTTGATATTGCACAAGACGCAGTCTACTTTGTAGTTGTTGTCTTATTAGTTAGGGTCCAGACAGCATTCCTCCATGTTAGGTCCAATGTGACATTTTTAAGAGTCCTAATTGGAGTTTAAAGATAAAGAGTCCTGGTCATTAGCAAGTCAAGAGCTTTATATGGCAATTATGTAGTGTGTCCAAAGAAATGTCAGAAAGGGCCAGGCTTAAAAGCACAACTGATCTGGCATGTTGCATCTTCACCCTTGAGTCAGTTCATAATTTTTAAGAGTCCTGGTCATTAGCAAGTCAAGAGCTTTATATGGCAATTATGTAGAGTGTCCAAAGTAATGTCAGAAAGGGCCAGGCTTAAGCACAACCGATCTGGCATGTTGCATCTTTACCCTTGTGTCAGTTTCAGAAAACCAAATTACAAGTTACAGGTGATCATGGGATGCAATAGCAAAAAACCAATCCTCAATGGATGAAAATCAGAAAATAGAATGCTGGGTAGAAAGCTGACCTGTTACTTTTTGCATAGACTGATACCAACATGCAGTACGATATGATGCTAGGCATAATTCCTGATGCTTGTATCTCCATAAACCTTTCTCTACTTTCATCAACAAGTCCTGCAGAACAGTAGACATGCAGAAGTGCCTCGATTGTCCGCTCATTGGGATTGCATCTCTCTTTCTCCATTTCCAGATACGCCTTCAAAGCAGCTTCAAACTGCCCTCCCTGGCTGAAAGCTTCAATGAGCCCATTAAATGTATCCGTGTTCTTCTGCACTCCTGATTCTTTCAGTTTCAGCCAGATCGCCTGCGATTCCATAAAAAGCCCGCCACCAGCAAATGTGTATATCAGAGAGTTGTAAGTGTCAACAGTTGGCATGCTGCCTACCTCCTGCATTGTGTTAAATGCTACAAGAGCTTCCTGAAACAGAGCAAACAGAATATGATCCTGTGGGTTTTCCTTCTTTCTTCTGAACGAAAATTTCACAAAAACAAAGCCTTGTCACCTTTATGAGACTAAGAAATGGATGCAGTTCATGAATCCAAGGGTGTCTAAGTAATATAAAATATGAAGCCAGATATGGATGCAAACACGGATCTGTGGATGGATATGGGTTGAGGACATGACTCAGCAGGTATGGATACGGCTTCCTTTTTTTTTTTTCCCTTTTGATCATTACTGAATTAATGAAACCATTATCATTTGCATTCCTTTGTAACATTTTTTATGTTGAGAAGTAAGAAAACTAGAAGAACTATATTGAGTACTGATCTGTCATATTAGTCCAACATGAATACTCTAGGATGTATAAGTATCTGGGTGTCACAGACGATAGTCATCAAATGGAGAGTGAATAGATGTAGAGGGTAGCATGAAGACATGCCAATGGAGTCTTCACGCATTGAAGATGCACAAGAATCATCACTTAAGACTTATATTTCATTATTCAAGATAGAAAAGGGGAAAGAAATTTATTGATGGGGAGCCTTTGTAAGCTTTATCTAGTTGGCAATCAACAAAATTAGCTCTTAATTGAACATTCTTCTAATTAGGGTTGACAATAATTTCAACTCCCAATTAGAAATTGCATCCTAATTATCACTCCTAAAAATAATTGGCCAACGCTCCTTACTAAACTAAAACATATTATAATTAAATGAGTTCTCTAAGACTAAAACATCCTAAAAGACGAGATTAGTAAGTCGGTTCACGGCCATAGCCTGCATAATCATCACACAGAAAGGAATACAAGAATCAATTTCAGGAGCATCTAATTACATCTAAAAGCAATCACCTAGACGTGTTAATAAAATAGATTTGAGAAATGGGAATCAAGAAATGCTGGCAATTTTACCTACAAGCATTAATAAAATCGATTTGAGAAATGGGAATCAGGAAATGCAGGCACTTCTTTCTATCTAAGCTAAAATGTACCTCATAAAGAGCCGCCCGCCCATATGCTTCCACGACTCCAGTGTAGGCCTTAGGACTAGGCACCACTCCCTTATCATTCATATGCAAGAGAATATGCCTGGCATCCTCATAAAGACCACCCTTACCACAGGCAAATATCAGACCCTCATAGGTCTCCATATTAGGCTCCACATTCTCCTCCACCATATCATTAAACAAAGTGACAACCTCCTTGAAATAGCCCCCTTCCCCAAAAACCTCTATAAGGATGTTATAAGTAGCCGCATCCGGCTCGGTGCTGCTGACCTTCATCTCCAAGAACAGGTCCCTCACATCATCATACCGCCCGTGACTACCATAGAGACTCAACAATATCCGATAAGTGGCGGCATTGGGGGGACACCCAGCACGCTGCATCTGCCTGAAAACAGCCATGGCCTCTTGGGTCGACCCGTCCCGGGCATGCGCCTGAAGGAGAACATTGTAGGAGCTGACTTCTGGGGGGCTGCCCCGATCAGCCATTTCATCGAGCAGTTGGGAGACCCTCTGCAGCCGGCCGAGCTTCCCAAAGGTCTGGACGAGGTAGGTGTGGGTGGTGACATCTGGGGCAACGCCTGCCTCGTTCATGGTCCTGAAAACCATCTCCGCCTCATCGCCGAGCGCACGGGCAGCGCAGGCGCTGAGCAGGGTGTTGTAGGTGACGATGTCAGGGATAATTCCCTGGTGCCGCATCTCGGCAAAGAGGCCGAGGAGCCCCTCCCAATCAAGCCCCCCACGAGAACAGGCGTGAATTACAGTATTATAGGTGAGGATATTGGGCGAAATGCGCTCTACGCTGCGCATACGGTGGAGGAGGTCAAGAGCGTCCTGGTGCTGGCCATTGCGGCCATAGGCGTTGATGAGGGCAGTGAAGGAGAAGACAGAGCGGGCGACCCCGTGCTGGGGCATTTCATCGAACACCTCCTGGCACTTGTCAAGTAAGCCCTCGCGTCCTAGGACGCCAATGATGATGGTGTAGATGTGGTCATTGGGCTTGCACCAGAGCTGGCGCTGCATGTACTTGAAGAGGCGGAGGGAGCGCTGCCAGTCGCCGCGGTGGGCGAATTCCTTGAAGACGAGGGCGAAGTCGTTGAGGGAGAGCTTGTTCTTGAAGACGTCGAGGCAGCGGGCGATGCTGCCGCGTGGGGGGAGGCTGCTGAGCTTGTTGATTAGGGTTTCGACGTCGTAGCTGTATTTGCCCTTCTCTACTGTTACAGACGGGTTCCCCAAGACCAGCTCTTTGGGTTTGGCGCGAGGAGGGGAGAGGCTGTTTCTGGTACTGGTGCTGGTTCTGGTTCTGGTTCTGGTTCGTGTTGGAAAGGGGGTTTTGTGGGTGAAGAAGACAAGGCAGGAGGATGAGGAAGATGGTGTTGCTGATGGTGTTAGAGGAGGAATGGGATTGTTGGAGAAGGGGAGAGAAGGAAACAGAGCTGCCATGGCCTCTCTCTGTATCTGATTACAACAATATCATATCACATTCATCTGGGGCTAGGGGCTAGGGCCTAGGGATGGTGGGAAGAACTGATGAGATTAGCTGAAAATACAACTGATGAGTGTCAACTGCTGTTGAGAGTTGGAAACGACGACGCCTGGCATGGATAAGCTTTTTCAAATACACGAGCGAGCGAGAGAGGGAAGAGTGGGGCCGATTTTGGAATGTCGCTGATCCACCGCTGGATGGAGCAAGGCATTTAGTTTAGTTGGTCAATGAAAATATTTGAACCATTCATATGAACTAAAATCTTGGGACCCATAAGAATTGCAACAAATAAACGACAATGATAGGATTTGAAACAAGAGTACGGATCTCCTAACGAGCAATTTATTATATTCAAAGCTGGAATAATGCTGGTCCATAAATCAAAGTTAATTATATATATATTTGCATGATTGAATTAAAAAATTCAGTTCTGATTGAATTTATCTTGATTTTGGAAACGATGATCATGTTAAAAATAACGATAATTAATTTTGATTTGTGAGACCGTTTGAGTTTAAAATAAACTAAGCTTTAGTTTAAGAGAGCTGATTAGTTGAAATAAAGGGCCTTTAAAAGATGTTTGATTACTGTAGACCTATGTCTATTTGAAAAGATTTTCATTTCCATTTTTTTGGTAGAAAAGATTTTCCTTTTATTAGTATTTGAAAAGCAGACAGAAAGGTCTTAAAAAGGTATTTGAAAAGGCATTCACGTAAACTTTATCAAACAGTCTAAACTCTAAGCACTCAAATATTACTTAATAGACCCAAAAAGGAGGACCATTAATTAAGGGCAGGGACTTAAAATTCTGCGTGGAGTATAGCTGATTTTTGCATTCATTTTCAGGCCCTGTGCATAGTTGAGACTGATTCTAACAATGCACTAGGGAGGGCTCAAAGCTTGTTTTCACCACCAGAAGGATGGCCAAAAAATTTAACTAGAACTCAGAATGTTACCATCCATTGAATATATTTCTTTGGGCCATGTTCCTAGAGAATGGAATGTTAAAGCCGATTCTAGCAAAGGCTGAGGATTTTAGATCTGATGTTTTGAGTAATTCTTTATCTCCCTAATTGTTTTTGTTTCCTTAAGCAGTCTTTGTATTTTTTTTCTTAAGCAGTCCATTAGGTCTATAATCAGCTTCTAGCTTCTATTACTTCCGAAAAAGGATTGATTATATTTGGGCACATTTGTGGGGCGAGTTTTCCGCAGAAAAAAAATGAAGATTGCATAAACACTTTACTTTGGTATAGCTGCTTTTACGCCATAAAAAATACAAAAATAAGCTAAATTATCTGTAATTCTGTGGAAAAGTTTTTGGCCGTTCCATGGTAGTTGGGTCAGATTGTATAGCATGTAATGTAGCAACCGCATGTAATGTAAGCAACCAATCTGTAGGGCAAGGTAAAAAAAAAAAAAAATTACTCCAATGGATCCACAAGTGGATTTGGCGTGGAGACATCTAATAGCCAAGATTCAATTATAGCATAAATCCTGTCATGGGAAATCTGTAACGGACCATTACATATGCATGTATCATCAATTAATAGGCTAATTATGATTAATCTATTACAGGTGGTTGTTCACAATACCAACATAAGAGACATCTAAACCATAACTAGTAGGTAAAGACAAACAAAAATACTCTCGAGGGAAGTTAAAAGCAAAGAAATGCAGCTTTATTCATGGCGGGAAAAATGCAAGCCATAGTTTATCTGTATAATCTATACAGAGCAGCTTTATATGTGTACATGTACATTTTGGTAATAGGCAAAACCATGTGACCACAAAGTTCTCATTATTTTTCTCAAGCAAAACCATTACTCTCGAAGAAATATGTACATCTAATACAAAACACTGAAACTGTGCAATTCCAGTAGGCAGTTGCAGTTCAGGGAAGTTACTCTCCAGCCTACATCATCTTGGGTAACAGACCCTTTCATAAGAACTTTCACCAGCTAACCATATCTCTCCAATTCGCGCATCGTACTCTTTTTCTTCTTAGCCACAATCCTCTTTATAGAAAATCTCCATAGCAGCACAGCTTTTAGCATCATCCATGTAGTATGAGCTTTACAATGAGTAGCTGGCACTTGTGTTGGAAGGAAAGGACTCAAACCAGCTTGTGATTCCAAGCTGAGATTCTGAGGTGGCGAGGAGATTTCGGTGTCGAAATAGTGAAGGTGGTCCTCACTGCAGAAAGTTTGGCTTACAGATTCAGCATCAAAAGTAAGAGAATTGGAGATTTTGCCCAACCCTCTTGAATCCTTATAAACGTCATGGCTTGCAAAACCGTGAGTCTCGGGTTCGTTTCTGAATTCCATGTTGCCAATATCATGCAAGGCAAAATCATCAGAGCTCCCGAGGCCTCCACTGGATAGCATGGAAGAAATGAAGTCTGGCGATGAAACACTTGGTCGGATAAAACTAAATCCTCCTGATTTGTGGGAATCGGGAAAACTGCTGTATGGAATCTCCTCTGTTAGAACATTGGAAGGAAAAGAAATGGTGGGCGCATGTGAAGAGCTTCCAGCAATAGCTCCATCTTTATATAAGACAACATCATCCCAGTGTGCAAATGCACCTTTTACCAGTTTTAGTGCATCTTCCTGATAGACCAATTAACCAAAATTTCAGTGTCATAAATTATTATGAAAAGCAAATGACACAGACAAAATGTCGGTGTCAATAATCATTTATGTCCATGCATCCAACATTCCGGAGATCCATCAGGTAGGGTCTATTGCACATGCCCTTGGCATTGTAACATCATCAATAGCCCATTTGACATTTGATGGGTGGACTGGCCAAGACTTCCACAAAGACCATGATTATAATGGACCTTACCCAATAAATGGAACTGAAGTGCAAACGATAGCTACTTTTGGCATGGTTAGTACTATAAAGTCCTCTCAGATGCGTATTCCATGTAATTACAACTGGCAAATCCTAATGAAACTGCAAGTAGAAATCCTTGCCTTTTGCATGTCAGAAAGCTCACTGCAAGGAACAAATTGCCCATCAGAGAGCAGTCCCACCACTTCCCCCACAACATTAAAGACAACTCCCCCCATTCTCTGTTGTGTATTGGGGTAGTACATGTAATTATGGCCATCAAGAGTACATGTCCGAGCATGATCCACCGTAAGTTCCCACATCTTAGTAGACATGCCATTGCCCAATATCTGCAGATATTTGTGCAAACAGTACAATTGTTAAATCACAGGATGATTATCCTGCGCAGATGGAATGCAAAAGTGACTATTCATAAAAAAAATAAAAAGGAAAAAGGAAATGCAATTGTTCACTTCTCATGCAACAATATTGTGAGAACTTTGACACAAAGCAGGGGGCAAATATACTAAATTCTTTCACCAAAAGGCTAATGTGAGGAGGAGAGTTAAATCACATTCGGCGTTTTAGGAGGGAGAAGAGAGATAAAGAGGGGTCGGAGGATATTAAGGAGGAAATTGCTTCTTTTTTTGAAAATTTATACAAAAGTGAGAACTTTGACAAGCCTAAGCTCGATGGTCTATCTTTCCTTCGATTTTTGTGAAGATGCAGGATTGGTTGGAAAGAGAGTTTGAGGAGATGACTGCGGCTCTCGAAGAATGTGGAGCTGATAAGGCTCTAGGTCCAGATGGATTTAATTTTTCATTTATTCGGGCTAGGTGGGATTTTCTTGGTATGCTTTCAAAATTCCATCAGGCTAGTTGAATAGAGAAATCAATGCTACTTTTTAACTCTCATTCTGAAGGTGCAGAAATCCTGTGGAGCTGCGATAATACAGACCCATTATGTAAAAGTAGTTATCCAAGGTATTGGCCAATCGTTTGAAGCAAGCACTTCCTGTCATTATTAGTTCTTCTCAAGGGACTTTTGTAAGAAACAAATAGATTTTGGATGGTATTCTGATAACCAACGAACCCATTGATTCTAGAAAACGATTGAGAAAGGAGACCGTGATCTTTAAAATTGATTTGGAAAAGGCCTATAGCCATGTGGAGTGGGATTTTTTTATCATATGCAGTTAAGATTTGATTCTGGTAATCGGTGGAGGCACTCGATGTACCGAGTCTATGTCCTCAACTTCTTTCTGTCTTGGTTAATGGTTCTCTTCTCCTCTGTTGGCTTGTACAAGGTTGTGCCAAGGGGATCCACTTTCTCCATTTCTTTCCAGTTAGGAAAGAGAAAAAAAAAAAAAGCATTACCTCTTAGTGACTAAGATATTACATATTTATCTTCATTTACATATCTAATCACCACATCCCTTTTTAACAGGAGAATTGCAAATTCATCTCCACTTATTTTAACTACTACCATACATAGTAGACATATCCAGTTCGTTTAGGTCAAGTGACCAAACCAAACAACCCAGGGAAAGGTTTCAGTACATATTTTAGACCTGTGCAGCTGTTTCAGCCCAGATTTTGGTCAAGCAGGTAGAGGTGCAATTTTTGTCATTTCATTTTTAACCAAAAAAAAAACTCTTCATATTGATTTAGGTACTAATTTGCCCTACTATAATGTAGAGATTGCATAAATGTGTTTATTGTATAGTATTTTTGCTATATACTGATAGTGATAACTGCACTAGAGCTTGGAATAGATGTCTCATTTCACATTGGCATGACTCATGACACACATGGCTTATACATTATTTATTTGACATGTAGAAATAACATTATGGGTTGTTGATATTAGAACCAATTATTTATATGCTCATTTCACATTTTTACTGCTTTTCTAATTACAAATATTTATTTTTTCATAGTATTACCAAAATTGAACTCCATAATGAAACACCGAAATGCCAAATTGGCCGAAATGTTTCAATACAGGGTCAAACCAAAACAAGGTATGAAACAGACAAAACTGAAAACTATGCTATTATATCAATGAGAGAGAAATAAAGAAAGGTTACCGAAACAAGGTATGAAACAGACAGAACTGAAAACTATGCTATCATATCAATGAGAGGGAATGATAGGAAATACGGAAAGGTGCACCTCACCAAATTGCATGCATGATTTTCTTGTATAGAAGAGGTAGGCCTCATGGAAGATCCTAAGATTTATGTACCACAGGGCCAAGTTTCAACTGGAAAGAAAAAGGGATCCAAGAACCTGGATAATGATGAACACACTTTCTGGATTAGCTCCAGGAGCCTTCTGATCTTATGACTGAATGCTTCAAAGGGTAGATCTGAGGCTAGATCTGATGGATAACTTCAATCGAGTGTATAACAGAAAAAGAAACAGAAAGATGATCCAATCTAGAAATGATCTTTAGTGGGCAGAGTGCCCTTATTAATTACAGGTAATGTCCTGAAGCATTTTCCAACCATAGCAGCATCTGCTATGCATGAAAATGGGGATGGAATCCTAAAGACAGGAAAAATGCCTATAAAAAGCAGGGGGAATGACAGACAATCTTCAACAGATCCTCCCCTCACGCAGATCACAGATGAGATGGGCCCCACCCTTTTACAAGAAACTTGCCTAGGAATTCCCTTGTGCTGCCTAAAAAAGATGGGTCCTGAGAATCTCTCAAATGTTCGCTCATACCATGAAAGACATTGAAATCCTTTTGGAAAAAAAACTGATTATCGATATGATCATCCCTCTGCCTTTATAGAGTGTTTTGATACGAGGATAGAAATTACATGGATATGAATTATATTTTTTTAAGAAAGCCTATCTAATCAAAAAATCAAACTAGTGCCCTAAGATAATGATAAGATTGCTTGTGACGGAACTAAGGATACTATCTTTTACGGTACTTGAAGCTCTATACATTCTACATGGTACATTGCAGGCTACATAATGTACATAGTCCATCAGCTCATTCAACAACATAAATACATAACCATGTGCGCATTTTCTTTTCCTCCCATGTAGGTACTAGGTAGAAATGTTTGTTGTGGCTCTTCTTCCATGTGAACCAGTTAAGTTGCTATAAAGAGATTTAAATGTGTACTAATTATCTATAAGCAATTGGCTAATATATGCTAGAGGGACCACTTATATACACCTGCACACACAAACATGCATGAAAGGGCTGATGTAAACTCACATTTCGTAGTCTCTGAGCATCTGTGCAGAGTAACTTCAGAAAATCCTTCACAGTATTGATGTTTGCACTACTCAAACGCTTATGAAAAGCACCATCTTTACCAATCTTCTCAAGGCGCCATACTTCATCCAAAAGTGATGGGGGATAGTGCTTCTTGTACACTGCAAGGCATGAAGGCACACAAGAATGACGAGTTAGCCAAAACAATAACTTAGATCCATATTTCATAAAATATAAAAGATTCTAGTAAATAAAGAGGGTGCTAATGAGTTCGAGTTATATTACCAATCAAAAATAAAATAATAATAATAATAAAGGAATGGAAGCCTTGTAACTGGTTACAAGGAATACGTGCTTTATGAGACAATAGTCTACAATGTCCAAGTAACTTTGTCTGAGGGAGAGTCCTTGCTAATCATCGGTAACAATACTTTTTTTGGTATATCCTTAACATCTAAACCTTTTTTTCCCTGGTCTCACTTGGTAAAACTTTAATATTTACAGTTCAAGTTTATAAGAGAGAAACTATATGAAAAACATATGCCACAAATCCCAAATCATGCTTAAGAATAATTTGAGTAAGAAGCTAATGAAAGACATATGAAGCCACCATCTGATCATCATCATCAAAATAAAAACAAAAATAATAATAATAATCATAATAATGATGATGATGATAATCACCATCAATCAAAGTTGGTGCTCTAAAACACAAGCCGAGCCAAAGACGACAAAACCTATTATAACCATAGTTACCTGATTCGTAGTTCGTTTATTCACATTTGAGTTCGTAGTTCGCAATTCGGCTGCTAACCCAATTCGAGAATTCGATAGGGTAGGCTCATTTAGTTCGTTCTCCAATTCGCTTAATTCGAAGCTCGAGTTCGATAAATTCAATACACTAATTCGAATATATAGTAATACAATGCACTTAGTAATTTTATAGGTCTATTAGTTCTTATATGCGGTCCACCCTATTCTCTGTGCCACCAGGCCAATATATGATCAAGTTATCCCATTTACACACTTTCCCTTTGAATTGCCACAAGCTCAAATTTGATACTCATCCAACTGTTAGTTATACCTTCTACACTAGTATGGGGATGGCTTAACATCCCAGCATTGAAAAAAAAAGTGTCATCTCCGTGTTAGATTTCATTTCAAGTAGCATTAGACACAATGACAAATTGACCACTTATAAGACACGAGATTGGATGCCCCTTTATTTATGTTTTAAATGATTGATCCGATGGTGGGATCAACTTCTTTTAGCATCAAATTTGGCTCATGGATAATACATATATTGATGATAATTTTGAACGAGCTAGATTTTAATGGAGGCCCACTGACAAATTATAGACATGAACTTAAAATATTCTCTATAACAAGTAAAAGGAGGTCTGGGTTAGAAAGGGTAATTCATGTTATGAGACTTTGACATAGAGAAACCCCAACTTAAAGGAGTGAAACCACACAGTGAAGCCCATATGTTGAGAATCTGAGCCATTCAAAATTAATGTTGTCCTAGTGCATGGACTATCTCCAAATTTTACCTGCGCATAACTTGGTCACACCGTAAGATTGACCATTTGATGATAAAAAATAATAAATAATGCATTAAATTGTTTAATCACATTTTCAATTAAATAGTCAATCTTACTATGGGACTAACTCCTTCAAGAGTAAATTCTGGAGGTGTCCATATGCTTAAAGGGAATTTCATTTTGACCAGTTCCGATTTTCAATAGGTGGGTCCTATAGTAGAGTTCCACTCATTTGACTCTCTATCTCTAAGTAATCTGGACTCTAGAAAGGGATGTAACCATCAGTCCTTTCTGCTGCGTGCTGTGCATTGTGAAAGATGTGAACTACTTTTCTTTCATACAATCACTTGTTAAAAAATGTTTTAGTGCATAGGGAGATGGTGTACATATGGAACTTAAGAGTGGTCCAGTGGTCTCGCCTTATGGAAGAGAGCTTGATGGATTGGCGATATAAGAAAAATAGACCTCATCACTCATCAGACATATTTGGCCATACAGTCAAAGGAAATTATTTTTAACCATTCAATGCTTTTATATCCACCATCCATTTTGTTTCCTTTGATTGGATGATTAATAATATTTGCCGAGACTGATTTTTTCCAAACAACTAATCTAATGTGACCTTGGTTTTGTGATGGAGATATTGCACCACTCTAGTATTATGTGCATTTCACTGTTGCATGCTTACTCAAAAGTCAAAACTCCCAAGTTATCAAATCGTACAACATCTTATCTTCCCTCTCGACGAACTGTACCGAACACCATTCTTCCAAAGCCCCGAATCATATAGCGAATTGTTCGGAACGAACTATTCGTGATTCAAAGCCCCATGCAACGAATTAGGTAACTATGATTATAACCATGACCGAGAAAGAGATGAACAAGAAAGTAAGCTCTCTCTCTATATATATATTTGTTTTATATTTGGTTAAGAGTTATGGTGTCATTAGGTTTCCTCTTTTTTTATCAGTTACGCAATTTTCATTAAAGAAGACAAAGCAACATACAAAGAGCAAAACAAAGGAAAAAGAAAAGGAGAGTACAAGAGCGTTGTACCAATTACATAACCACTCCCACCCAAGGAGTGGACCTCTCAAACCCTTGCTTAGCTAGAGCATCTACCATGGAGTTAGCTGATCTACTCACATGAAAAAATTTGACAAGATTCGTAGAACATAACTCCCCGATTTCATTAAAAAGAAATTGAAATTTCCAAGGACGTAACTTCCGATTAGATGCCCAAGCTACCGCCTTAGAAGAATCACTTTCCACAAGAAGCCTACCACTACCAGCAAAACTTATGGAGAACAACCTAAGTAGGGATGGCAATGGGTCGGATCGGAGGCGGATATTGTCATATTCGCCTCCATATCCAAATCCAATTCTCCATCTCCATATCCGCTCCGATCTCCAAATGGATATCCATTCTATCCTCCATCCCCGCCTCCAAACGGATATCGGATATCCAAACGGAGAATCGGATATCCAAATCATTAAAAAAATATTAAAAAGACAATACAATTCAAAATATAATTTAAACATTAAAAACATTAAAAAGACAATACAATTCAGAATATATCCAAAAATAAACTTCCAAAATAAAGTCATTCAAGTTTCAACACACTTACACAAGTCATACAAATCCCAGTTATTGAAGTGTTCTCTGTAATATATTGATATATATATATATGGTGTAATATATATAATATTATATAAGATATGGGGGAAAACTGCAATTAAGGGTTAAACGGATATCCAAACGGGTCGGATACGGGTCGGATATCCAAACGGATATTCAGATCGGATATCTCCATATCCGCCTCTGATCCGATCTCCGAATTTTTTTTAAAATCCATATCCGAATCCGACCTGATATTCGAAAAAATATCCGAAATCCATATCCAAACGGAGCGGGTATCGAATCGGATCGGATCGGACCGGACGAAATTGCCATCCCTAAACCTAAGAGCTTCCAAGATGGCTAGCACCTCCGCTTCTTTAGAATCATAAACTCCCACATTCTTCGAGAACCTAAGAAGAGCCTCACCATTACTAATTTACTATTACGTAGCACTCCCCCCACCCTTGCCAGACCTGGTTTACTCCTCGAAGCGTCGTCCACATTAAACTTCAATATTCCAACTAGAGGGGCAGACCAAGGCACGGAAATCCTCACCTTAATTGGGCCACATCCCATACAAGCTTCCCAATTCAAAACGGCATCATTCATGTTGAAGTTGGAGAACTCCTTTCTCACCAAAGACCATTTTGCGATCCCTAGAGTGATCTTGGAGATCAAATATGCAACTGAAGAGGAAGAGGCTAAGAAAATTCTACCATTCCTTTCCTTCGAAATGGACCATAGGATAGCGAAAGGGACTAACCTCCATAAGACCCGCCCACACCCAAAGAAAGACCACCCAACCAAGATTTCACGGCATCTGCAACATTCTTCGCACAACACAAAGCAAGGCTACACTTCCCAATAAAGTTGTTCCAAACACATGCCGCCACCTTACAATGAAGCAAGAGATGGTTAACCGACTCTTCCTCTTTACCACACATCACACAAATGTCTGAAAAAAGGTTAGAGGTCAACCCTCTCCTCCTTAGATTGTCAACTGTGGACACCTTCCGTGCCACTACCAACCAGCGGAATGCTTCAACCCTTGGAGGAGCTAACCCCAACCAAACACTGGCAGAAGGAGCCCTATGAGAAAGATTCCCCTCCAAGGCCAAGAAGAAATTTTTTGCCGAGAACTCCCTGGAGATGGAAGGTTTCCAAATCCGAGAGTCCTTAGAGTCCCTACAAACATTAGTAAGAACACTAATGAGTTCCTAATAAGATCCCCCCTCCAACGGATGAAGAGCCTTCCTAGAAGGCACTCCCCACATTGTACACCCGTTCCTCACCTCAAAACAATCACCGAAAGAAAACTCCTTATTGACCACAATTCTAAAGAGCCTAGGAAACATCACCCCCAAGGGACCCACCCCCACGCGATCATCCAACCAGAATCTAACAGCCCTCCCATCCCCCACCACAAAACCCACCCTTTTTACAAAGACACCCCCCTCACATTGTACTCGTCCCCAACCGAAGAAATTGCTCTCCATAAGCCCGATCAACAATGGCTAGGACCAATCTTGGGCCACCACCCCATTTATCCTCACCATATTTGAAAGCAATCACTTTACGCCAAAGAGCATCCTTTTCCTCCCAAAACCTCCACCACCATTTGGACAACAAAGCCCAATTCTTATTCTCCAAGCTACCAAGACCAAGGCCCCAAGGCCCCCATTCCATTTGGGTTTAATCACCTCACTCCACTGCATCAATTGTGACTTCTTCCTACCACCCTGCCCCTCCCACAGAAAATTCCTCCGAATGCGGTCCAATCTCTCCATCATTGTCTTTGGCATCTTGAAGAGTGACATAAAATAAATAGGAAGATTGGATAAACAAGCTTTAATAAGAGTGATTCTCCCACCCAATGCCAAGTACATCTTCCAAGAAGATAACTTCCTATCAAGATTTTCAATCACTAGATCCCACAGCGACACAGATCTTGGCTTGGCTCCAATAGGCAACCCTAGGTGCAGAATGGGGAGCTCATCGAACCTGCACTAGTTGACATTTGCCAACTCCCATATCGTCTCCTCAAAACACCCAACGCCCACCAACACACTCTTAGAGATGTTAACCTTTAAACCCGAAACCAACTGAAAACACCGAACGCTTCTTCTTAGAGCCAAAATTTCTTCCCTCTTGGTAGAACTAAAAAGAATAGTATCATATGCAAATTGTAGGCGGGTGATTCCTTCTCCATTACGCCCCATCTCAAAGCCACCAATCATTCCCAACTCCCTCACTTTCACCAAGAGCAAGCTCAAGGCCTCCACCACAATCGTAAATAAGAACGGAGAGAGGGGGTCTCCCTGCCGAATTCCTCTACACGCTTTGAAAAACTTGGTCGGGGAGTCATTAGGTTTCCTATTATGATGTGACTAGATAACCTAGTTTAAAAAACATATCTTGATTGTACACTATAAATAGCCATTGGTTATTCTCAAAGATATACTACAATAAATTTGTCAAAATGTAGTTTCTAAATTTCTAGATCTCCAAGCCTTCATAAAAAAAAAAAACTTAACTGGAATTCCAAATGACACTTTTTCCATGAAGAGTTCTCAGAAATCCAGCATTTGAAATACTAAACAGCCCTGGGCATTCCAGAACTCCACTTTGAGGGACAACATTTGGAATTCCCCAAATGCTCCAGACGAGAAATTCTTGAATGGTTGCAACCAAACTGGCCCTAAGTATTGAATATCTTGGTCAAATTAATCTACCACAAGCATCATTACCCACCGTGACACCAAATCAGGTGCAAGAACATGTGAGATAAGCCATCCATCAGTTTCATTTTTGTATTCAGAAAACAAGACTTGTTTAAACAACAGATAAATGATTCAGAACGCCATTTTTATAAAGTCGATATGTCCATGGAACATAGACACTTGCAACCAATTCAAACAGACATTGTCAATGTACACTTAGCTGTTAATTTTCATGTAACTGAATGCCCTTTCTATGTCATTCTTATGTTTCAACCACATTAACATATAAGAAATAATGTGAAGATAATTATGGAAGCAGAAAGAAAAGGGAATACTTACGTTCTCCACGGTGATCCTTCACCACAAATGCTTCTGTCTTCGCTTCTTTTACTCTTGTTTCACCAAAATAACCATCTCCTACTCTTGCCCCTAGCCTGAACTTCCGACTCCTTGTCCAGCTCGAATTATCTGTAAACACTAGGTCCCCTAATGTGCCAGTTCCCTCATTCAGATTCAGAAGCACATCTCCTGTAAGAAGTGGTCTCTTCCCTTCCCTTTCTCTAACAACATTATCTTGAAACTCCTTGAATGTCCAGTTTTCATCTTCATCGCCTTCAAAATCTCCCTCAAGGACCACTATTTCTACCTTGATTGAGGATTCAGGCCCTGATGTGACAACTCGCCCAGTAAAGGCATCAATGAGCGAAACATTTAGGACTGGACAGTCCTCTCCCTCAATTTTAGTTCCAGTGAAGATAGGAAGAGAGAGCTTGCTTGTAAACTGTAGTTCTAAGCTTGTTGAAGTAGATGGATATATTTGTTTCCCGCAATGTCTGTGCAAAACAAATAATACGTATAAACAAGGCAACCCACATTAGGCATTAGTTACACAACGTATGTCCCAAGATAATCCACAGTCCAGCCAAGATTCAATACAGGTTGAAACGACCCAGAGTCCCACACACTGATCTGGGTGGAACCCACCATGGATAGATAGGCAATAGGACAAAAAACGACAGTTTCTTTTTTGCAATTAAATTTGGCTTCAATTCCTTCTGATCACAAGGAAAACAATTATCAAGGATAAAAGTGCTCAGTAGGGCAGCATTGATGGTGTGTCCCAACAGAAGAATGGCCTGGACTGCTAAAAGGTCAGGTCCATTTGTACTTTGTAGCCAGTACAGATGCTAGGCCGGAACAAAAAACAAACTGTAGACTCTCTTAAGCAGATGATTGTCTATGCCCACCCTCATCAGATAATAGTAATACTTTTCCAAAACTAGCTTGAGTTTAGAAGAAAGAGCCACTGAACATTGACTTGTTAACTACGAAGAATAATTTTTTTTTACCAGCGGATTATCAGTTCTCACCTTTTCTTGCAGGCCAGATGCTTTGTTAAGGCCAATTCAACTTCCTCTTTTACCTTAAACAAGACGACATCAAGGGTAAAACATCATTAGAGTAAATAAAATTTCTAATAAGAGCAAATAATAATAATAATAAATCTGCATTCATATCAACCCATGCATGGGACCTCCAAATATTTATATATAGATACATTACGCAGTAACATATATATTATCAGCAAAGAATTTTTTTTATTAAATTATAAGCAACAAATTACGAAGGATAGATTATAATAGGTGATAGTAACTGGAGAAACAATTTTCATGAATTACTCAAATTTACTGCCCGGTTTTAGTTTCTAGCATAGCAGTAAAAAGGATACGTCAAATAGGTACCTCTAATCCATATCAAGACTATTCTTGTATTCTATATCGTGTGAAATCCATGTCGTATGCAGGACCCATATAGCATAGGCCAAAAATGGACTCTGTGGAGGCCGTTACTGGTTTTCTCTTGAATTTCCTGCAAGCTGCAACTCTTGCAAAAACAATTATTCATTATAATTTGCATCTCTAATACTTCATCTTATATCAGAAGGCATCACTCCAGCCCCCATCACTTCTACGGAACCCAATGATTTCTTTTCACTGCAAAGGCCCCCGCAATCTTATAGCATTGAGTGTATTTGTATCAGAATTCAAAGCTCCTACAATAATTATGATTCTACTAAAAGAGTTCGTATGATGCAGTGAAGAGCTAGGATGGAAAAAAAACTGATAATGGTGCATAATCAAGCAAATCCTTCTAAATACACTTTCCGTTTCAATACATTTTCCAATGTTATTGAGAAGATCCAAGAGTACCCAAAGCACTTTCGTATGCAATGTAGCCCTTTTCTTTCTAATGTATAGCACTATAGCCAAATAGGGAATGTCATGAAACTTGTTCTACATCTGCACCAGCATAGGTAATGTTGAAGTATTCATCTCAAGAGGATCAGATCTAGGAAGACAGCAGAAAGCAAGGTCACTATCTTCCAGTTTTGGCAACACTCTGATAGTTCAGTTTTTGTGATCACATCGTCTGCAAGTGTGCACATGCTTGTGTGTAGGGCTTATGGCATTCTTAAAGCTGCTCTTTTGTATATTATATCTTGGGCACATTGTATGCTTTCAGACCCATCCTCAATGAACCAGTATTCTGCAACACCTTTAGGCTCACAACCAAAGCTTCAGATTGCTATTCAGCTGAGTAATAGATGACCATGAGTGGGGAGGGGGGAGGCGGGAGGGGGCTTTTTTCTGCTTGATTGGATCACCAGTCTAGGAGTGGTACTTCCAACGTGAGGACCAGGGAGGAAGACCGGGCTACCAGACATTCCCTTCAGGAGCAGTATAAGAGACTGATCTTTCAGGAGGAGATCAAATGGAAGCAACGCTCTCGAATTAAATGGTTGAAAGCAGGAGATCGGAATACAAAGTTTTTCCATGTTATGGCTACTGCCCGTAGACGTGTTAATCGAATAAATGTTATTGCAGCAAGAGGACAGATCTGGGACAAAAAGCAGGATATAGAAAGGGAAATTGTGGATTTTTTCCAGCAGTTATATACTGGTGATGGTCGATCTAGGCCTCGGATGGATGGAGTTTCATTAAGGCAGCTTTCTCTTTCTAGTGCTTCTTCTCTTGAGCTTCGGTTTAATAAAGAGGAAATTAAGGAAGCAGTGTTCAGCCTAGGTGGTGATCGTGCTCTGGGGCCCGACGGATTCCCAATAATCTATTTTCAGCAATTTTGGGATATCTTTGAAGATGATTTATTAGTCTTTTTCAATGAATTCCATGCTAATGGAGCTATCACAGGAGAGTTAGGTGCTTCGTTTCTAACTTTGATTCCTAAGAAGGAGGGAGCTGTTTCAATTAAAGATTACAGGCCCATTAGTCTGATTGGAAGTCTCTACAAAATATTAACTAAAGTTCTTGTTAATCATCTAAGGAAGGTACTTCCTGAAGTAATTTTAGAATTTCAAGGTGCCTTTGTAGAAGGTCGCCAAATTCTTGATAGCATTATTACTGCTCATGAGTGTATAGATTCCAGAAATCGGCAGCAACATCCAGGTTTAGTTTGCAAGCTGGGTTTTGAAAAAGCATATGACAGGGTGGATTGGGATTTCCTTCAATACATGATGGCAAGAATGGGATTTGGTGAGAAATGGAGGAAGTGGATTCATTGTTGCATATCCTCGGCTCATTTTTCTATTTTGGTGAATGGCACTCCAAAAGGTTATTTCAAAAGTTCAAGAGGCCTTCGACAAGGAGATCCTCTATCTCCTATGCTATTTGTTATAGCGGCTGAAGCTTTGCATGCTTTAATGGAGAAAGCCAAGCACACTAACCTTGTCAAAGGTTTTGCTGTGGAGAATGCAAATATTGAGGTAACACATTTACAGTTTGCAGATGACACCATTTTATTTTGTGATGCTTCTTTGGATCATTTGCAAAATCTAAAGTGTATTTTGAAATGGTTTGAGTTCCTATCGGGTCTGAAGATTAATTACGATAAATGTGAATTGATTGGTGTTCGAACGGTTTACAGTCATGTTGCTTTTTTGGCAGATGTGTTTGGGTGTAAAGTTGGTAAGCTTCCTTCTAAGTATTTGGGGATCCCTTTCTGTTTGGGATTTCCAAAGAAACATCTTTGGGATTCAGTTGTGGAGCGAATAGCAAAGAAATTAAGTTCTTGGAAGGGTAGATACTTGTCCATGGGAGGCCATGTTACTCTAATAAAATCAGTTCTATCCAGTATTCCAGTCTATTTTCTTTCTTGCTTTCATTTCCCAAAAGCAGTTGCACGGAGAATAGAAAGACTTCAGAGGGATTTCCTTTGGAATGACTCAATTGGCAAGAAAAAGTATCATATGGTGCAATGGGAGAATGTGTGTAAACCACTTTCTAAAGGTGGTTTGGGTATCCGTCCGGTTGAAAAAGTTAATAAAGCTTTATTGGGAAAGTGGCTATGGAGGGTGGGTGAACCAGGACAGGGCTTGTGGCAGCAAATTATTATTTGTAAATATAAGTTGGGTAATGGTGGTTGGTGTGTTCCAATACAAGCTAACAGGGTCTTTGGTATAAGGAAGTCTCTTTTATGCGGTCAAGTGGAGTTTGCACATTGGATTCGGTACAAGGTCCACGATGGTCTTCGGGTCAAATTTTGGCATGATGAATGGTGCGGGCAGCTGGTGTTAGCTAATCAATTCCCAAATCTTTTTCTGTTGGATCAAAGAAGACAAGGTATTGTTGCTGACAACTTTTCTAAGGAGATTGGTCAGGTTGTTTGGGACTTTTCTTTTCGAAGAAATCTCACAGATATTGAAATCTCTCACTTTGCTAACTTGTTGGGTATGCTCAATAAGGTGTATTTATTGGTGGATAAATCTGATGCAAGAATCTGGAAACCAGATGTTAAAGGGAAGTTTTCAGTTAGGTCTTTTTATAAAGTCCTAGATGATAGAAATGAATCAATGGATGGTTGGAACTCTTTTTGGGACCCTTCTGTCCCGCCTCAAGTGTTAACTTTTTGTTGGGTGGCAAGGCAGCATAAAATTTTGACGATTGATAAGTTGAGAAAAAGAAATCATGTGATAGTTAATGCTTGTCCTATGTGCTTACAAGATGAGGAAACAGCGCATCATCTGCTAATCCATTGCCAGTTTGCTTGTAAAATTTGGAACTTTGTGCTTAATTGCTTTGATATGAAATGGGTTATGCCAAGTTCGGTCGAAGATCTTTTTCTTCAATGGCATTTGGGAAGGATCGGAGGGGTAAAATTCTATGGAAATTAGTTTTATATGATACAGTTTGGAAAATTTAGTTGGAAAGAAATAAAAGAGTGTTCAGAAATGTCAGTAAATATGTTGAGGAGATCATTCAATCCATTGTTTGGAATGTTTCAGAGTGGGCATGTATCAGAAAGGAGTTTGGAGGAACCTCCGCGGCAGATATTAATCGATCTTGGGATGCGGTTTTAAAAGGGTACTGGCGTAGTAAAGCAGTTCATAGAGTTGGATGGTTATGCCCTCCTCTTGGAACCTTCAAGTTGAGTTTCGACGGCAGCTTTGTAAGGAGTACGCAGCAAGGAGGTATTGGAGGTGTGATCAGAAATTGGATTGGAGATGTTGTTAGAAGCTATTCTGGGCCTGTAGATGTTCTCGATGCTACCGAAGTTGAAGTATATGCTCTTCTTATTGGGTGTTGTGAATTGGAAAAGATGGGTGGCTCTTATCCTATTCTAGAAGGAGATTCTTTTTCAACAATTCGGTGGGCTTTGGAAAGGCTAGTTATCCATGACGGATTGCAGATTGGGCAGAGGTGCAAGATATTTCTAAAAAGATTGGTGCTTCTTTTCGTCACATCGTACGGGAGGCTAACTCAATGGCGGATGGTATTGCTAGAGAAGGACTTTCTCATTCTTCAATCATTTTTGTTGTTTAGTTTGTTTTAGTTGTTTTATTATTTTTTTTCGGTAATTGTCTGAATTATCGTCATCAAGAATTTTTGTTCTTTTCTTTGGTTGGTGGAATAAAATTTAACCGTTGTAAATATAAAAAAAAAAAATGTTAGACTGAGGTGCCTACCATTGAGGTAGCAGTGGTTTGGCAAAGAGGGGGGCTTTCAGTTCAAATACTTCCAACTCTATTATTAGTGTTTTTACCATTTAACCAAACATATGCAAATATTATGATTTTGTACATTATGATTTCCAATATAGGTGCATGATGGTTGATGCTCACCCAAGTAAGATATCAATCACTCAAAAGCATGACAATATTTCATTGTTAATGTAAAACCATTTGGAGGAAATCACTTACAACTCTACGAAGCAATGGCTCCAGGAACTTCTGAAAGGCATGCTGCTTTGCAGCTTCAATTATCACACTAAAAATCATAAACCAGAAAATAAATAAATAACATATAAACCACTATCACCATTATCCAACTAAAAGCATCCCACAATTTAATATGACCAATTTAATTCTCCAAACCAACAAGTGAACACAGTTTATAGAAACTCATCATGCTCATAACAATCCTGATGAAATCATCACAATTACAATAGGTTTACATATTTCATGGTCCATTGATATAATTTATTGAGCAACAATATTAAAAGCTGATAGAAAATTCTCCTTTTCAACTACCATGAAATACGAACAGTCGAATACCCACATCATTTTCTGACTTATAATTTATACCCATGTTATTATCTATAAATATAAGTGAGGCATACCAAATCTGCTCAGAAAAGTTGCAACCTCCAATTTCATTGCAACAATAAGCAACCAATTCTAATTCTAAGGAGACAAACAAATGCATTTCAAGTTCAATAGCAACAAGCATGCCAGTCTTATTGTTAAAATAACAAGTAACAGTACAAATCCATCAATGCGGCCAGTAATCCTAATATATTTGTGAAATGAAAACATAATAGCACTGTTATCTTGATTGTTTATGCAGACGATATAGTGCTCATATGAAATGATAGTATAGTAACCAATAAGCTAAAAGGTTATACACGAAAGTGTTTTGAGTTTTGACATTAAGGATGAGCAGGCCTTAAAATATTTCTTTGGCATTAAGGATGAGCGGGCCTTAAAATATTTCTTTGGCATAGAAATTGGTGGACCAAAATAGGGATCTCTCTCAGTGAAAGTACGTATCAATCTGTTTCAAGATGAAGGAAAACTGGGATGTCAACTTACTGATACTCCACTTGAACCCAAATTGTTAACTCTGATCAAGACGACGAAGAGTTACTTATAGACTCCTGCTTTATCAAAAGATCGTTGGGAAGATAAGTTTCCTCACAATTACAAGATTTGATATTGCTCATGAATCATGATGTTAGCATTGACAGCCGATTTATGCACGCTCGTAGAAAATGCAGTAAGGTGGATCTTGAGATACTAGAAAAAACCACCAAATTGGGATTCCCCTTACCATTCTACAATGGATGTTTACAAATTCATAGATGATCAAATGCAAATTGGGTAAGATCTAATGGTGATTGACAATCCACATCAGGCTATTGCACATTCATTGGTGGTAACTTGGGAAAACGGTACAGCAAGAAATAGTTAGTAGTTAACCAGATCCAGCAATTGAGCAGATTAGAAGACATGACGACTAAAATCTTCAATTACTATGCTTTAAGAAATGCAGGGTTCAAAATCCAAGCACCAATAGAAATGGATTGCTATAATTAAAGAACCCATACATATCTACAGAAATCTTGCGTTCCATGCAATGATAACAAAAAAATATTAGAGTTGACTGTCCACTTATACAAGTCCAAAGATCAGTTAGCCGATAAGCCAAGTCATTTCCCAAAAAACTGATTGTATAATAAATAACATAACAAGCAAGCTGCATGATTGACAAGGCTCTCACTTAAGGGGGAGTATTGAGAGCACATGCATCCATTAGAATACCCCAGCACATCATCATAAAGATGGTATATAATAAAGGCACATTAGGTGTCTCATGTATATCAATATATTGTTCAGAGATTAGGATAGTTTCTTTCTTTCTTTTTTTTTTCTGCTAGACGTGGGGTGAGTGTTACACCTGTCTACCCAAGGATTGATCCCTAGGTGGCAATGTGAGATAAGACACCCTTAACCAGCGGGGTGTCTCGTGTTTCTCAAATTGTTTTATTTCCTTAATTAAGAGATGCATTCAAGTTAGAGACCGCGTGAGAATCTATAAGCCATCATCATCATCAAAGCATTGTCCCAACTCCCAACTATGTTGGTTTGGCTACATGAATTTTGTTTCTCCATTCTGATTTATCCTGAGCCAAAACCTCAGATATATTGCACTTGTTCATATCTATTATTAGTACTTCTACCCAAGCTTTCTTCGGAGTACCTCTTCCCCTTGGTGGGAACTGGGATATCAACCTCCATAGAAAAAACTTCCTTACTAGCTAGCCTACATTGGACATGTCCAAACTATTTTAAATGAATTTCTCTTATTTTATCACCTATTGATGCTACCCCTACATGCTCTCATAAGAACTCATTTCTGATTCTATCCTTCCTACTTTTACCACACATCGACCTCAACAATCTCACATCTCCTATACTAATTTTGTGCATGTGTTGTTTCTTGATTGGCCAACATTTTGGTTCATAGGTCATAGCTGGTCTAGTAGTTGTCCTATAAGATTTTTCCTTCAATCTTGTTGGTATGCACCGATCACAAAGCACTCTGCACGCAAGTCTCCAATTCAACCATCCCGCCCTTAACCTACGTTCAACATTTTCCTAAATGTCTCCATCTTTACTAATTATCGAGCCAAGTTATCAAAATGAATATCTTTGAGAATCTATAAACCAACAAAAAAAAAATCTATACCATGCTATCTAACAGTGAGAACACACATGGAAAACATTCCCAAAATCCACTCTCTCTTCTCTCATGCAGCAATTTTCTTAATTAATGAGGTGACCTTGTTACATAGACAATGTCACAAGTTTCAAGATACCTACGAGCAACTATTGAGCAAAATTGAGTGGGGTGATAGCGGTTCTTTTTCGTTTCTTTCTGTGTGCATGCCGCGTGTGGTGGATTTTTTTTTTTTTAGTTGGGGGACATTCAAGAGGTTGTTTGACGAGGTTCAAATACAATCAGTGAATGGTGAAGACTAGCCTATGGAATAAAGAGGCAATTTATAAAAAAGCAGTTACAAAGAAATCAGAAGCAAAGTTCACGTTGTGGATATGTGTATTCCAGATGTGCATGCCAAGACAGATGTGGGGAGTTACAAAAAAACAGAGAAATAGGAATGGGCACATAAGATAGAACTTAAAATCAGTTGCAATAGAAGAAAAATCAAGGAACATCATTGAAAATTGGAGCACATACTTCCATCCACAGAAAACATTTTGAAGGATTCCATGTTATAAAAAAAAATGTAACCAAAACAGATGACAATCAACGACCCTAAATCTAAGTAGTGAGGAACATCATTGAAAATGGAGGATTCAAATAGGGTAAAGTCAAAAAAAAAAAAAATAACTCAGGAAACCAACCCCACATAATGCTTCAACAGTTCATTTTACATGACACAAGCACAACCCAATTCATTTCACAAGGAAACAATAACACCCCAGTTCAATTTTCACAGATATAATCACACCCCAGTTCATTTTTCATGGATTCAAGACCAACCCAATTCATTTCTCATCGATACAACCACAACCCACTACACCATCTGCTAAAATCTTAACAACTGAAACAAAAAAAAAAGACGAAATCCACTCACTTTCTAAGAGCAGGGACCTTCTGACGCTTCTCATTTGGCGATTCGCTGCCTTCCGATTCCACCTTGTCATCCTCATCAGGATGCCGCTTCTGTGACATGCTCGAATCAATAAGAAAAGATATATAAATGGGATTTTTTTTTTATGTGATTGGAATCTAATTTCCAGCCGATTGAGCTTCAACAAAACCATTGCCGACCCATATTTCCTATAATAGCAGCACTGACAAACAAGATCGAATTCATAGAAATACCATTATTTGCAATAAAGGGCAATGTTCCAAAGTCGATTAATCTCTCCATATCTCGTTTGCAAAGTCCTTTCGGTTACAACACAATGCAGAAGAGACCCATCAAAATCCGGACCCCAGAGAAGGCATCAATTGCGTGCCAATAAAACAGTAAGTGAGGCCCACCTGTGAAATCTAAACCGTTTAAAATCAATTGCCCTATACATTCTATGTATTAAATAAGATTTCAGTCCAATTGGAACTGTTTCCACCGTTGGATCGGCCTTTTAAGGATGAATGTGTTTTACCCGATTTTTGTAGGCTTTTGATCAGTCGGATTAGAGTGAAAATCTTGTTGTGGATTAATTGGGGGTGGGAAAGTGGATTTCAACGGTTTGGATTTCATATTTGAGAGACATTGGTGAGAGTTATAGCGATGGGCTTGGAGAAATCTGTGTGGGTCCCGCAGATGATGTGGAGAAAGCGCGTTACGGAATACGGATGGAGAAAGCGTGTCACGTCGACGCGCTTCTTTGGCGCGTACCGTCGCTATCGGTGCGGCAAATGATTCGGTAGAGTCGTCCCTACCAAATATTCTGTACGCCGTACCTACTATTGACAATAAACTGGGTTTTTTTTATATTTACGGCCTAATTAGAGAATGACATAGAAAAAAAAAAAAAGCCTATATGGATAAATTTTTTTGTTAGAATTTTAGACAATTCCTGTGATATCTTTTGAATATCGCGATATTCAAGAGACATCATAGGGGTTATCCAAAATTCTGGTCAAAAAATTTGTCCATATAGCACTATTGAGTTTTTAAAGTGATTTTTAAAAATTAAAATAATATATTCACGGGTCGTAAAAAAAGCTGGAACTAAACTTGGTTAGACCACGAATAAAAAAAAAAAAAAAAGAGATTTGGACAATGGACCTGAACCACCCATTTATTTTAAGGAGTCTAAATAAGGACCCAGTGGATTGGGAATTTAAGAAAATTCAGAATTGGATAGATAATTTATAATGGTCAAACAATGCCTTTGGAATGGACGGTTGAGTTTGAGAGTTCACTTTATCTGCACCTAACCTGGTGATAATTTTTTATGACTTTAAATAAGACGGTTGAATCCGTTGGATGGCAAGGAATCCGGCTGCAAAATCCCTTTCACACTTCTTTGGGCCTGTTTAATTTTGTAAATTATGGTAAAGTAAAATTTCGAATTTTCTATATATATTGCCATCCAAGTGAAATATCAAATTCAAGATAGTCAAACTTTTTTTTTTTATCGGAAGGTTTCCAATCCTTTGGGCTCCTCCGGTCCAGAGGGAAGTCGGGTAAACTCCCATGTTGCTCTTCCAGTGTGGTAGTGTAGTTTCGAATCCATAACTTCTGGGTGCAAACCGTGGTCCTGGTCCAACCGAGCTATCCCATGGGGTTTAGTCAAACATTCTTAAAAATTAGAAATTTGAGAATTCAAAAGGGCTAAAAACAGCTTTTTAAGTAAATTGGTTTAACAATTCTAACAAAGTATATTAGTTTTAGAATAGTATGAAAGTGGTAATAAGCCACAGTTCTCACCATGCTATAAAGAGTTCGAACCCAGAGCCGGTCCTGGGCTAAAAGCCTAGGAAGCCGCCGCTTTAAGCCCTCAATTTTTGTCCATTTTTTGGGGGCCCAAATTTATTTAGCCCATATAATATATAAGTCTGTAAAAAATAAAAATAAAAGGTTGCCCAAGACATGAGAAAGGGCCCAATTTCTAAACAGCCCATTACAAAAGGGCCCTAAATTGATAATTTTGTGTTATATTTAAAAGTAAAAAAAAAAAAAAAGAGTATGAAACTTTGGAAATTGGAAAAGATTAGGTCGGCTATTATAGAGTAGTTTTGGATGTCGATTCACTTTCGACTTCGGAAATCAAATACACCTCGTCTCTCTTTCTCTCTCCCTCTTCTCATTCACAATCAAAACTGGGTCTCCTCATTCCCAATTAAAATTGGGTGTTTGGACTGAAAAACCATTTTTGACTTTCCGTTTATGTGTTTCATCGCTTTGTGCCGACGAGCCAAGAAGAGAATCAGGTGATTGAACATTCTCTCCTTTTCAAGTTTCAAATAATATTTTAAAAATGAGCCATTATTTTTTTTATCTGTTCTTTTAATCTTTTTGACATTTAAGGGGACAAGACTATTGATTAACGTATTTTTTTTTTGTTATATAAAAATTTGTTGTATACATAAACTCAATATAAAAATAAAATGATAAGAAAATGTACCACTAAGTTTAACCACAATATCAATTGAATCAAATGATCTTTCGCTTATTATGAAGAAAAAAAATCAGTTGAATCATCACATTATGAAAATACAAATAATTTGTAGATGGGTTATGTTTGGCAAATTTGTTGATTGTTGTTTATTTGATTTAATGATTTACAGATGCTCTTATGGTATTGATTGAGTTATTGATGCTGGCCTAGCACTCTATTGTTTTGCAACCTCGGTAATTTTGCCTGAATTTGAAGCTTTTGAATTTGGATTGATCGTTGGTTCTTGAGTTTTGCATTAGATTGTTTCCTAAAATCATGCATCCTAGAAAGTGTCTCTAAGGGTCTGAAAAAAGAAAAAGAAAAAACGAAAAGTTGATGTACTTATTCAATCTCAATCAGGAGCTCTTGATAAGTTTGTTGTTGCTAAGAAACAAATAGATGATTCAGTTTCAGTTGAAAATTTTGACGATAAAGAATTTATAGATTCAGTAAATGAAGAGGATGAAGAGACACTTGATGAGGAAATTAATCAGTGGATTAATGAAAATGATAATGAGAATGATGGTAGTCAACATGAAGACCAAAATGTAGAATTTTCAGCCTTCAAATGTTGATGATCTAAGTAATTGGGATAAGATGGATCAGAATTTACGAGACTTTTTAGTAAGAATGAGTCCTAAAAGAAGAGTTGACGATGTTAATTATCCTAAAGATGATCTTAATAGAAACTTCTCTTCCACACACTACATCCGGCATTTATCCAGTGGAGAAAAACATGATAGAAAGTGGCTTGTATATTCGGATGTTTTGGATAAAGTATTTTATTTTTGTTGTAAGTTGTTTAAGGAAGAGGAGAACAAGACTTTATTGGCTAATGATGGACTTGGAGATTGGATAAATATTGGTAAATGGTTAAAAAGTCATGAAAGCAGTAATGAGCATCTCATGTGCATGAGTAAATAGATTGAATTAGATATGAGATTGCACAAGAATGAAACCATTGATAAAAGCGTGCAAGAACAAATCAATAGAGAGAAAGAACATTGGAAAAGGGTGTTGCGAAGGATAATGGCTGTGGTGAAAACACTTGCAAAAAATAATTTAACTTTTCGTAGGGACAATGAGAATATTTATCAAGAGATGAATGGAATTTTTTTAAGCATAATTGAAATGATTGCCGAATTTGATCCAACAATGCAAGAGCACCTTCGGCGAATTGAAAGTAGTGAGGTTCATTACCATTATCTTAGCCATAAAAGTCAAAATGGATTGATACAGTTGTTAGTGTGTGAGATTAATAATGCAATCATTGTAAGAATCAAAGAAGCAAAATATTTCTCGATTGTAGTTGATTGTACTCCAAATGTAAGCCATGAAGAACAAATGTCTCTTGTGATTCGTTGTGTAGATGTTTCAACAAGTCCAATAAAGGTGGAAGAATTCTTTTTAGAATTTTTAAAGGTGGAAGATACAACGAGGTTAGGGCTTTTCAATGTACTTCAAGAAGCGTTGAGTACTCTTGAACTTGATTTTGATCATATAAGAGGACAATGATATGACAATGGATCTAATATGAAAGGAAAACACAAGGGTGTGCAAAATAGGGTACTCAACATAAATCCTAAAGCATTATATACACCTTGTGGTTGTCATAGTCTTAACCTTACACTCTGTGATATGGCTAACTCTTGTCCTAAGGCTACATCTTTCTTTGGAGTGGTATAACGAATATACTTGTTGTTTCCATCTTCGCCAAAGAGGTGGAAAGTGTTGAAAGATAATGTAGAAGGTCTCATGGTCAAGCCATTGTCATAAACACGTTGGGAAAGTCGTGTGGAAAGTGTTAAAGTTATAAGATACCAAGCCCCACAAATAAGAGATGCTTTAGTTGAATTGGCCCACACTACTGAAGATCCAAAAAACAAAGAATAATGCGGAGTCCTTAGCAGAACATGGAATTGGCAGTTTTGAGTTTTTCGTTGGCATGATTATTTGGCACAATCTATTATTTGTTGTTAATTCCGTTAGCAAGGTTTTTTAAAACGAAGATATGCACATAGACGTTGATGTTGATCAGTTGAAAGAGCTTATTGCATTTATTGAAAAGTATAGAGAAACTAGATTTGTAGAGGCCATGATTGAAGCTAAAGAGGTTGCAGCTAGAATGAATGTTGAGCCGGCATTTCAAGAAAAATGAATCATATATAGAACGAAGTAATTTGACGAGAACAATAGTGAAGAGGCGACACAGTCAGCTGAAGAATATTTTAGAGTGAAGTATTTCTTTCAAGCTCTTTCATCACTTCAAAGTCGGTTCGAACAGTTTCAAGTCTATGATAAAACTTTTGGATTTTTGTCTGATTTGAAGGATTTAAATGCTACCAATGATGAAGCTTTGATGTCCTATTGTGCTAATCTTGAGACTTTTTTGAGCAAGGATGCGCTTTCCGATATTGATGGGAGATACTTATTTTCAGAATTGAAAGTGTTGAAAGAAGTTTTGCCAAAAGAAACAACAAAGCCAATTGATGTGCTCAAGTATTTGAAGTTGATGAATGGTTGTTTTCCCAATACATGGATTGCATACAGAATAATGTCTAACTATACCGGTTACAGTTGCCTCTGGGGAAAGAAGTTTTTCAAAGTTGAAGTTGATCAAGTTTTACCTTCGATCAACCATGTCACAGGAAAGATTGCATGGATTAGATATGTTGTCAATTGAGAAGGCCATGGTTAATAAGATTAATTACGCAGCTTTGATTAGTACATTTGCAGCAAAAAATGTTAGAAGAGTAGTGTTTAAATAAATTTGAAGTGATGTAATGACTATTGATTTTTCTATATATATGTTTTAAATTTTGGTAATGATTAATTTATGATCCTTTTTTTAAGCTAATTTTCATATATAATATACAAGGGGGCCTCCTTTAAAATCTTTATTTTAGGCCCCAAAAATCTCAGTCCGACGCTGTTCGAACCGAACCCCGTACTCAGATTTTTTTTATTCCACTCAGTTTAGGTGACACTCTCAGGCATCCGGTCTCAAATTGATAAACACCAGAGGATCTGTTTGGGATGCAGTGGATGAGCACCGTATAAAGTGATAGGGAGTTGATGTGGCGTAGAATGAGAGTGGAATGACTCTAGCCATCGAATGTGACGCTTTTGGATGGGAATGGGAGGTGTCTAAGTTGATGAATAGTGATGGTTGTGATTATCCAATGCGCTAAATGTTTTAAACGATGGGCATCCTTTTAGTTTTAGAGGGGAAAAACTATGGGCTTCCGTTGGTGGAAGTTAACAGATGGGCGATCTTTATATTGACTCATTTCCTTGACTCTCTGGGAAAAAGGTAATCCTGTTTTCATTGGTGGACTAAGATTTTTGTTTGATGGGTGCAAATCTAAACAGGTTAATGGGGTTTGGAAACAAATTTTAAGATTTTAAGATTTTTATGTGGGTTTTGGGGCCAGAGACATAGTATTTTACGTGAATTATCAAAGCAAAGTCAAATTTTCATAATGACTTTAAAAGTTGGCCAAGAACCGAATCCCCTGTTTGGTTACAAGGGGTGACACGCGGGATTTCTCTTGCACCGCGGTTGATCTAACCAGGGAATCCATTTCCAAGTCCAACGAGTACGACCGCCCCTACATAAGCAAATGGAGCTAACGAAAAGTCCTAGATTCCCTCTCCAATAGAACCTGAGAGTTCTCCTAAGCAGTATATTGGAAAAGGGGGATGGCCCAAGACCTGGCTATAGTAGGTTATTTTATTTAGAAACAAGAAGTTTCAAGGCCGGCCATTTGCTTCCCAAAACATTAAGTCCTCAAACATCACATGTTATTAAAGGCTGCTTTTTCACATTTGGCCAAAAAAAAGGAAAAAAGATGCCATCCTTTTTTGTTTTCTTTCTAAAAACAATAAGGCTCCATAGTCGCATCATTAAGAATCCATCTTTTCATTCCAAAAAAGAGCATTAAAGTAACTAATATTTTTATTTTTTCTCGCACCTGTATTTTCAGATTTCATTGAATACATAATTTGCAGCCCATGTTTCGGTTCATATATAGCTACTATAAGTATTGTAGGGTTAAATGCAAATCGTTCAAGGAGCCTTTCAAATTTTGATCTATACGTGGTGAACCACCCCAAATTAGACGGCTGAAATTGGCAAGAGTGTTTGCAATATTGAGTCCCTAGTATTATTATTATTAATTATAGTGGATAGCCCATATGTTATAGACTCAAACTTGATATGATGCAGTCAGTGACTTGATGACTTAATTGCCGGATTAAATCATCATAAATAAATCTCCAGTGATATAAACCCCCAGTCCATTCATTCAATACTATCAATATCTTAATTATGATGTTCAACTTTGTAATCAATAAATTTTTAAAAAAGGAAGAAAATTTAAAATGGCTTCGTTAAAGTTTAACATTAATATTATAATTGTTTTTCTCCAATAAAGTATAAAGCAGTAGAAATACCTATTTATCATACCACATCTTTTCCTTGCTTCTTCCCCTCATTTGCATTGTCCCTTTTAACCTATAAGATTAAAACATTTATGTCGGATAAAAAGTTAGGTAAGACAACAAATGGGGTATTTACTATTACCAAGAAAATAGGTTTTAAATAAGATATTTATAATAAAATTAAAAAATAGAAAATGCATCATTTAGGATTGTCGCTTTAGGCCTTTAATTGTCTTGAGCCAGCCCCAATTGAGAACGTACCTCCAAAGATTACCTGCACCCACCTGAGCCCAGCCTTGAGATGGATTCAACTCAAATTAATTTAGGGCCCGATTGTTTGCTTTAAGATGTATAAATTTTTAAAAAAAACTCTAGCCTAGGGGGTTGGGACCCAAGAGAGCTCATACGGGTGGGAAGAGAAAACACGCACCGTGGGAAGGAGAGCCCACATATGTGGGAATAGAAAGCCCATAAAGCGAGTATGATGACCCACACATGTGGAAAGAGTGACATATACGGGTATCAATCCGTGGGCAACTGGGAGGCGTGTGGGGTTGCCAAACAACTGAAAAACCCCATGTGTCAATATATAGGAATTGAATACATATGAATTTATGGTAAAATGTACTCTACCAAAGGATTATTAAAAGCGATAAAAGGTGAAATATATAAGGTGGAGATAAAATATGAGCTTCACTTTCGTACGTATTGAATTATTAGGGCGATGGCATGGTATTCATTTTTTTTTACTTTTTTCTTTAAGGCAAGTACTCACACACCCAAATCCCCCCATGCAGTTGCCTAAGCTTCCCACAATTAGTGCACAACCAATAATCTATTTATGTGGAAGAGTGGGTGCCTCACCAATTGAGCTACATTTCTCATCTTCATTTGATTCTATTTCCACAAAAGGAAATGTCATTTGATGATCATTTACGAAGCTCACCTTTTATCTTCATTTTTAACTGCTCATAACATGAAATCCATGTATTCAATTTCTATAATTCTAATGCAAAAAAAAAAAAAAAAAAGGCACTTAGTGTTTTTATTTTCTTGAAGCTAAGTGTTTATTCTGAAAGAAGAAAAATGCTGCCGCGAAATAAGTGGCACTTATAGAAAACAAAATATATGTTTAGGCCGTGAAATCATCGGTGAATTAGTATTTCAAATCTTAAAAAAGAGTGCCCTTTTCAAAAGTACAAGAGAAAGAATGTTACAAGCATTTTCTTCTATTGGGCAGATACTTTTTTCAAAGGAGTACTCTTATGATGATTTTTAAAAATATTGCTCATTACCCTATAATCTTAGGGTGAGATCAGAGTTTTTTAGAAAAAAGAAGTTATCCAACTTGAAATCTGCTGACATGGACTTCACAAAATATACACATGCATCTCGAGTTCAATCATTTAAAAAACTAATTCCAATCATCATTGAAACTTTCGAATGTTTTTTTTTTTTAGTTTCTTTACCTTAATCACCGTCCAATTCCTAGCAAAGAGGAAGCATCCAAATATATATTTTTTTAAAAAGTCTCAATCTCAAGTCTGAATGTTTATTTATTGAGCCCAGGGATTAAATGAGTTAAATCGGTCTGGTTAGGTCAGCCATGGTTCACTGTTCATGGCTGACTATTTTTTTTTTTTTCGGTTGGGACCTTGAGTGGAGAACAGGACAGGAGTCCGGAACCAATAAAACATGTTTCGATTCAAAACCGGATTCGGAACCGGAACCGTTATTTTAAAACGGGTCCTAGTCCACTATGGTTCTGATATGGAACCATTCTGTTTGCAACTCTACTTGTATCCTCACCTCATCCTCTTTTTTCCTTTTCATTTTGATGTTTGTAATTTTGGTTGTTCCTTAGTAAAGCCTTTATTACTGTTAGAAAAATTAGGGTGATCCCATCATGCGTAATTAATTTTTAACATAGTGGCCTATGTGGGTCCCTTGTCCTTCAGATAATTGGATTGGATAAACATAGTAAGATCTATTTGGCAAGGCGATATCTTTGAAATGGAGTTGATTCAATTATCCATATGTTTGAAATGAAGTTGTTTCGGTAAGATCCTTTTACAAATACAATGATTTCACATATTTGGTTAAATTAAATGCAAAACAAACTAGTTATACTGTCTCACAAGAAAAGTAATATGGAAAAACTTATCATCATGTGGTAAAAATAGCATAGGCAGACTTCTCATATAATAAATTGTGTGAGGATGTTTCCAAACTCATCGGAGTCCCGGCCAGATGCTCCATCTTGGGCTCCCGCACCACCTAATCCATCTCGGCAGGGCTCAATCTCGGCAACAGTGCCAGCCTCCAGCTCAGCCAAGTGATTCCCTTGGCCTTACGCTCATAAGCTCCACTTCGGCCAGGGCATCCCCATCTCGGCCAGGAACATCAGCTCGGTCCAGACTCCACCTCGGCACCCCTGCGAGGTCTCTAGCCAAGTCAAGGTCGCTCCCGACCTCGGCACCAAGCACCCCAGACCGGTCACACATCTCGGCTATAGCACCAGGAAGCTACCCATGGCGGGGGCTGACAGCTGTCCTTCCATGGACACTCAAGCACGCTACAGCACGTGCGACAGGACAAAAGCATTGCTTATATCCTCTGACAGAGCCATCCCCGCCGTCCACGTCCACTGACAGAACGGCCTCCGCGGATGCCTGGGTATGGCCCGATGCGACATGATGTGCTATGATGGGACAGCTCCCTGACAGAGTCACCTCCTTGTCTTCTCTCCTCCTCTATAAAAGGAGCCAAACCAGAATAGTAAAAGAGAGATCTCTCCTTTCCCAGAGAACCATACGCTGGTATCATCTTCTTCCCCAAAATCTCTATCCTTAGTCCAATTCTCATACTGACTTAGGCATCGGAGAGCACAGCGCTGCCCAAGCCAAGGTCCTCTGACCCTTTTTTGTTCTTCTTCCCCTCTTCCAGGTTTCAGGCAGGCACTGGTGTTCAACCAGAGAGCTCTCAGCTCCACTCCCTACACCTTGTAAGTCATTTTATGTACTTACAATTGGCGCCGTCTGTGGGAAACACGAGTAAAAAGCCATCTTCCCTAAACACACCATGCCTCGAAGAACCAGAAAGGGAAAGGAACCATTGACATTGTCGACGCAACTGTCGACGGTCCCCTTCAGGAAAGGTCCGGAGCAAGATCTGGTCTAGCAAGCGTCTGACAACATGATACTCAATTGGTTCATCCTCTAGGGGTTTGACCTCGACTCCACATTCCAAAAGGTGCACCTTGAAGAACAACAGAAGCGACCGAGCTCATGGCGATAGCTCGGGTAACAACCACGACTTCAGAGAATGGCTTGATCGACACATTGAGTAAGCAGTACGACAGAACATGGAGATGGCCGGTTTCGCTCGAGTTCGGCTAAACTCTGACGATTTCAACGCATCCCCCTTCTCTCCAGAGATCAGAAACTTCCCCTTTCCTGAAGACTTCAGCGTCCCGAGGTTCGTCGTTTACGATGGGACCTCGGACCCAGCAGCACACCTCCGGCACTTCACTCAGAGGATGTCCGTGTGGGGCGACGCAGACCACTTGAACTGCAGAGTCTTCTCCTCTAGTCTCGGGGACCTCTCCCTAAGATGGTTCTGCGCATTCCCGTAAGGATCAATCACAAGTTGGCAGCAGCTCCGGAATTCCTTCATGGCGAAGTTCCAAGCTCACAGAGTCATCCCTAGGTCGGGCGCCGACCTGATGGCCCTCAGAATGAAGCATACCGAGAACATCGCGCAGTTCGCCAGAAGATTATGGACTATCTACAGCCAGATCGAAGATGCCTTAGACACAACAGCAATCACGTCTTTCCAACAAGCTCTTCCGCCAGGCAACGAGCTTCGGAGAGACTTGGTCCTGCACCCTGTGGTCTCAATGAAGGCATTATATCGCTAGGGTGAACTAGTTCGTCAGGCAAGAAGCAGACGAAGCCCAAGCTCAGGAGCACTTCAACCCCTACGAAGACGACCAGACAACTTCCAGCTCAGCAGAAGTCTCATCAGGTTCGGGAGGCAGCTAGATGTCTCCTATCATCACTTAGCTTTGACCGCCCGTCAGCTTCGATCGCACAACCCTCTACCGTCATTTCTGGCGGCACGGTCCTCTACTGTCAGCTTCGATGGCACCGTCAGCTTCGATGACACCTGTAAGACCCCGACCCGAGAGGCCTCGTTTAGAGTTGATTAAGTTGTATTTTAGTTTTAAGTGTGTTTAGTGGTTTTTGAATTAGTTGGGGATTAGAATAACTTTTATAATAGCTTTGGGGAATTTGGAGAGCCTTTTTACTTGTGGGACCCTTTGGGGCCTGTTTGGATGTGTGGTGAATTGAAGTATGGTAAAGTGAAACATCAAATCAAGAGAGAATAAAATATAAGATGTTATGATCGTGTTTTGTTTTTAGTTGTTTGGTATGGAATGTTTTTGACTTTTTGTATGAAAAAGTGGAGTTTTTTTAGTTTTTTAGTGGAGAAAAGAGATTGTTTTTTTGACTTTTTTTTTAAAAATTGTGAGGGAATATTGAAATTGTGTATTTTTGATGTGACCCCTTTGATTTTTTTTGTATAGATTCACTTCACTTCATTTTAACTAGTTAAGTACGGGGTTCTTGTTACGAATTGTGTGAGATTGGGGGTTTACCGATGATTTCCAAAAATCGTGTTTTTAACCTCCTTGGACTTATCTTGTTAATCCCTACAACTTCCATGATGACATCGTTTTCATTCGAGGACCTTAAACCCGATTTTTCACTAATTGAGGGCAAAATGGTCTTTTTACCCAAAATCTGGACACCAATTTCAATGTCACCAAAATGTGCAAAATATATACTTTTTGGAAACTAGAAATTTTGACGATCAACTTTGTCTTCTTTGTCGAATTCGTTTGAAGCCCCGAAAACCATGTTTTGAGCCCGAGAAGTCTTTTAAGTTGTGGGCCCCACTCCCACTTACTATATAGAAAACTTCTTCTTATTTTTTCCCATTTCTGGCAAAAACCCTAGAGGAGAAGAGAAATCCCAGCCCTAAGGTTTTCCCTTACCCTTTTTCTTGCTTATTCATCTTCAATCCCCCACTAAGCTAGTGCTAATGGAAAATTAGAGGCTACAATCTTTTTTCTCATCTCAAGGGCTTCATCTTGACACCATTTTTGAAGAAAACCGCCCACTCCAAGACTTCCTTTGGACAACACCTTACTTTTTGAAGAACTTCCTTGTAAGTGATCTTCCTAAAAGTTTTATAATCCTGTTTGTTTAGCCCTAGGGAAACTCCATTTCATTTATTGGAAAATTTCGTCTTGTTTTACTTGGATTTTGATAATTTAGGGTTTGGATTTAGGGGTTTTGTGTATAGGTGTTTGATTGTGGGCTTAAGAGGTGATTAGAGCTCAAACTGATTTGCATTGGACCCAAGGCAAGTGGATGAAACGATTCTCATGTGTTTTATCATGTTTTATGCAAAATCTTGATTTGTCTTCATTAATAGTTTTAATGGTTTATCATGTTTGATAGTTTAGTATTATTGATTTTGAATGATGATTTGATGAGATAAGGAGGTCAAGGAATAGCCCAATTATTCATGAAGTTATGTTTGGAAGAAGGGGAAAGAAAGGAAATGGATAGGAGTTGGACAAGAGAAGAATTCAACCAAATGGGTTGATATTCGTTGCAGGACAGATCGATCGCCCATCAGGTCCGATCGATCGGACTGTAAATAACTGAGAGTGTTTTCAGGACCGATCGATCGCCCATCAGGTCCGATCGATCGGACTGTAAATAACTGAGAGAGTTTTCAGGACCGATCGATTGCCCATCAGGTTCGATCGATCAGACTGTAAATAACTGGGAACGATTCAGGACCGATCGATCGGCCAATGAGTCCGATCGACCGGACTGAAATGAGATGAACTGTAAAATAAAAGAATTGAGGGACTATTCTCCAAATTCATTTCAAGCCCATACTCAAGTCCAATTCAACTCTATCCCTTCTCTTCTTATTTGAAGACATTGAACTCGTAATGATGCATTTAAACCCATGAAAGATTTGGGTAAATTGTAATGGGTTGTAGTGGGGAGGTATTGTTTGGAGCCCCATTGTTATTTAAGGACTTGTGAAGTATTGCGTGAAGTCCGAAGGAAAGGAGAAACTTATCATGGAGATTCTATGAGATTTTATAGATTGACCAATGTGTATAAGGACCCGGAATGTCCCTAACTCTTAAAGAGTACCAAAATTTCAGCATAACCGACATACGGGACCCTATTCGCACTGACTCAATTCTAGAAACCCTATTGTTAGCCTGTAAAGGTATTGGAAACTATTTGTATTTGATTTTCAACCAATCCCCTATTTTGGGATTTCAACCTGTGATTTGTGAGTACTCTTGAACCGAGAACATTGTGTTACCATATTGTTAATTTGATTAGACCCGTCCCGACTTTTATATGTTTTGTACCTATGGGTTCCCGCCCCGTTATGTGTATTTATTTGCTTTGATTTTCGCATGTTACCTATGAGTCGGCACCACTAAGCTTGGATAACCTTATCGGTTTGATCCACCGGTTTGGATATCCCCCTTCAGTTATACCCGCTGCAGCATGGTTCCCGCCTCGCCCCGATATACCCGGTTCGCTACCGTGGTCCCGCAGAGTATTATATGTATTTATTATATAAAAATCGTTGATTCTCCTCACCTCGTGTGACTGAGGTTAACGTCGTTGATTCTCCTTACCTCGTGTGACTGAGATCAATGTCCCGATGTGCTCTTATCACTTTTGTGAGAGAGGATTTAGCTTTGTGTGGTTGCCATCTTGTTAGTTCCAGAATCATTGGTACCTTTACATGATTTTATCGCATACGTATCTCTTTTACATGAGGCATCATTCTTTTATGAAAATTCATTATTTATCTAGATTCTACTATGTTTCTAAAGGCATCATTGTTTTGAATTATTGTTATATCTTTTCACCCACCTGCCAGACCGTCGTGTCTGATCCATTTATTTTGGTACTCAGGTCCCGAGCTTATTGCCATTGAGGAAGAGCCAGAGGAGGCGGTCGGTGTACCGCAGCGAGTGATTGAGTGGCAAGCCGATGATGTTATGTAGACATTCGGCCTTGCCTTGAGAACGATACACTTTGGAAACTCTTGATATCTTTACTTTGGGTTTCATTTGGTTGTACGGTCTTTGTTGACCGTTATTTTGAGGCATTAATCAACTGATATTTTGTAAATACACTTAAATTTACTTTTGGGGAAATACGCTTATGATCATTGCTCATTCTGATATCTTGTCATGTTAATCATAAATCAGTCTTGTTTATGGAATTGAATAGTATTAATATGGTTTACTACACGCTTCCGCAATCTTGAGAATATGTTTGATATGGTTATATGTGAGATGATGTGTACAGATAATCCTCATCGCGGAACCCTGTGGGAAACCACGTACACGGACAAATGTTCTTTTAATTCCGTGTGCGGTATAGCCAAAGAGATGCACGTGGCACGGCATCACCCCGTGTCCCGATCCCGGATTCGGATCCTCCCCTAATCCCAGTCCGGGGTCGCGACAACACCGGCACGACCCTCTACTGTCGGCTTCGATCGTACGACCCTCTACCGTCATTTCGACGGCACGATCCTCTGCTGTCAGCCTTGATCGCACGGTCCTCTACCGCCATCAGTTATCCAGAGCCCTGTGCTCCTACATCTCGGCCCGTGCCAGATCTCGATCTCTTGTGTCTTGGCTACGTACTAGATCTCGACTTCGTGCATCACGGCAGCAGTGCCAGATTCTTGACCTCATGCTGGTGTCGCCCTCGTGCTGGCTACGCGCTTCACGTAGGTTCGGCCTCATGATGGTCTCAGGCTACGCGCCCCCACCTCACGCTGGTGTCGCCCTCATGCTGGCCTCCACGTCATGTAGGTTCGGCCTCGTGCTGGCTACGGCCTCACAATGGTGTCACCCTCATGCTGGCCTCCACGTCATGCAGGTTCGGCCTCGTGCAGGGGGACATCTCCATTTTGTGCTTTGTGAGCATTTCGGCTCTCATGCCATGTTGCCGGCACGCCCCTGGTGACGAGCCAGTGGGTCTTCTCCATTTCGTGCCTTGTGAGTATTTCGGCTCTCATGCCATATTGCCGGCACGCCCCTGGCGATGAGCCAGTGGGTCTTCTCCATTTCGTGCCTTGTGAGCATTTCGGCTCTCATGCCATGTTGCCGGCGCGCCCCTGGCTACGAGCCAGTGGGTCTTCTCCATTTCGTGCCTCGTGAGCATTTCGGCTCTCATGCCATGTTGCCGGCAAGCCCCTGGCGATGAGCCAGTGAGTCTTCTCCATTTCGTGCTTTTTGAGCATCTCGACTCTCATGCTTGATTACCGGCGTGCCCCTGGCGACGAGCCAGTGGGTCATCTCCATTTCGTGCTTTGTGAGCATCTCGGCTCTCATACCTGATTGCCGGCGCGCCCCTGGCGACGAGCCAGTGGGTCATCTCCATTTCGTGCTTTGTGAGCATCTCGGCTCTCATGCCAGATTGCCGGCGCGCCCCTGGAGACGAGCCAGTGGGTCATCTCCATTTCGTGCTTTGTGAGCATCTTGGCTCTCATGCCAGATTGCCGGCGCGCCCCTGGTGACGAGCCAGTGGGTCTTCTCCATCGTCTCTTGATCCTTTAGTTGGTCGCGAGCGAGAAATAGCTCAAAGGCACAAGTGTCATCCTCCATTATACTTAGCTTCTAACCTCAAAGAGAAGTCTTGTGAGCTCAGAAGTTGAGGGGCTATTGTGTGGGGATGTTTCCGAACTCATCGGAGTCCAGGCCAGATGCTCCATCTTGGGCTCCCGCACCAGCTAGTCCATCTCGGCAGGGCTCAGTCTCGGCAACAGTGCCAGCCTCCAGCTCAGCCAAGTGATTCCCCTGGCCTTACGCTCATAAGCTCCACTCCGGCCAGGGCATCCCCATCCCGGCCAGGAACATCAGCTCGGTCCAGACTCCACCTCGGCACCCCTACGAGGTCTCTAGCCAAGTCAAGGTCGCTCCCGACCTCGGCACCAAGCACCCCAGACGGGTCGCACATCTCGGCTATAGCACCAGGAAGCTACCCATGGCGGGGGCTGACAACTGTCCTTCCATGGACACTCAAGCACGCTACAGCACGTGCGACAGGACAAAGGCATTGCCTATATCCTTTGACAGAGCCATCCCTGCCGTCCACGTCTACTGATAGAACGGCGTCCGCAGACGCCTGGGTATGGCCCGATGCGACATGATGTGCTACGATGGGACAGCTCCCTGTCAGAGTCACCTCCTTGTCTCCTCTCCTCCTCTATAAAAGGAGCCAAACCAGAACAATAAAAGAGAGATCTCTCCTTTCCCAGAGAACCACACGCTGGTATCATCTTCTTCCCCAAAATCTCTATCCTTAGTCCAGTTCTCATACTGACTTAGGCATTGGAGAGCCCTGCGCTGCCCCAGCCAGGGTCCTTTGACCCTCTTTTGTTCTTCTTCCCCTATTTCAGGTTTCAGGCAGGCACCGGTGTTCAACCAGAGAGCTCTTAGCTCCACTCCCTACACCTTGTAAGTCATTTTATGCACTTACATAAATGTTAAATGGGCAAACTTATAAAAAAAGAGACAAAAAACGAGCTTGGTTACTCAAGTATGTGGTTTGAAAAAATTACCTTACTGTTATTTTTTTGAAAAAGGAGATAAAATGTTTTAAAGCTCATCTAATTAGACATTTGCATAAGCTTTCCTATAAATCAGAGCATGTTTGGCAGGTCTTACATATTTGAGACTTTTTTAAAGTTCATCCAATTATATTACTTGGCAAATTGGTTTTGGCGTGTCTTATTTAATCAGAGAAAGCGAACCTGACACTCTTTCAAAGTCATATCAATAAGTTTGTAATATGGTGAAAGTAGTGCTGGCAAATTTGTTATCAAAGTGAAAATAACATGCGAACTTACTGTAGAAGAGTAAGAGAGAGAGAGAGCGCGAAAAAAAAAATGTTTGATTCCTTTAGACATTAACATACATTTGAAAATTTTACCTTTTTTTTTTACGGTTATGTTGGACTATAGGTCAAGAGTGATACTTCAACTTTGGCCCAGAGATGAATCTAAGGGCATGCTTGTGTGATACTGAGGTGTGGACACCCCTTTTAACCACGAGCTCATCGAGAACGAGGGGTACTCCAATTGGTTGGAATCCTGCATCTCACGCACATGGCTGGGATCGATTCCTTTCCTAACTTGTGTGAGCAAGTCTTTCCTCTCTGACCTTGCAGATCCAGTGTCCTCACTTGGCTTCCCTCCCCAGGTTGGGGTGTGTCTTATCCTCCCTATGTGCAAGTACTAAAAGAAAAGAAAAGAAAACATAACATGTGAGCCACTAACAGAGTTATTATGAGGGAGACATGTAGTTATAGCGTTTTAGAGCCAGTCCTCTAAGGGCAAATTAAATTTCTTCACCTTATATGAGATTTAGCTAGAATTTCTTTTAGAAGAGATATAGGTAGAAGTTAGGATCCCTCTCAGACTGGTCACACATAAAACACATGAATATAAACTTTATTATTATTCTTTTCTACTTGATCAATCTGATCGTGATCATGAACTAAGCTTTTAACTTAAATTCAGCTGAACCACAAACTAGCAGAGGAGATTTCTATTTTCATTTTAATTATTGACAAGTAAGCCAATCAAGGAGCTGCACAAAATTGTCGGTGCGGCCAAAGGTTCTAAATTTTGCACTCATAGTTTTCTCAAGATGGAAGAGGGAAAATGAGAGAAAACAATAGAAAAAACAACTTTAGATTTCAATTTAAATAAAGATATTTATGTCATTTAAAAAATTAAATAAAAAACGCTGGCCATGGAGGCTGATAGCCAGGAAGTATCCATCTGAAATAAGTATGAAAAAACCTCATTCATTGTTTTGAAATAAATAACTAATGATATTTTATATTGAAAAACAAAGAAAGACAGTGGACCAAAAAGGTAACGTTAGATGGATAGTATACCAAAAAGGTCACTTTAGGGGACCTCACACCAAGTCGGCCTTTCCTCCCAAAAAATATTTAATTTTTTTTACCTATTTTTTCGACTATGCCTCAACAAAAATCTTCTGGGACTCTTGTGCAAGGCAATTGGAAATTTCAATGAAAGCATTTTGGGATGTGATTGTGGATATCTCCTGATGCTTGCACAAGACCACATCCCAAAATCAAATCTCAAAATGTTTTCATTGAAATTTCCAATTGCCTTGCGCAAGATTTTGGTTGCTTGCATGTATATTAGTTAGTTGATTTGGGCGTTTGGTGTAGTGTGGAACTACATTTGGGTCTTCTCTTTTGGGTTGAGTTTGAGGAAGAGAGGAGAAAGAAGACGAGCGGAACTGTTTTGATTGCCTATGCAGGGTCGATATCGACCTTCATTAAAAAAAAAATACCTCTGCTTCATTGCAATCCCGAATTCCCTCATGTTCAAAACCCTGGGCAGCAGCAGGGGAGCCCGAGATACGAATGTCCCACCTTACCAAATTCACACTCCACGGAAACTTTCAAATAAAACAGAAGATTATTTAACTTAATGTTACTAAACTATTTTCTAATCAAAATCCACTTTGCAATTCTCGTCTTTACCTTAGAAATCATTCCTTGTCTTTACGATAGAAATCATTCTTCTGACGATGATAAATAACCTTTAAATATTCTCTCATTCCTTTCCCTCCAAACCATCCAATGGACTGCGAAACGAATCAGATTGACCCTAATTATCGCATGCAAAATAAGACTCACGAAAACTCACCCATGTGGGTGGTGGAGAGTAATTCATCTAATGCGGCTGGGTGGGTTTCGAAGAGCCAATCAAGGCCTTGGAAGTTCCAGTTCTGTTTTAGTGAGATTAAGGAGCCGTCCTCAACATTGAATGTGGTCTTTCATTGTGATAGACTAGTCAATAGAATGGCGGATGCTTTAGCCAAACAAGGGGAAAATATAATCTCACCTTTGGCGAGCTATATTATGTTACTGTTTTCGCAGGATGTGGGGTATAATGCTCTTATTCTTTAATAATTGACGACCATCTAGAGCATTCCATGTGTATAGGATCTGATTAGATTGGCCTTTCTGTTCTGATTCCAATGGATGGTAGATCCATTCATTTATAAGCTCTAAAAAGATGATTAGGATCATGTAATCAATGTGGTGGAAGGGCCCTACTGCATCCGTGGTTGTCGTTTTCTTTCCGGTGGTCCATGCTGATCAAATGGTGGGTCCCCCTGTTTACAATGGGGCTTTGCTGTTTGCAGTGGATCATTTCTTTGTATTATCATTATTTTATTGTATTATTCCTAATTTATACTACAGATCTTACCGACTCTGGTGGTTCAAGCCATAATCACTATTTCAAATAACTACAACCTCTTTCGTTATCATCCAAGGGGAAGAAAGGTCTCACACCAGCACTATCACAGAATTTAAAGGGAGAAGTTTTCAAAATGAAAATGCATATGCAATAAGCCAAAATATTTGATCCTCCAACACAACTCCAAAACCATTCTAGCCGAGGACAACAATTTGGGTGCTCATGGGCCGGGATTAGGCCTTACGTTTTAGTACTTGATCTGGGCCTAGATCTAAAATTTGGGCCTATTTAATATTTGGGATAGGCTTGGATTAAGTGATAGAATGCCCAAAGCTCAGCCTGGTTCGAATAGGATTGGTCCAAAACTTAGTGCTTTTAGCTTAGGATCCCGGTCCAGCCTTGCCTGATTGACTAAATGGGCAGTCTCGGGTCTAACTTGTTTGACGCAGACCAGGCTCAGCCCAGGTACTTATTTCCCGTATCGGACTTTGATTGATATGAGCCTATGTTTCTAAATTCAAATAAGGCCTGGATATGCCTCGGCTCCGCCTGACCCAGCCGATGAATAGTTGAATACGCCTACCTACATTGCTTACTATGCATTGGGACCAATAGGGGTGAACTCCAAATCAATCTTGAATGAACCCTTAAACAATTATGAACCTTAGAAAAGAGATTGTGGGAAAAGGCTGCAGGATGTTATGTTAGAAGGAAACCTGAATGGATTTCAACAAATCAACATTACAGAAGCTTCCAAGAAAAGGCCTATTAGAAAAATATACAATATCCATGTCTCACACCTAAATTCACAAAGAAAGTGAAGGAAGTAAATGTCACATAGAATGATAGAAACATGATCCTTGAATCTCCACCTTCAGGGCTGGAGACTAGTTGTAGCAATAAATGAAGAAGTGTGAAGTATGCAATATGCAGGCCTCATGCTACCCCTGGGTTGAAATCAAGGTAAAAGAGGAGAATAGAATGAAGGCAAAGATTAGGAGTGAGGTAAGAAAGGGATCAGGCCTACCCTTTCATTATGATCCGAGGGGAACAAAAGTCTCACACTGGTACTCACACAGAATTTAAAAGGAGAAGTTTTCGCAGAGAATTGAAATGAAATGTGACAAATGTTCACCTTTCAAAAGAACTCCAAAACTAATCTAAGGCCTTGTGCTACAATGCTTACCATGTCTTGGGACCTCTATGGGTGAACTCCAAATCAATCTATGGGGAGCCCTTCAATAATTATCAATCTTTAGGGAGCCCTTCAATAATTATCAACCTTAGAGAAGCACTTTCCGGAAAAAGCTGCAGATTTATCTTAGAGGGAAAACTGAGTGATTTTAAGTTTAAGAAAATCAACACTAAAAAAACTTCAAGAAAAGGCCTTGTGAGAGAGGCATTACTAACCTTGTTACAGTGGTATATTAAAGTAAACGGTGACAACAAGATCAGGATGTGAAGTATGCATTATCCGGGCCTCACAGTCACACCTGACTTCACAAAGACAAAAGGAAATAAGTTTAAGACAAATGTAATACTTGAACTTCGTTTATCTCAAAAAATACTTCGGAAACTGAATGGCTGAAGCTTTTACAAAGCAGATAAAGGTCTCGTTAAGCAAACAATCTAAATCTAATCTACACCCTAGACTTCATATGGCTTAATATAGCCTTCTGCAACTTATCACTTGAAAGCTTGTATTTAGAACAACTAAAGGAATAGAGAAGTGATACCTAGCAGGGAAGTTGCTGTGCAAAGGGGACTTGCGAAACTTCTTGTGTAAATCCCTTTTGGAATTCTTGCTTTCATAAGACTTTAGGTGGGCTCCATGTGAGTCCCTTTCCATTCACCTGCATCTAAGTACTTTGCATTTCTTTTTGTTGTTTGTATGCAATTCTGCTTATTTAATATGAGAAGGAAAAGCAAGAGGGGTAAATTTACTTGATAGATAGAAAGTCAGCAGGAAATGCTTAATTTTGGTGGCCTCACCTATTTTCTGTGGAATAGAGAAATTTGAATTAATTGCTTGAATCATTGGATCTCTTCTGCCTGAAGTCTTAATATGAAGTCCTTTATGTCCACTTTTCAACTGTTCTAGACAATGCTTTTCCTCCTAACTCCAAAAAAGGGAAAAAATAAAAAAGAGAAAGGGAAAAGAGGAAAAAAGATCTGACTGATTTGACATATCTACAACCCTTATTAGTTCATTTAGCTCCAATATCTTACAGTGCCACTTCATAATGTACTATTTCTGACTTAAATTCTTGGTTAGGCTGCTTTACATTGTTTATTAGAAGGACTTAATATATCTTTTGCTTTATTTTTTTTTAAACGCATTGGCCCTTGATCATTTACTTTAAACTGGATTTCTTCTTTCCGGCAAAATAGAAATGGAAGTGGCACTCTCAGGGCATCATGGCAATTTATGTGTGATTTGTGAGGCTTTGTTCATCATTTCTACTTGTATGGCTTGAATTACTTTACATCATTCTTAACTAGAAGAACTGCTTATGCATTACAGCTTTTGGAAGAAGACCCTGCACTAAAGAAGTACAAATCATACAAAAGGAGTGTTTGGCTGCTCAAAAGAGTTGGGGATGTCCTTACAATCGTTGTTGTTGCTGGTACAGGCCAATTCTTATGAACCAATTGATGAAAGTTGATTTATGAGCTCCATACTTGCATATATTCATTTATCTGTTTAATAATGCCTGTTGGGATGTGCTCAAGTGTTATGTTCTGATCTAAAGATGTGTTTTAATGATTAGGCTGAATGTCACGTTGGGATTCTATACAATGTCTGTCTCTCTCAATGACTACTTTTTATTTGTTTATTTTTTAAAGTATAAATTATCGTGATCTGTGAAAGATTTTTTCCCATAGCTAATTCACGTGGCAAGCTGAAGGGAAAAAAAAAACTGTACATAATTGATTTTATATCAGGGTGCTAATTTGTTGTTATTGATATGCAGTTTAATGTGTAGATGGTGGAAATTCTAGTATTAGGTAGAATGATATCATGTAATTAGGTGTCAATTCCTAAAATTTGGAAAAGAGAATCGATCCAGATATGTGATTAGCTTGAAGTGCAATTATATTAATGTATTCCTCTTTGTTTAGAGGTAATGAATTATAATGATATGAGTGATTTTCTTTATTTTTGTGTTGGGACTTGGGAGACTAGTGGTTCTAAATCTATGGCCATGATCACGTGATCTTGCGGCTTCGACTTTGGAGGTTGACCCATTGGTCAATATTATTCTTTGTTGTGCCATCAAGCTTAGGCCTCAGGTCTGGGTCCAGTCTGCTCTGGGCCCAATTATTTAATTTAACCTGGTCCTGGTCCACCATATTACATCCATAATACAGTTTTACGAATATTAAAATTTGCAGTTATCCATGTATCATGTATCATGTTGGATTTTAGTGTAATTCAAACCTCAATCCTTGAAATGTTGCTACTAGTTTTTACATTGTGTGCTTTATTTCACTTGCCCATGGCAAATATCAATCGTGATGATTGCTTGCAGACATGATAAGTTGAATAGAGCTTTGATAAATGTTTTGATAGTGAAACTTGATTTCTCCCCCATATCCTGCTCAATTTGGGCCAATAGTGATATCACATTTGTTAACTATAATTTCCATAATTTACTTCCAATTGCTGAGAAAGTGGAAGCGTCCAGCCATGTGATTTCGGCGATGTGGCTGCTTATGAGGTGTTGCTGGTCAAAAGCTAACCGTTGATTGGTTTTGAATATGCCAATCTTGAGACATATGCTATGATTCTTTTGTCTGTTTTTTTTTTTTTTTTAAATCAAATTGAGTTATGGTATCTCTTCTTGGTTTCAGTTGAAGCTCTTTGAAGTGGTTGTCGTGTTGCTTGTTTGTTTCAGGCTGTTGCTATGAGATTTATGTAAGAGCACGTATGAAGAAAGCAGCGGTCGAGGCACAGGCTAAAAGTGAGAAAGCATAGTATAGGATGTCCGAGAGCTTACTTTTGATGTTCCAACTCTTGCCAGAGATGATTTTTGATCAATGTAGATTTAAGTGTTGTTTCAATCCATTTCAATAAGCAGGGCACAAACAAATTAACCCGTTGTTGATGAAAATAGTACTAAAAAATACTGAAGATGATGTTGGTTTTTGCAAACATCTGGAAATCAGGTATTACGCAGAGGCAGCTAATTTTTGCAAAGCTATTGAAGAGAACCGATTTTTTAAACTTAATGATTTGCCTTTATCTTTCCAACCAAAGGATGTCGGCATTTTGATTTTGTTTGAATCAGAAATGCTTCAACCGGGTAAGAGTTATTTAGATAAGTGAACTGGTTCTCGTACAACTTAGACACCCACTCTCACACTACTCAACAAAATCCCTAACCATCAGGGCCACAAGCAGGATTGAACCCATGTCGCTTTTGTAGGTTGTTTTTGTGGAGAGGGAGATGCCTTGAGACTTTTAATGGATTATCATATAGAAAAACATCCAAAAATATCGATCTCCACTTTTTGTTTTTTTATTTTTTAACTATCAGTCCCCACCTTGAAATCGAGTGGTTGTAGCTTGGTATGTGCAGAACTTTTCCCAAACCTCTGTGGTTCTTATCAGCGGTTGTAACTAACAAGAGATTTAAGTATTTAGAATTGAAACATGAATAGATTTTTTATGCTACCAGACACTTTTTATTGGATGGCTCCCATTTAAAATTGCGTTGAGCGCATACAGGGAGTCTCATGGGAGAAAGATTTTGCAGCAAACAACTATTCTTACATGACTACCTTGTGCCATGCTTGGATCCTTGAAACTCCTTTACCAGTAACTACCGAGCTACATAGTTCACCTGATTGCAAACATTCCCCTGGGTACCATCAGGCACCTGCCCATTGCCCCCAGACGCGCATATGGCACCCATCAGATTTCAAGACTTGTATTTCGATCATCTACAGATCCTTTTGGACCTGATATCTAAACAACATTAGCATCAATTTATCGAGGAAAAAAAAAAGTACCAAACATATGCTATGTAGCAATTTCATCTTTTTATAGAAATTACTCATACACAAATGTGTCCAGAGGCCCCACAATCTCACATGATGTTTATGTAGTTATGTACACGCAACCTCCTAGGAATTGACTGGCCATTCGTATGCAAGGAACAATACAACACACGGGGGCTCACTTGGAAACAATCATGGTTAGGATAAGGGTTTAAATGTTTTATGATTTACTCATGTGCAAAACATAGAAACCATATGATCAAACAAGCCATTGTTTTAATTGAGTCCAAATCCTAACCAATAAATAAGGTCCAATTTTAGCCAAAATTTGTATGCCTACAAAGTCCTTGTGAATGTCAAATTTTATAAATAGATGATAGGGAGATTATATTAGAAATAGAGACCTTTCCTAGAAAAGAGAAAAGGTACAGTTAACTTAGAGCGTCCTTAGCATTCCTCACTCATCAAGCCAAATGATCCCTCCTTAGTTCTTAGTCCTTCCGGATGCATTTCATTTCACTACATTACAAGTGCTGCTGCAATCTCTTTTCAGTCCTTAAACCCTTCAAATTCAAACTCTTCAACGGCTCTCTAAAACCTCTCTCCTCCTCCTACTCATCATCAAACCTTCCTCCCTCAACACTCTCACACCAACCACCTCCACTACCCACACTAAACCAATGCTCCACCCTCTCCCAACTCAAACAAATCCACGCCCAGTTCATCATCCAATCCACCACCTCCTCTCCAAATGCTTCCTCCCTCTTCACCGCTCTCATTCGCTCCTACATTTCCTTTCATAACCTCAGCTATGCCTCTGCGCTATTCGCCAGCTATCCATGTCCTCCTTCCCCTTCTCCTCTCCTCTGGAATCTCATCATCCAGGCCTACTCCAAGACACCCAATTCCCAAGAATCAATCGATCTCTTCCGCCGGATGCTTGCTCTCAGCGGAGCCAAGCCTGACAAGTACACCTTCACCTTCGTGATCACTGCCTGCTCTCGCCTAACATCACCCAAGTTGGGCGAAAGCGTTCACGGGCAGGTTGTGAGGAATGGGTCTGAATCAAATGTCTTTGTAGGCAATTCTATGGTGAACATGTACTCTGTTTTCGCGAGAATGGATGATGCGCTGAAGGTGTTTGATGAAATGCCGGTGCGAGATGTGGTCACTTGGACTAGTCTTGTAAGTGGGTATGCTGCCTGCGGGGAATTGAGGGCTGCGCGTGAGTTTTTCGATCGGATGCCAGCACGGAATGATGTTTCGTGGGCAGTAATGATTGCGGGTTATGTTGGATGTGGAAGATATAGCGATGCATTGGGGCATTTCCATGATATGCTACAGGATGAGAAGACAAAGCCCAATGAAGCAGTGCTTGTTTGTGTTCTATCTGCTTGTGCTCATCTTGGGGCCTTAGACCAAGGGAAATGGATTCACATTTATATAGACAAAAGCAGAGTGCCGAAGAGTTCTAACATTTCTACCGCTCTCATTGACATGTATGCAAAATGTGGGAAGATAGAATGGGCAAAACAAGTTTTTGACAACACTTCTAAAAGAGATGTCCTTACATGGACTAGCATGATCTCAGGGTTGGCAATGCATGGCCGTGGTAGTGACGCTCTTCAAGTTTTCTCTAAAATGTTAGCCGAAGGTGTCAGACCAGATAATGTTACACTCATGGGTGTATTGAATGGATGTAGCCATTCGGGCCTCGTAGACGAGGGTTATTTGGTCTTCCACAATATGAACCGCTTGTGGGGACTTTCGCCTAGGATCGAGCACTATGGTTGTCTGATTGATCTTCTTGGTCGTGCGGGGCGTTTGGGGGAGGCATATGAAGTTGTCAGGAGCATGCCCATGGAGCCAGACATTGTTGTGTGGAGAGCATTGCTCAGTGCTTGTAGGATTCATGCTTATGTTGATCTTGGGGTACGTGTTATAGATCACATTGCTCAATTGGATCCCAGCAGTCATGGTGGAGGATACACGCTGCTTTCAAATTTATATGCATCTGTTGGCCGATGGGATGAGGTTGCCACAGTTAGGAAAGTGATGAATGATAGGGTTGAATCAAACCCTGGTTGTAGTTGGATCGAGGTCAATGGCGTCATTCATGAATTCCTTTCTGCAGATCGATTGCATCCTCAAATTGAAGAGATACATGGCAAGTTGAATGAAGTTTTGAAAAGAGCAAGCATTGAAGGAGGCTACATTGCTAATACAAGGCAAGTGTTGTTTGATTTGAGTGAGGAGGAGAGAGAGCAAGCCATAGCTTGGCATAGTGAGAAACTGGCCATTGCATTTGGGTTGATGAGCACTGGTGCAGGGAGCCTTATTCGAATTGTAAAGAATCTAAGAATATGTGAAGATTGCCACTCAGCAATGAAAGCTATTTCTCTTGTTTTTGATAGAGAAATTGTTATGAGAGACCGATCTCGTTTCCATACTTTCAAACAAGGGAACTGTTCTTGTGCAGATTATTGGTAGAGGACAAGTGATTCATTCAAAACGGAAGTAATTCACCTTGAAGGGGGTGGGATTACATCAACATTATGGTTCCAAGATATTTTGCCAGTGCCACTACAAGTCGGGGACCGGTAATCATTCTGGGTTTGTGGAGATTTCTGGCATGGATATATTGGCTAGAATTTATTGCCAGATGTTGGCATGGCTCAAAATCATTGCGAGATCTTATTTTCACTCAAAACCATGATGATCCCCATTGGTGTGACAACTTCCCCAATGCCAACTTGGGAAACAGATAAAAACCCTTTACAATTTCTGCGTATAAGAATCCATGTCAAGCTTCAATATAATCATGCTGGTTTGTAGAGATATTTGGAATGAGTGTGCTGGAACAAGGCTTTGATGATGGTGGTAGTATTGGCTCACACACACACACACACTCCTTATTACAGAAATTTGTTAAGAGACATTCGCTGAGAATAGCCTTGTTGAGATCCTGAAGATGATGAGAATCAGTGCACCGGGTGAAGCCAAGTGCTGCTCAGAACCATTCCGTTGGAATTTTCTTTTCCCTCTTCTTCCCAGGATTTTCTTGATTCAATGGACAACCAGGCCCTTACCAAGCAATCTTTTGGACTTTACAACTACGTGGACTATGAACCGGACATGCCTCTCCGGTCAATCCAAATCCCAATTGGATTCTAACAAGAGCGAATGACATTTGCATTGGTTGGATTCTGTTTCTTTCCTTTTCTCCATTAATTTTAATTGTTTCATGGGTATACATTTTGAGATGGAAAAATACATTTTGAGATGAAAAAAAATTCTCACGAGGGATGCAATATGTATAATATGTATTAGTTGGGTTTTATGTCTTTCATTTTTCTCAATTAATTAGTGATATTGGCACTCCTTTTTTTTTTTTTTTTTTATGGAGGCACTCCTTTTCCTTCACAAAATTTTAGAGTGCCTCCATAAAAAAAAAGGGGAAAAAGGAAGTGCCAATATCAATTATCTTAATTTTATGGGTGTTACTCTCCACTTGATGAATTGATATTTATTGCGTCTAAAGTTTGTTTTGATAGAATCTTGCAAAATCAAGGCATTCCAGAATTATATAACAATTATAATAGCCAGGTGTTGAAATATATGACTTAATCATCCTTTTTATCCTAAATTTGTTCTTAATAGACATGTAATCAAACACACACGAATCATACATTACACGCTCTGTTTCAACTGTCAAAGCATATTTTTTTAACTCATTTTTGTTTAACTTGGATGTTAGTCTATATGAATTGTCATGATTTTCGGTAATAAGATATGCAATGAATTTAAGCTCATAATTATATTTTTTTTCATAATTTAGCAATAATTTTGTGTTATCTGAGTTTCTTAAGACCACCACCAAAGTTGAAGTGGCACATCATGTGGAGCCCACACAAGTGGAACACGTGGGCTAGGAATTAGGTAGCCCGCTCATCGGAAATAAGGATATCAAGGGTCCTCTGATTATCCAATTACCTAAATGATCCAACCCAAATGACCCAAGAATTTAATAATTAGTCCTCTTTTAATACTTATCGGTCTTTTGGATCAGGTCCAAGTCTGGTTCTAGTTGGGTTTGGTTCATACCTGAAGCAAAAAGTCTACTTGGCCTGATGCCAGGCCCGATGAGTGGCCTGACACCAGGCCAAGAGTTGGACTTTTGGCCTGGTGTCAGGCCACTCATCCGGTCTGGCATCAGGCCAAGTAGCAGGGCTCTGACCTAGTTCTGTTTCTACTAAAGAGGCTGAAGCGTGATCGACCCTCTTCTGGACAGGATTATTTTGCGTCTGGATGTGATGGAGGTGGTAAAAGATTGGCAAATTGATCTGATAATTCCCAGCATTTTGAAGTGTGGCAGTGCCTTTTTGAAATTTGAAGCCCGGCCGGCATATCTCAATAGAGAAGAAAACTCTAGTCCATTCAGGCATTCACTAGCTAAAATTGGGAAATTGGGCCGTTTTTTCTTATGGTTTTAAGATTAGTTTCTTTTGTCGGTGCTTTATTTTGGCGGACTTCTTTCTATTAGTGGTAAAGTTCCTAGGGCTTTTGCTGCTTAGCTTTTTGTTCCTGCCTCTTTTGTTGTCCTGTGTAATCTTTTCTACCAAGAAAAAAAACACCTCAAATGGCAACTTTGCATCATTTTAGCCAACAAGAAGAAGGTTTTGATCAGAGAGGAGAGATGAGGGAAGAGAGTAAGTGAAAAAAAATTGTGGGACTTTCAGGTTTTCGTCAGACAGATGCACTTTTCAACAACAAAATTGAAATAAAAAAAAAAGCTGCTTATCGTCTTTGGAGAGAGTGCTTTGAATCCACACACACAAACGCACAGAGAGAGGGGTCTCATGCTCTTAGCTATTTTCTATCTTCCCACCAGTTTCAGTTTTAAGGTGCAGTATTTTTTCCACTAGTACAGTCCTGAATGGAAGCTTGTAGGTGGCAGAGCCTGAGGCCGCAATTGGATTTGAGCTCAATTACTTGGGCCAACATATTTAACACAAATTGGACATTGGTAATGCCAAAATGAAGACAGTTGTTTACATGAACTATACACCAATTCACTATCACGATGCACTATTTCAAAGCTGACCTTAAACTAAGAAATTTTGGTTTTCAGTTGCGGTAATTATATTTTGAGACCCTATTATGTAAGTTGGCTTTTGTACCTTTCATGAATACGGCAGTTCAGCATTTTATTTATGTTTGATTTTGTCACAACAGTAGACCTCAAACAATGAAAGAGCAGATTCATCTCATATCAAGCAAGCTCACAATGCGTCGGATCAGATCTTCTTTTTTACCTCCTACCTTGGCTTTGCTTGCGCCGAGGAAGCCTTTTAGCTCTGGAACTGTGAGGGTAGCCAGCTGGCCTCTCGCATGGTAGTCGGTTACCTTAACAAAGTCCATATACATCCATTTCAAACAGTGCTTAAATTGCAACTAAGCCAATCAAGTCATGATATTAGGTAAAGTTGCAAGCTGACCTTTGCGATAATGTCAGATGGGTCTATATGATGCTTTGCCCGTTTCTTTGGCATCTTCTGCTCTTTATCTTCTGCAGAGTGAACAATGGCCAAAGCAAAATACCATAATTAGTTAGAATAACTAAATCTAAGGGCGCTTCCATCCACCACGCCTTTATAGTAACAAAGGAGTTAATGTAAACAGATGCAATTGAACTGCAGGGAAAAGTCAATTGAAAAGAAAAAAAAAAATTTCATCAAATTGACAAACTTAAAGATGTATTCTATAACGAGCGCACTGTAACTATGGCATACTTGCATTCCTATCTAGACCTTCCAACTCATGGCCCCATGGTGGATGGAGAATAGCCAGATATCATACTGACTGGGCAATTTCAACTATCCTATTCCTGCCTGCTAAATTTGGACAACACATTTTTCTTTTGATTGTCCACCAATGGCCAGAGATCAGTTGGATCAGTGTACTTTCAGGCTATAATCCATCCACAATGGCCCACAATGCATAGAGATGAGATCAGAGAGCAAGTATGCCACTTGTATGGTGGATGCATTCCTATGACATGGAGAATTGTCCGAAATGCACATATTTAGTCTTATTACCCCAAATTAAAATTACCAAAACAAAAATATATCCAGCAACAATCTAAATAATAGGTACAAGAGCACAACATTGTAATCTTAACAAGCTATCCACAATCAACTGAGATTGGCATATGATGGAATTTTTCTACTGAATCAAAGGGCATTGCTGTAGGTCAGTAATGTTCTAAGCCATAAGCAAATGAGGCACTTGGATTTGCTTTGATGATAATTGTTCATTGGCATCTGGGCCCAGCGATATGAGTCTGGAGACGAGCTAGGTCAAGGTTGGCTGGACCCATTTTCCTGACTTCAATTTCACTATTGAGACGCATGGTGAAAGGGGCAAAAATGAATAATACCAAAATATGGTGTCTAAATTCTTTTCTAGCATCATGCTTACCTTCATCCTGGACACATGGAATGGATTCTAAAGAAGAATACGAAGGGTGTATCCATAACGTAACTAATGTTACATTGGAGAGATCTTTCGGTATCATACATATAAAATCTCAAACTCTCCCACCTAAGAATCTTAGGTATAGGTTAAGCATGATGTTTCTAATTCAGCTTCAGATCACCACTATTTAGGAGATCACTTGCTCTAAATAACTGCCTATTGATGTGAAACATAATTTGCCAATATATTTGAATGGCAGCAGCCGCTCATTTCCATTGCGTAGTGGAAACGGATTTCTGTGGAGCACAGTTCCAGCATTACACAAACATCCGTATAAATGCATCATGAAAAAGAGGAAATGGGGACCAAGGGAGGACGATTTAAGCATATTGGCTCCATCAGATCCAGGGTGGGATCTACTAGGGCGTGTTATATATTCTATTAAGCAATCTCCATAACAGGCTCCACGTTGGACAGTAGTAGGTCCAACTGTCCCATTTGGACATAGAAAGCCATCTGTGCAACAACTGTAGATTAGTCAGGTTCTACAGGGAAACAGGTGTGGATGAAGGGTTGAAGGTTGCTGTGGTTAAGTAGGTTGGAAAGTTTTTCTTTAGAACTAACTTTGTGCCAAATAAAGCAACATTTCCATATCAGAAGACCGCGATAGATGCGGTGGTAGAGCATGGTCCAGGAACTATACCGCCTATGCCACATGAGATTGGACATTACTGCATTGAAAAGGAGTATATTGAGAGATGCAAAAATAGGTAGCAAGATTTAGAACTACTTGGGTTGAGATTAGTAATATGCTAACTAATCAAGGGCGCTTTACTTTTCAGCATATTTGGTGGAAGGAGTACTTGGATGCTGGTAGGTTGGCCAAAGGAGGTGTGCTATGGGCCCTCTTTGTAATTGGTTTTTCATTCTAGTGTGCTTCATATCTTGTAACATGGTTTCCCCTGAGAGTTTTAATAAAGTCTTACAGTTTCATGTAGAAGAAAACATAAATTCACTTGTCAAATAGCTATTATGGATAACTAAAGCCATTTAAACTAAATAACTAATGGCAACCAAGGATCAACAGTGTTGCTCTATTGAATACAACAGCATGCAAAATAAGTAATAAAATTCATCAGAATGATTAAATGAGAATAAGCTTATCTTCTCTTGTTTATTAGAAAACATTTCTGTTCCTGCTTCGGCTGTTATCACTGCACAGGTAAAAAAAAAATTCTAGAAGTTCAGAATTATAGGATTCAGGAAATACAATCAAGGTGAGATTTTAAAATTTTATATTTTATTAAGAAGAAAAAGCATAAACCTTTTTTGGTATCTTTTAAACAATTGTGGAGCTTCTTTGTCACTTCCTTCTGCTTTAAAGTTTTGGAACTCTGGTACAAAAATTTGCATGCAAATGACTTAAATATGGGAAGCTGACTCTGACTGCGGAGTGAATACCCTTTCTTCCAAGTCAATAAATCAAAATCTTCCTATTTCCAGACAAACCTCATCCTCTTGTATCGCAGCATTTTTCTTGGTGTCGAGCTAATTATTTGAGAAATAACAATAAAAATTTAGTTGATGAAATTTTCATGTCCAAAGACAATCATTATCATCTAAATCATACTATACTAAGAAATAAATAATAATGAAGTAACCTCTGGTCATAATTATGGTCCCTCCCATAACTGCATTTACGTCATTATCAGAAAAGTGAAAACAGCAATTGTTAACTTACATCCTTTGTTAAAGCTTCAGGAGAGACATGTGTCTCTTTCCCAGCAACGCCTTTGGGAATAGATTCTAGGATCAGAAAGCCCAAAAATCAGATGGCTACACATAATTGAAAATTTCATTGTAAGACAAATAAAATTAAACATCCAGTGACCTCTACTTTGAAAGGATTTATCCTTTTGAAGATCTGCTGTATTTCTTCTTATAGCTGATTGTTGACAAGTTGTATCTGATACATAACCTGCATTAGGATCAACATTGGAGCTGAACTTGAAACCTTTTCAGTTTTTGAAACAAAATTCAAATTTCTTAGTTCCAAAGACAGGAAAAACCAAAATAAATGCTTTTCCATTTTGGTAGATGGCACTTCATGTAAGCACTACACACAAACAGAGTTTCGATCCCATGAGCGATGTGCTCACGTGACAAAAATGAACCCATGAGGGCCCACCTGTGATCCCATTGCCCCCTAACACCCAGTAACTCTCAGCTCTATGAACTGCAAAATTTTACACTCATCTGGACTGTAATCACCACCGTTGAATTTTACTTTGGAAAGTTTTGATCGCTCTCACCCTTGATTTTGAAGCCTTAATAACTGGATCATTTGAAATCCAATCAAATCGACTTTTGGTCCACCCCTTGTACATGCATAGATCTTTCCATCATTTCCCCAATGTCCTTTTTCTTAAATAACTGCCCATGTGGGCCCCACGGGGGGTCACCCAGTGATCATCTCTCTTTCTCTATGGACGTGTATTTGCACGTGCACATCTGTGCGTGCGCGCGTGCTTATTTATTTATTTATATGTGTTTATATATCATTTGAAGGAATACGTAAGTGACACTCATACTCACTACTTTTTGCAGAAGAGGGAATCAAATGGCCTACAGAGAGTTAAACATTAAATTAGTTATTAGCAGAAGGGAATGAAGAAACTTGATCCAAAATTTTCTTATGTATCCAGCTTGCCTGAATTTGTACTTATGGTAGCGCGCTTACGTTCCATGAAAAGTGGTTTGAGCTTAGCACTCGTCCTTACTGGACCCACATCCTTAATATGTGAACATGTTTCATTGGGGGTGTCCTTGTTTGAAGATATAGTGCTCCCTTTGATCTGAGTATGCTCTAAGGTTTCTCTCCCAAAGAGGGCTCCAGAAGCCGGTTTTGGGATACGGAAATCTGGTAATCAGCACAAAACTTTTGATCAGAAGTCAATCAACTTTTGAGTCACAATAACAAGAAATCTTGTGAGTCACAATAACAAGACAATTTTGAGTAACAATACCAAGAGCAGACAGAAGGCTTCCCAAAGAGTGGACTTTTCCCTCGATGGATTTTTGCATACAAGGATTATTCACAGCTGTGAGAAAATGTTCCTCATTGTTATTCAGAGCCTTTGTCCATGAAGGAAGGTCTGAACTGATGCCAAGTCGACAAACTTCCTGTAATATCAAGACCAACAATGATCACCAAGTCGACAAACTCCCTGTAATATGAAGACCAACAATGATCACATAGTGATGTTACTGAAATACACCCTGCCCAACAGCTTGTGTGGTGTGGGGTATATCTGATGACCAAGAAAGACTAATAGCTCCATAAAGGCAAATGTTCGAGAAGCAGAACATTATTCCTCTCGTAATTTTTGCAAATTTTTGGTGATAGCAAGTGGCAAGCTAGATGTCTGTTACTGCAGGATGTTCTTATCAAGGGACAAGAAGCTTTTAAAATCCAAAAAATCCGAACAAGTTTCATTATAGTCCAAAAAATATGAACAAGTTCCAGTACAGACCAATATTAGATGACTGGAGCAAGTAGCAGAAACATAATCATATGTGAGAAATCAGGAAAAATACGTTCCCCATATGGACTAATAGGCAGCCTGTTACAAAAGACTCCACCATGAAAATATAGCAGTTTTCTTTTGAAATGGTGAAAATATAGCAGTTGCCACCAACACTACAATAGTTCACAATCAAATCCAGGATAGATGCAACATTTAGGAAGAGTAATATATAATGGCCAGCATGGTGACTATGAACTACATAATGCGATCACATTTGAGAATGTCAAACACAGGTCTGACCCATCATCATTGCCTTATACTATTGAGCTATTGTTATCTTAACCTTACCCCATTAATCTGGAGTCGGAAAATGAGTCCCAGTCAAGAGATGAGCAATGAAGAATCAAATCTAATTACTATAGTAGTACAGTGGGAATATATTCAAATGGTAGGCAGTAAATATTTGTAGCAAGAAATAAAGAATAAAGAAACAAAATAAAGATCACTACTGAATACTAATAGTTTAGTACCAATACGAAAGTTTCTACTACTAGAATGTTTTCTTTCTTTCTTATTTTAAGTTGTTGTCAGTTCCGAATGTATCAGAGACGCATGCTTGCTGACCCATGCCAACTAAAAGAGGAGCACCAAAGCGTTGATCCTTGATGCAGATATTAGAAGTTAGCGGAGAGATAGCTAAGACAAATTCGTGTCAGGATCGTCATATAAAGTACCTTAAATTTCAGCAGGCCTCCATCAAAGAAATCCCAAGCTGCATTAAGAAACGCTCATTATCAAACACCAAACAAAAAAGTGATTTCCCACTGGAGTATAACCCAATTGCAAGTACCATATAAACTCCAAAAATAATGGTCATAACATAAAAAGAATTGGCGTTCATGCCTGACCTTCAATAGATGCCATAAATGATTCCAAGGCAAGAATAGCATTTGATGCTCTAATGGTTTGCGGAACTGGGTTCAACCCTGAGCCTTGGAGAACAAAGGCAGAAGGGAACCTAGCACAAATCCATTTGAAAAACGAAACTCATAAACTGCAACAACTACCTTAAATTTTTACCTTTTTTTAATGAACATTATCAATGAATGGAAGAAAAAAAGAATACTACAAAAGAATCTATTTTTGTAAAAAAGTGAAACCAATGCATAGAAACAAACCATTGCTTGCTTATATGGCCTCCATGGTTCAACTCAATCTTCATGAAATAATCATTTGGAAGTGTTAGTCCATGCTGCATAGTATATGGTTTTAGTAAAACACCTGCTGGTGCAAGAAAGTGTAGACACAGACAGAGAGTTTAGAAAGACCTTGGAGATCCAGAGCTCTTCCATGTGCTCTAAATTCTCCACAGCAGGGAGGAATCTGCTCAAGCCTATTAATCAGCACAGGAAGACTCATTTAAAGAAGTGAAATCAATTCAACTGTAAACCCCATCACTTAAGAATTTGCTTATGATGCAATAACGAGGGCGAGCTTATTTTACCTATAACATGCCCTTCATGGAGAGAAGGAAGAACCGAGCATGATGTGACAAAACCATAATTGTCAACAAAAACTTCCTCACCAATATTAAATCTTTGTTGCATTTCAGAGCTAAGTAAATCCATGATCTGAGATAGAACAGTATCCATCAATTGAAGAAATAAAAACAAGGTACTCTTTGGGTTTATGGCAACAACGCATAGTTGCAGAAGAGAACCTTATGTCTGCTAAATCGAACAACATCAGGGGAAACAAGGGCAACAAAGCAATCATCTGTGTCGACCTGTATTGTCTACAATTGTGGACAAAGGTCATTTAGTTACAAGACAAGTTCCTCACCAAATCACCACAACAGATAATACAAACTCTTATAAAAGAATAAACTAAAACAAGTATAGAAGAGCCTACTTGCTGCACAAAATACGAAACACCTATTATTTTCAATAACAGAAGATGAAAAATGCAAGCCTCATTAAGTGAGGATTCATTCTAAGCTCCACCATGGTTAGAAGAAGAAGAAGATGATGACCACAATGATGACGATGATGGTGAGATGACGATGAAGAAAACATCTTCTTGTCAACTAAACAAGTAGATGTGTTATCATCAACCTAGGAGAAGAGGAGGAGGAAGAAGAGAAGGCATTGGTGGTGATGAAGATGATGACGACAATTACTTGTCAACTTAGTGTACTGGCATCATGATGATCAGAACGACAATGTCGTCATGTCAACTAACCCAGTCTACCAGCCTAACTCATAATATCATTAATATTGACAAAAAAAACTCATTTGTTACATAAGCCAAGTACGATTATGCCCTTAGAATATACTCCAAGAGTCCCCCTCTAGCTGGGTTGATTTTTATTAGCTGTGAACGTGTTTGATGATCCATTAAGCTTATTTCTTCCAACTAACTTGGTAAGCATCTGGCAGGGATAGGCAACTTGAATGGGTTGGAAATATTGGAATTCAAGAGAGGTCACTGTTACTTTCGTCACAGTTGCATGGGCCAGTGCTACTTGAAGGCTGAATGCTATCATTTTTGAAAGGCCAGGATGGCCAGGCTCCATGGTATTCCTGTGTGTGTATATAGATCCCAATTTAATCAATGCCCTATCAAAAGAAACAAATGCCACCCTTTGACACGTTCATAGAAGGACCAAAGAAGTGGTCAAATCAACTAGATTTGGGGTTGATATGGAGGATATCATCATTACCAACGGCATAGTTGCATAGGGAAAATCTTTCATCCTGTATGTTAAGGGTGTGATAAAATTAAAGACTTATGCTAAGAAAGAAATATTGAATCAAAATGATTTGTTACTTGATATGAAGAACACAAAGATAGAATGCTTGATTGAAGTCGAATATATAAACTGAGTTACAGACACTCTACTTATACTACTGAGATATGCAACTGTAGATAGTACTGGCATGAATATCTCCTGATTACTAGGTCACTACTAACAACCTATGAGTCACTACTAACAACCTATGACTGATTCAGAATCCTAAAATTACTCTAGACCTTGTCAACTAATAAGACTTATTCAATCTGAAGAGAACAGAACACATGACTAGGATGCACTAATTTGTAACACTCCCCCTTAGTGCAGACTGGCGATCAGTGAGACCAATAGCGCTGCGAAACTTCTCAAACTTAGCTGTTGAAAGAGCTTTGGTGAACACATCTGCAATCTGATCATTTGTTCCTATTTTCTGCAAAACGATCTCTTGATTCAACACTTTCTCACGAACAAAGTGATGATGAATCTCTATGTGTTTTGTACGGGCGTGAAACACAGGGTTACCAGCTAACCTTATTGTGCTTTCGTTGTCACAACAAATAGGAACCGGATTGATTAAGGTAAAACCAATATCTTGAAGTACACGCTTGAGCCAAATGCATTCCTGAGTAGCCATAGTTGCTGCCACATATTCAGCTTCTGTGCTGGATAGAGACACAGTTTGTTGCTTCTTACTACACCAAGAGACTGCAGCGGAACCAGTATGGAAGCAATAGCCTGTTGTCGAACATCGAGTAATGACATCTCCAGCCCAATCAGCGTCAGAAAAACCTTGTAAAGAACAACTTACATTTGGTTTGTAGAGAAGTCCAAACTGCAAAGTACCTTTCACATAGCGAAGAATTCGCTTTGCTGCTATCAAATGACCAACACATGGGTTGTCCATAAACTGCGAAACAACCCCAACAGAATACGCCAAGTCAGGTCGTGTAATAGTTAGGTAGAAGAGACTACCCACAAGTTGACGGTACTTTGTGGCATCATCCAGGAGTTCGCCTTCAATTTTCTGTAGCTTGAGTTGTGGTTCCATTGGAGTAGAGATCGGTGCTGAATCTGCCATGCCAAAGCGGTTCAACAGACCTGTAGCATAAGAACCTTGAGAGACAAGGTACCCATTTGTTTTCAGAATTTCTAACCCAAGGAAAGAGTGAGCTTCCCCCAGATTTGTCATTTCAAAGCGTTTAGACAACTCATCTCGGAGACAGGAAATTTCAGCATCATTATCACGAGTGATAATCATATCATCGACATAAAGAAGAAGTATTGTTGACATGGATGAAGTAACCTTGACAAATAAGCTTGGATCTGAACTAGAAGAACTAAAACCACAAAATGAAAGGTGTTGTGCAATTTGACCATACCAGGCACGTGGAGCTTGCTTGAGGCCATACAATGCCTTTTTGAGTCGACACACATGATTAGGGAATTCATGTGAGATAAATCCCTGCGGCTGCTCCATAAAAATCGCACGATCCAACTCACCATAAAGAAAGGCGTTCTTCACGTCAAGTTGCCAGAGATTCCATTGTTTGCTTGCAGCCAATGAAATAATAGTTCGAAGAGTCACCATCTTCGCAACCGGGCTGAATGTTTCCTCATAGTCCAGGCCATATTGCTGAGAAAACCCGCGAGCAACCAGCCTTGCTTTGTATCTGTCAACAGTCCCATCGACCTTCTTCTTTAACTTGTATATCCACTTACATGTTACTAACTCAGTATCCTGTGGCTTTGGTACTAATTCCCATGTGTCATTGGTATGCAGAGCCTCAATTTCTTCACGCATAGCAGCTTCCCATTCAGTTTTTCCTTTAGCGTCTCTATAGCATTGAGGTGCATCAATACAGGACAATCCTATGAGAAAACAAGTTGTCTCACTAGCATAATTGACTTGAACTTCATAATCAGCGAAATAATCAAGTTGGCGTCTTTCCCTTGCGGACCTACGAGTACCATTTACATCTTGCTCATGCTGAATTTGTGTTGCAGAAGATGAACTACTGCTCCCCCTTTCTCCAGAGGCATTACCACTCGAGAATGGCTCCAGAAGTACCTGATCACTCCTCTCATTGTTGGCATAATATGACGACACCTCGTCAAAGACAACATCACGAGAGATAATATACTGGTGTATTTCAGGATCCATACACCTCCAACCTTTTCGTCGAGAATCATAGCCAACAAAAACGTACTTTCGAGCCTTTGGGTCAAGCTTGGTGCGACTGCCCTTAGGTACATGAACATAACAGAGCGAACCAAATACCCGAAAATAACTCACATTCGGCTTCGTGCTATAAACAACTTCAAAAGGAGAGGCTTCTGCACCTGGCCATGAAGGCAACCGATTGATAACGTGGCAGGCACACTGCATAGCTTCAGCCCACAACTCCCTTGGAAGGTGCTTTTCATGCAACCAAGATAGACATACCGCAGCGAGATGTGCCAATTTCCGTTCAGCTACTCCGTTTTGCTGTGGTGTATCAGGACATGTCATTTGCCGCTGGATGCCGTGTTCCTCACAATATGTGAAAAACGCATCAGACATGTATTCACCTCCATTGTCAGTGCGAAGGCACTTTATATTCAACCCAAACTCCTTCTCTACGTTTTCCTTGAAATGAATGAATGTAGAGAGTGCTTCACTTTTGTGGTTTAGAAAATACACCCAAGTGAAGCGAGAGAAATCATTGACGAGAATCATCATGTATGTAAAGCCACTGTAGCTGGGTGTTTTTGTTGGTCCCATTAAATCCGAATGGACCAACTGAAAGAGAGTAGAAGCTCGATTAATAGACCGGGGAAAAGGAAGCCGATGAGATTTTCCATATTGACAACCAGAACATACCACATCTGTACTGATATTCTTTATGAAAGGAACGCCATCAAGGAGATTCTTTGTAGAAATCTGTTGAAGCAACTGATAGCCAATGTGGCCGAGGCGAGCATGCCAAATATACGAGCTAGTATTCTGGCTTGTTTTGCGAACATATGCTTCACTTGCAGACAACACATATAATGAGTTTTTCCGCTTCCCAGTGAACAAAACATCAGCGTCAACATGCTTCACGTGGTCGAGAATTTGGACATCATCCGGACCAAATAATACATACTTCCCAGAATCAGTTAGCTGCGACACAGAGGCAAGATTCTTCTTTAAACCTGGAACATGGTACACATTTCTGAGAGCCACACCTGCATTATTTGAGCTATTAGCATGAACATTGAACTGACCTTCTTTCATTACAGAATGTAATGAATTATCCGCAGTCACAATAATTCGATTCCCATTGTGAGGACGAACATCTGACAGTAAGGTATCATTTCCGGTGGCATGATGTGAACAGCCTGAATCAACTATCCATTCCTGCTTGTAATCAATGCAATCAATAGATTTTATACTTGCATCGGTATTGTGCACAGCCGAAGCTATATTTTCTTGCCCATTAAGAATTTCAATAGAGAAACACTGCCCCCAGTTTGGCTCATCAGCAACTTTGGAATCATCGACAACATTAGCATCTTCAGCATCAAGCTTTACCCGACAATTCTTCTTTATATGGCCTGGTTTGCCACACCTAGTACAGATCACCTTCACTCGACACTCGCGTTTGAGGTGTCCTTCCTTGCCACATCTGTAACAATACATGGGACGTCCTTTCATCTCCCCCTCTGGCCTGAATTGATTGCCACTGCCTGAAGCATGCTTAGAAGGAAAACAATTGTTTCCTTGGTCTTGGGTATACAAAACGTCGCCTCCTTGAGAATGATTTCTGATGGACATTTGCTTCACCAAGGCTTCCTGATTTGAAAGCAAATTTTCCAGCTCAATGATCGAGGGCTGAACTGGCCACCCTTGTACCGAAGAAATGAATGGCATAAATTCCTTTCGCAGTCCACGGATAAGGTAATGGCGCAAGCGCCCATCACTAATTGGTTCATCCGTATACAATGCTGAAACTTCAAAACACAAATGTTTAACTTTCAAAAAATACTCTGAGATTGAAAGATTACCTTGAACCAACCGAGCCAATTCGTTTTCTAGAAACTGCAGTCGCATCGTATTCTTTTGGGTGAATAACCGGTCAAGCGTCTCCCGCACTTGCTTTGGTGAAGCTACATCCCGAACATGCTCGATATACTCCTTGCTAATCGAGATTCGCAAGGCAAATAAAGCTTTGCCACTTTTGATGTTCCACTTCCGCCGCAACTCAACATTTTGCGGAGTGTCCTCTGGAATTACCATATCAGCACCAGAGACAAGCTCCCACAAGTCTTGCCCTTGCAGGTAGGCTTCCATACAAAGCTTCCAGTAGTTGTAATTGTTACTAACCAGCTTCTCGATAGCAGATGTAGCAGTAACATTGTTACCATTTATCTTGAATATGAATAAATGACTTCACAACTATTCAAGTAATAAACACACACACCTTGTTAGCAACCTGTGCTCTGATACCATGTGATAAAATTAAAGACTTATGCTAAGAAAGAAATATTGAATCAAAATGATTTGTTACTTGATATGAAGAACACAAAGATAGAATGCTTGATTGAAGTCGAATATATAAACTGAGTTACAGACACTCTACTTATACTACTGAGATATGCAACTGTAGGTAGTGCTGGCATGAATATCTCCTGATTACTAGGTCACTACTAACAACCTATGAGTCACTACTAACAACCTATGACTGATTCAGAATCCTAAAATTACTCTAGACCTTGTTAACTAATAAGACTTATTCAATCTGAAGAGAACAGAACACATGACTAGGATGCACTAATTTGTAACAAAGGGTTCTCTCACTTCTTTTGGGAGTGCCTAATTGCATGTTCTTATTCTCATATTTAACACTTGGCAACTGATTCTCAGATCGTGAATCAGACAGTTAATATTAGATGTCACATTTTCTCTAATAATGTGACAGTCAACCTCAAAAGAATTATCTTCTCTCTTGAAGACCACATCCGAGTTTGAGAAGGCTTGTGAGAGAAATGTTTACTATTCTTAAAAGCCAGGCCCTGTGAGGCAGGAGATCAGTCTTTTTTTTTTATTTTTCTCATTTTTTAGCATTATCCAGCATACTTCTCATCATCAAGTAAAGTATACAAGTCTCAGCACTCAACAATTGACCTGAGTTTTCGAAGATCTGTCCGGTCATCTGGCAATTCAGTCAATTCTCATAGGTCAACATCTTCTCACCTGAGGTTCTATACAACTCAAAATCTAATGAATACTTAGATTATCTGCTTTCTTATCTAACCTAATCAGAAGTGCCATTAGAGAGCACTTAAATAACATGCTGTCACATCGACTGCCAAAAACTGACTAAAATCACATTTGAAAACAATGTCCATAAGTTTGGGAATTCAATAATATTATTCAAAAGAAACTACAATATACCTTCCATCTAGGCATATAATTAGACAAGTTTTCCAAATTCATTATTACATATTTTTCCTCCTCTAGAAGTTACATGAAAGCCAAACTTGTCCATTAAAGCCATGAAGATCAAATTCTTCCTCGTCTCCTTCATTCCTTCAAGTTGATAAAACTCTGGTGGTAATATTTTTTTTTTTTTTTTGAATTTGTAAAATATGTAACGGTACAGTATAAGAGAGCTATACGGATATTAGGGAATATTCAGGTGAGGCCCTAACAAAAGAAGAGGGGCTGCTCACACTTAGACCCTAGATCAAAATTTAAAAACTAGAACTTCATGGAGACAATGGCGACTGAGCTGCTCAATTAGGAAGGAAAACTACATTTCCAAAGCCATGACATCGCGCCTTGCCCCTTGTCTCGCCAAAAGTATCTGCTTCCTCATTGGCACCATGAAGCATATGATTGGAAGAGACCTGAAAAATTAGATACACCACCTCACCAGCCACATCTGCTAACTACCAAGGAGCACCACAGTTTTCTATAGCCCAATGAAATAGTGCATGACGAAGCTCCCTCTACTATAATCTTGTGAATGCTATTCTTGTAGTAACACTTTCTCCCATTTTCCTGAAAGATATCATCACTCACAATGTAATAGGTGGGCACCTTCCAACTGTTAAGTGTTCTTGTCAACACTATGTCCTTTTTTTTAAAACTCAGATGATACATTGCAACTAAATTGCAAAATAAGGCCATATATCTAGCAGGGCTGATGCAATTGAATTTCTAGCAGGGGACATATTGATATGAATCATAAATTGAGGAAGCACTAGGAAGAATTCAGTTTTGAATTCATCAAGCACTTTGTTTTTAAGTGAGAATCCAAAGAAGCTCCAATCAACTGCCAAGATCATACAATTGGATTTGTTCATGCCACAATAAAGTACTAGTAACACACCAAAAGAGAAACAAAATGAGTAAACTGAAAGATAACCAGTTATACATATAGAACAAAAATGATCGAATAATAATCACCATCAATTATCCAAGCAGAAAATATTATTTACCACATCAAGGGCATATACATGAATCTTTTCTTCACTACTAGAAAAACTCGAGTTGACAATGTATCCATCCCCGACACATTTCCAATTCTTCTCAAGTAAAAGAGCTCTTAGACTGCAGTCAACTGCTTTAGAAATCAAAGAGCCTGATATCACTTCTCCATCCCCTACAAAAACCTTCAGTCCACGGCAAAGTCTTAGAATCAGCTTGTTAATGTTCTTATCTAACACAGGTAATGATCATATTGTCCAAAAACAAATCCCCTGGTGGAAACAAAATGACTGCTTTAGAGACTGAAGTGAACTACTCCTGTGGTAGAGTTCTCCACAAAGCAATTCACATCAGGCATATGACCATCCCTACAATGATCAAGTATCCTTGATGACATTTTGAGCGGGCACATTTCCAGATTCCAACAAATGTGCGGTACCATGTGAAAAGTGCGCTTCAGATTCAAATCTAACCCTAAACGCCTCCAATTTTAGGCTGGATTTTAGAAACTTCCAAGATCAATCTCCTAGATGTGTGTGAAAGTTCAATTCACACGTACATTTGTTTGGAATCGTTTCATTTAGAAAAGAAATTGAGAACATAGAGAGAGAAGAGGATTACATCAGTGACTGGCAGAGCTTCTTTGATCTTCTTGACCACTTGTGCTGCCGAATCGGATTGCGATTTCTGCAACAGAGAATTGGATCGCAATGCAGCAGCAGCCGATAAGGAAACACAGAGAGCTATATGCAGAGAGAGAGAGAGAGAGAGAGAGAGAGAGAGAGAGAGAGAGAGAGAGAGAGAGAGAGAGAGAGAGATGTTGGATTACGTGATGGACGATGTAGATGTCAAAGGAGTCGGAGAAGCATGCGAGACGCCATTTGCGGGAGAGGTTCCAGCAGAGAGAGTGGAGTTTGCAGGAGAGAGGGAAAGGAAAGGGATGAGAGTGAGAGAGAGTGAGTTGGAGTTGGTGAAGGGAGAAAGCAGAGCAAGGAGAGAAAGGAGGTTGGGCTCGAACGAGTATCTTGGTCTTGTTCCTCAACATTGCGCTTTTTTGTTTCACCCTGTTTGACCACATGGTCCAGTCAACTTTATGTAGTCAATTTAGCACCTAATCTCAACTTTGTAGAAGTAAAAGTCTACAGGGACCGAAAAAAAGGTCCCTGAAAAGGGGCCTGAAAGCCCCTGCACCCTTGGATCGCATTAGGCCTTGGGGCCTGACTCACTGATGGTTAAATCATTCTATGTGAATTTGCATCAGTATTTGACATCGAACAAAAAATAAAAAATAAAAAAAATACACACTTGCTTTATGATGGGCATTCATGGATGGGTAGGGCACTTCGGCTAGGCCAGGCAGGCCAGCATACAGGAAGTGAAACCACAATCAGTGCGAGTGAACTCCTACATGCGATGAGTGATAAACTCGCACATCCGAGGAGAGGAAACTCACAAATGCAAGGAGTGAGGGAGTCCAGGGTTGCCTGGCCTCTTGGTGAGAACTGATGAGTCTTGTCTTACCACAAATCTAAACCATGAGCCTTAAGTAGGCAGGCCTAGTCCACTTCAATATCCAAGCCCTTTGTGTTAATTATGTTGGGCCAGGCATATCTTTCAAGCATATACGGGACCAGTCCTGGCCCATTGATATCGGCCCTAAAGGGCCACGGTCAGCCCATGAGCCTAAAAGTTGAGCCTGAATCCAGGTCAATGTGGGCAGGGCTTGGCCTGGCTAGCCCAAGAATGCTCCTATTAATGATCCACCCCTCATCCACGTTTTGACGCCTCTTGATGATTAGCATCAAAGAGGTGGGCCCCACAAAAAGTGTGCAGTTTTCAAACAAAACAGAGGACCCTTCATTAACCAGCCTTTATGAGACACAGTTCAATACAAAGTCTGATTGATTTGATGGCTCGATGACACCCATCAGTGATGGCATGAAATTTTGCAGGCCAATGTTTTTCTATCTTTTGGTTGCTAACTTGGGCTATACAATTACCAATATGCATCTATGTTTGCATGATTAGAAGCATCTATGTTTGCATGGTTGGTAACTTGGTTCAAGGATTGGTGCTTGGTAGAGCCCTCTTCTTCATCAATGCAACTGGGCGAGGAATAACTCACTCTTGATGATTCATATAGGATGGACTATGGAGGGATATTTAAACTCTTGCTCTCTTCTAGTGCATGGAGAGCATGAGCCTTCATCAGAAATGCGCCTTTACACTGGAAAGCTGCAGATAAATGGGGAAGTGATTGAATTGGGTTGGTATTTGGCAGAGAATGTGGGGCTTGCTTCTGGCTTTCATGTGACAGTTATTATTGGACTCTGGCCCTTTTTTCCCTTCCTTACAGCTGGCAAACGAGATGTGGTTGCTGCCATTACTGCAACTCAGTCCACCACTGATATGCGTCCACTCCATAACCCTTCTGAAAGACCAATCTTTTTAAACCCTTATAACTTTAGATAAGATATTAAAGAGCTCTCTTTCTAACTTTATATGGGATATTAATTAAAGAGCTCTATCTCCCTGCGCTCACAACTCACAAGACATTGATTGTTGGAAGCTATCTAACATGCCCTGTAGCGTTTGGAAAGGAGCTGGCTTATATTTGACTGAATTGGATGATATAAAACAACGGATTTATCATGTGTAGAAAACGTAATTGTATTATTTTTATAAATAATATATGTCACCATATATATATATATTTTTTGGTTGGGGTTGGAGGGGGGTTGGTTTAAATGTATATAGATATAGTGTGGATTTCTCATAATAATTGTAGGTAATAATCACTTTTTGTGGCTGTTATAAGCGTCGCACAAAATCGCTAAAAAATAAAGAAATTCATAGTATGATATCAATTTTTGGGTTCTAATTTGTAAATGGGGTTCACCACAGATTTAATGCCCTAAATGTATATACCCTCATTTGGGGTTGGTTTAAATGTATATAGAAATAGTGTGGATTTCTCATAATAATTGTAGGTAATAATCACCTTTTGTGGCTGTTATAAGCGTCGCACAAAACCGCTAAAAAATAAAGAAACTCATAGTATGATATCAATTTTTGGGTTCTAATTTGTAAATAGAGTTTACCACAGATTTAATGCCCTAAATGTACATACCCTCATTTGGGGCCAAAATGCACCCCTTTCCCAATCGAATGGTGATCCCGACAGAGTACTTGACTGGCCAAAATTTCATTGCGTGTAATTGCAGGTTTTTTTAGCTATTAAACTTAATGTTGAACATAAGCTGAATCTGTGTTAAATTAGAATGTCCCGGACAATCATAAATCACATTTTACCATTATAGAATAGTATCTTCAATATCCATGTCCATACTCGTATAATGTATCTATATCTGGATGTTGGAGCTCCGAGCCTTATCAGAGTTTCAAATTTGAGCCAAATTAATAATCAGCTCGAATCAATGTCCATAGATAAATTCCAATCTATAGCTTAATCATATGATGTTTTTACAGGCAATTCAATCGGATCCCCATTCACATCCCAAAACAAGCTTGTAAAGCCTCTAAGAATGACAAATTAATAAATCAAGCCACGTTGAAAGCACATGCTCCAACTAGTGTACGTAGCAACACGAAACAGGACCCTCGTGATAAGGTTACTATATTGTGTAGAAGAACATGGAGGCTAACCACGATACAAATGCATTGTCGGGTTTTCACATAGCCACTTGCTCTGCCGCTTGGCCAAACTCGACCGAAATCTGACACCGACCAGCAGTGGATAGTAATTGCTCTATCGAAAGACATTGTTCTGGTGGGGCCTACCTTTTGATGATCTGACCCTTTGGATACCATCAATCAAGTTAGCCACATGGTGAGCAGGAACTATCATAATGGTATACATACCATCTGAAAATTCCTCACCTTTCATCAACAGCCCATAACAGCCGCAATAATGTGTGAAATGTTACAACCGGTTTTAATCAGGAAAGTATCAACCAATCTTGATTTTAAATATTGAACCATCCAGGAGTCCACTGATCATTGAATCTGGATCTAAGTTATAGAGATTATATAGAAATTGAATTAGTGGGGGCCTACATCTCATAGATGGATGAACCGATTAACAGTGAGTGTCGCACTGATGAGAGGTGTTCGGGCCGTTGCAAGTGGGCAGGTGTAACGGTCTCCAAACCTTCAGAGTTGGGTCCCACAGGTAGATTAAATTAGATATGGCGGATTGCTAACTTTGTGTCTTGTACGAAAATTGCAAGACCAGGAATTTATTGCGAACCGTTGGCAATCTAGAGTCCCATACTTGTATCATGTATGTTTCGATCTAAAGATAAAAGTAGTCTGCTGGCTATACTGCCAAAGCATACATGCGTATTAGTTGAGTAGAAATAGATATTTTAGGTGGCAATTCATCACGACCTGGGAATGGGATCAATCCACACAGTTTTTATGTTGGAAGTATGCCAATGTGAGGCATTAAAATAAGAAGATTTTATGTTTAATTATGGTGTCAAAAGATTTTACATTGACACAAAATAATAAAATACTGAATATTTTGCAAATAGGCTATTTGTTTTTTGGTAACTCAGCCAAGGAGACTGAGACCCAAATGAAAGCTTGCACATATATGAGAAGACAGACTACTCAAAAGGAAAATGAGCCCACATGTATATGAGAAGACAGACCACTCAAGTGGCAAAGGAGGCCGCACATGTGGGAAGATGTAGTGTACGTACCCAGGATTGAAACCCCGAGCAGCCATGTGAGAACTGTCACTCCTTACCTCTCGGGTAAGGACTTGTTCTTACAAATTGATTACTTATATAACTTAAGGAAGAAAAGGTTTCTATCGAGTAGACTGTACATTGTTTATACGCAGTCTAATTCATGAGGCACACTTAAAAACATATCTATCAAGGAAGAAGAAAAATGAAAAATGTATTTTTAATGGACAAAGTGGAACCACAAAATCAGCTCCAATAGATTAGCTTAACCCTTGGTTAATTTGTTTGGCCACTTGACTAATAAGGTGGAGTAAAGTAAAGCCTCCTTTTACCAGACAAGTAAAGACTATGGGTCATATCAAAAGCATAAAACTTCAAAATTTCCTCATTCATTTATTAAAAAAGTAAAAATAAAAAATAATAATATTCTCAGGCCACTAAAAGACAAAAGCTCATCTACTTTTGCCCAAAAAGTAAAAAATATTCCTTATCAAGCTACTAAAAATAAAATCTCAATCATACTGTGATTAGACCCTTAATATTTTATTCTCTCTTCAATCTTTACCTCACTTCACCCTATAAGTATTTTAACCAAACAAACTCTTCCCGTTTGGTAATTTTACTTATAAAATAAATTATAGTAAAGCATCAAATCAAGAAAGAATAAGCTATAATGGGGCTATGATGGTATTTTTTTTTAGTGGTTTGATATAGAATTTTTTTTTACTTTTCGCATAAGAAAGTGAGGTTTTTTTTTTTTTTTTTTAGTGGAGGAAGAAAGTTGTTTGTTAACATTTTTTTTTAAAGATAGAAATTTTTTTGAATTAAAATACTATTAATGTGACCACTTATATAAAAAATAGAGTCTTTTACTTTACTAATTTAGTAAAATATCAATCGGGCAAGGCTAACTCATGCATATCAAACGTGTAAATTTGCCTTCAAAACTGAACAATAAAAAAAAAATTTTTTCATTTTCAAAGGTCTCGGAAATCTTTCGAATCCTCGATCCATACTATGTTACTTCGTATTTTATGCTGTATGCTATTGTAGTACTGGGAAAGACAATCTACAGGTAGAACGGCCATGGTGGTCCTATAGGCTACTCAGACAAAACACCTTCACCCAACTCCTATTAATAAAGAAACCCACATTATCCCTTTCGGCACTCCCATCTAGCTCCATCTTCTCCTCCCGAAGTTCCTATTACACACATTAAAAACCCCTGCATTTGCTTTTGTACTTGTACCTCCTCTTTCTCATAAACAAAACCAAAACAGAGAGATTAGATAGAGAGAGAGAGAGATATGGTTCGTCTCCTGCACTTTTTTCATCTGCTCTCTCTCTTCTCATTACTACTCCACCCTGCCAAGGGCATCATCATCCACACCAAAACCCCCGACTACCTAAAACTACGTCTCCTCCACCGAAACCCCTCCCCTACTCCCTCCCAGGCCCTCGCCACCGACCTTCACCGCCTCTCCGCCCTCCGTGCCCCCATCGTCTCCGGCGCCTCCTCCGGCTCCGGCCTGTACCTCGTCAACGTCCGCGTCGGCACCCCTCCTCAAAACCTCCTCCTCATAGCCGACACCGGCAGCGACCTCGTCTGGACCCGCTGCTCCGCCTGCCGTAACTGCCCCCGCCACCGCCGCCCCAAAACCGCCTTCCTCCCCCGCTACTCTTCCTCCTTCTCCCCCTTCCACTGCTACAACCGCGCCTGCCGCCTCGTCCCTCCGCCCCCCTCCGCCACCACCTGCAACATCACCCGCCTCCACAGCCCCTGCCGCTACCAGTACTCCTACGCCGACCAGTCCACCACCTCCGGCTTTTTCTCGCGGGAAATCGCCACTCTCAATGCCAGCTCAGGGCGCGAAATCAAGCTCAGGAATCTGGCATTCGGGTGCGGGTTCCACGTGTCCGGGCCCAGCTTATCGGACGGTCATGGTGTGATGGGGCTCGGACGTGGGCCCATCTCTTTCTCATCGCAGATGGGCCGTCGATTCGGTAAGAACCAGTTCTCGTACTGCCTCATGGACTACACCCTCTCGCCTCCTCCAACCAGCTATCTCATCATCGGGGGTGGGCCCCACCAGCCACTAAAAAGGCCCATGAGCTTCACCCCTCTCCAGACCAACCCTCTCTCCCCCACATTCTACTATGTTCAGATCCGGACCGTCCATGTGGATGGAAAGACACTACGAATCGATCCGTCCATCTGGGCCATTGATTCGACTGGCAATGGGGGCACCGTGATCGACTCGGGTACGACCCTGACGTTCCTGGCGGAGCCGGGTTACAGTCGGATTCTGGACGCGGTGAGAAGTCGGGTTCGGGTCCCAAGAGTGGTGGGGCCTGCTGCGTCGGGGTTCGATCTGTGCGTGAACGTGTCGGGTGTGAGGAATCCGAGGCTGCCGAGGATCGGGTTCGGGCTTCTCGGCGGGTCGGTATTCGATCCGCCGCCGAGGAATTACTTCATTGAAGCGGATGTGGGGGTCAAGTGCTTGGCGCTGCAGGCGGTTAGCACGACGGGCGGCGGGTTTTCGGTGATTGGGAATCTCATGCAGCAGGGGTTTTTGTTCATGTTTGATAGAGACGGGTCGCGGGTCGGGTTCTCGCGGACCGAGTGTGTGTTGTCGTGACGAGGATAAGGGAGGATCCGACATCACTCTCCCTTCTGCATTTGTTTATTAAAATGTTTGCAACAACAGGGCAGAGGTATCTATCTCTTTGTCCCGAAATATATCATTTAGAGTTATCAACGGCTTGTGTTGTGTTCGATGATTCTTTATGAGGCCACTACGAAGATATATCGTTTGTATGTGGGGCTCACTGGTGGTCACTATTGGACACAAGGGCTGTATGTGGATCAGCTATAAGAAATGAGAGTAACTTGATCTATCTGGAGTTTGTTACGTAGTTAATGAAATACCTTACTTTTCATCTAGTTGGGCCGCCATTGACGGAACCCCGGCCACAAAAGTAGTACATGACGATCGATACCGGTGTTTTTGACACCCACTCGCACCAGCTTCACAATGTGGTTCACATAAATGCGTATGTTAAGGTGGAAAAAGCTTATGGAAATTAGTTGTACATGTAACATGCCTTTTGTGGCAATTCAGAAGTGGTCTAAAGTCATTTCTTTGGGAAGGTAGCACAATGGGCAGGCTTATGTTACATTGTTATTGCTGCACTGGTTAATCGTACAGCTTTTAGAGAACAAGGTCCAAAAGCAATGGTTGTCGATCATGAAGATGCAGGACCCACACGTTTAAGTTAAAAGATACCATCCGTCTGTCCTTCCAATCGAAACCATTGATCTCTTCTTTTTCGCCTTCGCCGCGTGAAGGCTTTGTCGTCTATCATTGATAGCTGGCTTTTCACGTGAAAGCGTAGGAGTAGTGGAGAACCATCAAAGTGAGACGGCTCGCAATCCCATTTTGAGCTGACAGTGGGGTCCTCATGCCTGCCCGTGCAGCTTCAGATAGCCACTGTAGATGCTAGCGTGGCAGCTGCATCGGTTGAGCTCGCCCACTGCAGCAGTACCAGGAGTCCGGATCCCCTGTTTCTTCTAAACGGGGGTTTCCTGTTTGGGCCAACCTAATGTGTCAAAAAAAAAATGGATCCCTCTTTGGACCAATCAATCAGGAGAAGCCACGTGTAGGGGAGAAAGTAAAAGAAAAATTTTCTCTTTCTTTCACCCCCGCATCCACCCCTTGATGTGGGTATATTTGCCGTCACCAAGTTGTCTCTTTCTTTTAATGAATATAATAAAATTGCAGGGCGGTTTTTGCAAATATGAAAAAACCTGTTTCAAGCCACATACCCAACTACAAAATGAACTTCTTCTCCAATCGATCATCTCCTCCACTAAAATCCATCGGCAAAACCATCATCTCCTCGCGCTTTCGTCTCCTCAGGCAAAGAGCCCCTCTCCTCACCCGCTCATCTCCTCAAAGGGAACCCACCGGAGTCCGGCCTTCCTCTTCTCATGTATATTTCAATGTCTGGAAGACAAATGTTATTTATTCCTTATTTTTTATTGCTGAAGACGACTGAAGGGGGCATCATGCGTGGTAATGTGGTGAACAAAAGGAGAGAGTTTCAACCATCGAATCTTCTTTTAAGAAGGTTTTAGTGTTTTGAGAAGATTGCAGTTGTATAAAAATTTCCAAGAAGAAAATAAACAAGAATTAAAAAAAAAAAAAAAAACCAGTTTGAGATGAATCCAAGGAAAGATGAGGTTTTCAGCCAATTAATCTAATTGCTTCAATACACACAATATCAAGCAATAAATGCACATGACATGAAATAACGTTATAGTATGATCTAATGGCATCGTGCACTATGGTCTGAATCATGATATACTGAGGTTCAAATCAGATTTGAGAAGGTTGTCTTAACGAAATACTTAAGTTTCAGTGTTTCATTAGCCAAGAGTCTCCATTGTAATCGATATAAAATCTTGGATATTAGGTGGCACATTAACTGATCTGAACAAAAAAATTTACAGATTTCAATTCTGTGTACTAAGGTTGGTAAAAAGAAATTCTAAAGATTATAGTTTCATCTTATGACATCGTATACTATGGTTTGAATCATGGTATACTGAGGTTCAAATCTAGTTTGAGAATGTTGTCTTAATGAAATACTGAGGTTTCAGCATTTCAAGTGCCAAGAGTCACCCCCTGTATTCGATAAAAAAATCTTGGATATTAGATGACACATGCTCTGGTCTAAATAAAAAGTTCACAAGTTCCAATTTTGTGTACTAAGGTTAGTAGAAAGAAGTTCTAAAGAGTTACAGTCTCATCTTATGGTATCGTATATTATGATTTGAATCATGATATACTGAGGTTGGTATCCAGTTTGAGAAGGTTGTCTTTAAGAAATATTGAGGTTTCAGTGTTTCGAGTGCCAAGAGACACCCCCCTGCATTTGATAAAAAATCTTGCGCTATTAGATCACAATGCTCTGGTTTGAATAAAAATCTCAGGTTTTAATTTTGTATACTAAGGTTAGTTGAAAGAAGTCCTAAGGTTACAATCTCATTTAATGGCACCGCACACTATGGTTTGAATCATGATATACTGAGGTACTGAGGTTCAAATCCAATTTGAAAATGTTGTCTTTACAAAATATATATTGAGGTTTCAGTGTTTCATTAGCCAAGAGTCCCTTTGTATTCAATAAGAAATCTTGTGGTATTAGATGGCACATGCGCAGGTCTAAATAAAAAAGTTCCCAGTCATTAATTCTGTGTGCTAAGGTTAGTAGAAAGAAGATCTGAGGTTACAATCTCATCTCAAGGTATCGTACACTTTGATCTAAATCATGATATACTAAGGTTCAAACCCAGTTTGTGAATGTTGTCTTAACGTAATACTAAGGTTTCACTAATTCGAGTGCTAAGAGTGCCCCTTGTGGTCGAAATGAATTGTGGGAATCAGAGAAAGAAGATGAAAAAGGTGTTCTTGAATTTGTAGAGAATGACGGCACTGAATCTACATGATACATCTGATAAGATTATTTCATATCATACGCACTGATTGCTTGATAGTGTGTGTATTGAAGCAATTAGATTAATTGGCTGAAAACTTCATCTTTCCTTGGATTCATCTCAAACAGTTTTTTTTAGTTACTATTTTTCTTGAAAATTCTTATACGCCTTCAATCTTCTCAAAATACTGAAACCTTCTCAAAAGAAGATTAAATGGTTAAAACTCTCTCCCTTTGCTAATCACTTTACCACGCACAACACTCCCTTCGGTCCTTTGCAGCAGTGTTTTTTCAAAGCAAGCTAGACATTGAAACACACATGAGAAGAGGAAGGCCAGACTCTGATGGATTCCCTTCGAGGAGATGAGTGGGTGAGGAGAGGGACTCTTTGTCGGAGGAGACAAAAGCGCGAGGAGAGGATATTTTTGCAGATGGATTTCGATGGAGGAGATGAACGATTGGAGAAAAGGTTCATTTTGCATAGGGTTTAAGGCTTGAAACATATTTTCTTCAGATTTGCAAAAACCACCCAATAATTTTGATATTCATTGGGCTAGTTTGACACTTTACTAAGACAATAAAAATCAAGTAAAGCCTCTATTTTTCAGACAAGATGTCACATCAAATGTACTTTACTCAAAACTCCTCCCATCTTTTCAAAAAAAAAAAAAAAATAAAAAAGCAACTACCTTTATCCACTAAAATAAAAAAAAAAAACTTCACTTTTCAATACAAAAATTCAAAAAGATTTCATAACAAACAACCAAAAATAAAATACCATCATAACCCACTTATATTTTATTCTTTCTTCAAAATCATCTTTACTTCACTTGACTCTAGTAGTAGAGTTACTAAACTGGCCAGGAGAGAGACAACTTGTTGAGACGACAAGTTTGTTAGGTGGCAGTGACATATTAGGATTGGCCCAAACAAACTACCCTATTTAGACGAAACAGGGGATCCGGACTCCTACTTTTATAGCATTGGATGCTGCCACCTAAGAGTGGGGGACAAGGGAAGTAGTAGAAGTGTAACGGTTCGGTTAACCGATTATTTTGGGAAAACCGTTAATTGAACCGTGAAGACAAAAACCGTGGAAAACCGAACCACGGTTAACCGTATTAGACGGTTTGGTTATGGATAATAACCGTGGAAAAAAGTTTTTATCTATTGAGGGTTGATAGCTTTTATGACTGCCGAGAGATGATATGTGTTGTGGAAGGGCTTTGAGCAAATATAATTTTGTAACCATCGCTCATGTTATCCATCCCTTGGACCATGAACTACCAGAAAAGCCCACCAACACATGACATCCTCTCTTGACTGAGGGCATAGAAGATGTTGTAGACAGTGCCCAAGAACAAGTCCCTTTTGTTTGTGGAATACCCTGACACCTTTGAGGACTTGCCAAATTCTGTGATGACAAGTGGTTTTCTGAGGACTGAGTCTGCATCTTGGACATGGGCTTGCAACCATCTCTGAAGAAAAGCGTTTTGGGTGCTCATTTGATCCTGATAACCTGTGGGAGATCAAGAAAACACAAGCACAACAGTCATGAGTGTGTTAGATAAAGAAGCTAATACAACTCTGTCAAAACTCTTTTTCTTTTTCTTCTTTGTGCGTCGAGACAGAGAGAGGAGAAAGGGGCTGGCGGCTGCGGCTGGGAGTTGAGAGGAAGAGGCGAGAGAGAAAGGGCTAGGGTTTTGTTACAATGTTACTTATACATAAGTTAAGAAAAATTTCATTCAACTTCTTATTTTTTTCCTTTATTTGTATAATGGTACTGTTAATCTTGTGCGGTTAACCGCCGTGAGTTATTATGAAAAATCGTAATCGAATCAAACCGTGCAGTTTTTGAATTTTATTAGCCGTAGTCGTAATCGAATCGCGAAATACGATTATTAACCGCGGTTTGATTTGCCCCGAAGTTTTGGAATTTTTTTTTACACCCTTAGATGGAGGTAGTACTACATTGTACCGCATGGGCTGGCGCCCTTGTTCACGCGCGTAGTGGTTGTACCGAATGTGTGGAATCCACAGGGTTCATCTAGTGGGCCCATTTAATTGCAAAAATCCGGGGTTGATATGGCCGTGCATGGCAGTGGGCCAGTAGGCCAGGACTAAGAGAGTGAAGTGAATGCATGGCACCAGTACTTGGTAGTACTGCCGTGTACGTACGTTATGGGCTGTCATAGTTCTTGAACGCTGTGCTAACTCTATTAACTAATGAAATTAATTGATGCCAATTGTTTTTATAGATAAAATTAATGAATCTGCACTATTACCATATTGTGATTGAGTCACATATATCATCTAAATTACTTGAATATTTGCTCTTGTAAAATTACTAAAGGCATATTTGTGTAATGTATTTTCCATGAAAGTAACATAATTCCATGCAATTCTACACTTTATTGTTCATGGGACAGGGTTATCCTTGAAAAATCAAACTTCTCATGTGATTTTTCCTTGGATGAACAATAAAGTATAGAATTACAAGGAAATTATGTCATCAATTGCAACAGGACTAACCATTTCATGAACAATTATTATCTGTTATGTTGTTGATTAACCATTTTCATGTGATTCATGCAATAAAGTGTAGAATTTCAACAGGATTAACCATTTCATATGGTTGGGAATAAAATGGTTAAAAAGATCTTGATTGATGACATATTTTGTAATTCGATGATCATCATGATTATGTCAAGTTTAATTGAAGATAGGGAGAATAGTCCTGTAAATTCAATTATTCATCAATCATCAGGCAAGAAATGAGGTCAAACCTAGGACTGTTTATGGACCCATTTACCAAAGGTTCTTTCGGAACCTGCTCTGAACATAATTTTTGCATACATCCCAATTCAGGGGCGTATATAATTTGTCTCGCACATGGATCCAGAGTTTCCACCTGTCAATACTTGTAATCGAACCCCACTTGGTTGTCCTTAACTCAAATCACCTGTAGTGGGTTATCCAAACCAGATGAGCCCACATTTTCTTTTCGTTAACTAAGTTGGTGAAACTCACTTCAAATTATCCATATATAGGCCCAATCTAAACGGTCATTAGACATTGGACCAACCTAAGCCCAATAAATCCAAACTTAGTATACTATGTGTTATCTTAAATTTTATTTGATTGAGGTATGGGAAAAAAATGTAACATAAAAACATATAATCTGGGGAACCAACAGACACTGATGAACCCTCATTAAAATAATTACCATTTTCTTCGTACGCCGATGACAATATTGTGATGATATATTTGTAGAGTGTGGCTCAAACCAGAGGTGCTGATTCATCTACCAGATATCAGCCCCACCAGGCACTGTTGGGGCACTGTTTATAAGGGGGTGTGGGCATATGCTAGGGGTTTTCTACTGTTTTTACAGATATTACACAAATGGGTTCATCTGTTTTTTTTTTTGGGTAGAAATGGGTTCATCTGTTAGAGATTACTTGTCACATACTGCATTTCCTCACTTTTGACCTGTCCTCATTCATTCCTAAATTGGGAATTTCACCTATTCTGAGAAAATGGGAACCCCCCATCAGCACTTTCCATTTGCTGTTTTTTATTTTATTATTATTAATTCTTTGGGTTTCATTACACCAAATGCAGCACCTCTTATAAAAAAACAAAAAAAAAAAAAAAATCAGCTTTCCAATTATTCCAGTTACACAAACGAACCTCAAATGTGTTAAATGTGGTAGCAATTAAATGCAACATATCCTAAATTATGATACAACAACAACACAAAAAAGAAGAAGAAGAAGAAGAAGAAGAAGAAGAAGAAGAAGAGAAATTGTGGCAACAGGTGAAGGTGGTCAAATCTCTAGGTCTCCTCCGGGCTCTTTGGTGAGATGTTCTTCTCTTCTATGAGGGTAGAGGTGCTAGTGGTGTCTGGATTGGAGGCAGAAACAGAAGCAGATGGGCTCGCGCGGGAATAATGGTCAGCACTGGGGAGGCTGCCACTAGCCCTGTGGCTTCGCCTAAACAGGCTTACAGGATAACCCGGCCTCATTGGCTCCTCAAGGGTGCCGGGCTTCTTTGACAGCATAGCCACCGCGCGTCGCATGGTGGGTCTTAAATTTGGGTCAGCCTGTGCACACAAGAGCCCAATCTGTATGCATATTGAGACTTGATCAGGGGCAGCTGTAGAAGCTAGAGTTGGGTCCATAATCTCCAAGGCCTGGCCTTGCTTGTAAAACTTCCATACCTGCAAAACAGGCCACTCTTACATATTAGCCCCATCAGCCCATGCAAAGCGAACTCCTATAGCTTGGTCAAACGTATCCATCTGTGGCACACATTTAAGAGATGTGGACTCTATCCTTGCATGTAGACTGAATGCAAGTAACTCCGTTTACAAATAACTGGAAGTTCTAGAGCCCATTTGCCATTTGGATCCTTAGTTCTAACAGGATAACACAACAGGTAAGTGTTGTTGAACATTATCAGTTTGTTAGGATTTTAGGGATATTAGTAGGTTATCCTTATCCTTTGGATATGGTTGGTTAGTATTTTCAAATGTAATCTTTTCTGTCATGGTAAATTTGGACAGCATCTTATGCTTAAAATAGCTGCTTCCATGGCAAGGATTCGGATAGATCTCTCCAAAACAATTTTCCAGTATTGTATCGTTAACTCAGAAATCGATGAATGGCTCCCTCTCATTGCCTTCAATAAGGTGGCTAGCTACATTTGATGAGGCTGGTTCTTAATGAAAGAAAATTTATCCACAAACCATTGATTCATGTGGTGGGACGAATTGGTCTCACCACATGTGTCTCCTCCTTTGACAGATTCCCTTGTTAGAGATGTACAGTGACTTACTGAATCTCTCTTTTTTTCAAGAAATATTTACCTTGAAATTTGAATGGACTCATAGTATAAACGACTGTGCACCAACCAGTTGCCTTAACAATCTACACTACTTTTGCCCATCTCATACAGAGAAAAACTATATTTACTTTTAGAGATAAGTAACAAATATGTATCAGATTTCTGGCCAGGTATTATGTATAAATAAATGAGAGGGGGCAAGAGTTGGTGGCAATAGTCTCCAATTTTTGCAGATATACTTCTCCAATTCTCCACCCTCTCGCTTAGAAACTGAAATCAGAAGACTCCTTTGACCCGTACACAATTTTTCTTTCTATTTCTCTTTTCGCCTCTCTCCTTTCCATAGATAAAGGTCAGAAACATACAAGCATGCCATAAAACATGATGCACAATGGGTCATTCAACACATTTAAAAAGGATTCATCCACCATGATTTTTAACCATTTTGTTGCATGGAGAATGTGGCATTTGAATCAACCTTTATATGCAATGAATCATCATTAGATCTTTTCACTATTCTCCAAACTATTTTATTTGCAATTGATGAAGCAGAAACTGGGATTGTGCTCAGCAGTGCAATTCATGTGCCACAGTCCATTTTTGATAGGCCCACAGGATGAATGGTCCATCCAGAATGAGCACTTAATGTATAGGGTTCCTTAGGATGATGAGAAAACTAGGGAGGAGAAAAACTTCTCTAGAGAAACCACTTTTCCCCATTTGGATTTATTTTTGGACCCTTCTTTCTTCTTTTTTTTTCCTCCTTGGTGATGATTCCCTAGGGATTCACAAAGTGAGGTCTAATGAAGGAACTGTGAGTAGTGAAGCATATAAAGTGAAGATGTAGAAGGGAGCATTACTTTTCTGAAACTATATTTACTAGGGTGATGGCCGGATGATCAATTCCCACCAGAGGGAGACTATTTCATGGCCATTTGTAGATCTTCACATTTATTTATTTTAATATCAGACCCACTTTGATAGCAAGGCATTGCTTGGATTTTTAAGGAATTCAATGCCAAGCAGACAATTTGGCCCTTAGCAAAGAAAAATACTTCTCATCTTAACTGCCTTTAGCCAAAAGTAGGAGAAAATGTTCTCTGCAATGAAGTAGAGAAAACAACATTTTCTACAGACTACTTTGATTTTTTATTATTAGAAAAAGGAGTATTTAGTAATTATTTGTTTGTTTAAAGGGATGTTTAAAAAATGGTTTTATCCTACAAGGATTTCTTCATTCAAATCCAAACATGGTACTGTAGAGTCACTACGGGTAAAAAGTGGTGAATCTCCCGAGCAGATTCTTCTCCATAGATTTATCATCATTCCTCCATTCTCCTTTCTCATCCAAAAGAGTAGTTAGTATGAAGGATCTAGTCTTATGGATCTGGTTGGTTTAAGAATGGATAGTTTGGAAAATTAGTTCTGAATAACCTGGCAAGTGAGGAGTCTTACCCATTGAAGAAGGTTTTGTCCATCAAGTTCACTGTTGAAGGTTGAATTTCTCTTGCCGCTGATCAACTCCAAGACCAAAACTCCGAAGCTGAAGACATCAGCTTTTACAGAGAGCTCCCCATGCATTACATACTCAGGAGCCATATATCCGCTGCGAGTACACACAAAAGAAAAACCCAACAACACAACTAAACAGAATCACCGAGTAGTTTCAAGTGTAATGTTAAGGACAGACTGAAAGCAATAGTGGAAATTTATTACCCTTCCGACCAAAACTACCCAGTCATTTCCTTCCCCCTTCCTACAAGTAGATGTGAAATTACAGACTGGACACACCAACCCACCAAACCCAATCTAGTCGTTTGGGGTCTGGGTTAACATTTCCAACCCGAATGGCAAGTAGATGATGAGAGTGGCGAAGAGAGAGCATACCTAGTGCCAGCTACTCGTGTTCTGATGTGAGGCTGATCATCAGGGAAGAGCCTGGCCATCCCAAAGTCAGCTATTTTGGCGACCCACTTGTCATCGAGGAGGATGTTGCTAGCCTTGATGTCCCTGTGGATGATACGACAATGCGAATCCTCATGTAGGTACAATAACCCTCTTGCCACCCCAACTATCGCGTCATATCGCCTCTTCCAATCCAACTCTCCACGCTTTCCATCATTCTCTGCACATCATCACCAACCATCCATTGAACCCACATTCACTATCTCCATGTCTACTATTTGTGTACAACTATGGATGGGCCATGTACATACGCTGGCTTTCCAACCTTTGCTAAATGCATGTTAACTTTCCCAATTTTTATGTTGAGAAATTCTTTTGCTATTAGACAGGAAAATACAATGACAATGATGAGGATTTATGGTTGTACCAACCAATTGAAAGGTTGGGGCTCTCCTAGCTAGGAATTTTCTGTGAAATGAATCATATAGTGTCAAGTCTTAAACACATGTGATTTGCATCAACACATTCATGCATTTAGAAGATCTTTGTGAGATATTTTGGAGAAGCTCTGTATACTTGAATGTACTTTCATGAAGACATATGTATAGGGAGAAACAGATTAAAAACTCCTGAATCTTTGCTACACCAATTATAAAATGCCCTATTGTGGGGCTCACCTGCATACATGATGATCAAGGGAGTATGGGATGGCTAGATATCTGGACGTAGAATGTGTGTGTTCAGGGAAGTAGATTTTAGGGTGACAGGGTGGCACTCAGTACAATCCAGTGTAAAAAGTAAAATAAAAATGTTGTAAGTTTAATGTTTATATATAGTGAAGCTATTTTATGACTAGAGCATCGTCGTCTTTAACTTATCGCATCGATTTATAGTTAGTTCAATACGTTTAAATATGTTTTTCCTCAAGAAACGATTGCTAATTCAAAGGGGTGTTAGATGTTTGTGACAATTGGAATGATCATAGACAGGGTGTTCTCTGACAAGAGTCCACAGCACAATTTGAAGGTGGTAATTGCAGCAACAAAGACATTGTAGGTTCGAGTTTAGACAGGGTGTTCTACAACAAAAAGTCCACAGCACAGTTTGAAGGTGCTAATTGTAGCAACAAGAAGGTTGCTGGTTCAAGTTATGTCATCAATTAGGACAAAAGGGTGTAAAGCAAAGGAGGTATTTTGAATAATTTAGTATATCATTATCATCATTACCATAGTCCCATCTCTCGTGTTGGTTTTATGAGTTCTATAATTTGTAGGGCTGTCAAAATTAACCGTGAAAATCGAACCGCCCGGCCGAACCGACCGTTTGGTCGGTTTATAGATTTTTTTTAAAAACAAAACCGACCGAACGATTTTTATAAGTTTTTTTTTTTCAACGGTCGGTTTTTATAATTACGTAGAAACCGTTCGGTTAAAACCGAACCGACTGAACAAAGTCTTTTATCAAAACATCACTTGAAGCCATGATAGTTGAATAGTGTGGTTGGCTGGCAAATGACGAAATAACAACATAAGTTATTAATTTGTAGAACTGAAAAACAAACCGTGATTTGTGTACATACCTGTATGATTACATTGAGCACACCGGTTTTTTATGTTTCTAAAGTGACATTATTGTCTCCATGTGGATTGCTTGTACCTATAGGAATTTGGATCATTCAAGCCAGCCCTCACAGAATCTTTGAGGCTAGCCTTGTATCCATCAGTAGGGCCCATCTCTTCATTGTAAACTACTCATAATTCATCTCATAAATCATACTGTCGTCTTCAATTTGGGTGAAATTTTTCTCTCTTTCCTGAACACCCCCAAACCAAAAAAAAAAAAAAAACACCCAATTAACCGAAGATCGACCGAACCGAAATATCGGTTTCCAATGTCCAGTATATGTACTTTGGTGGGTTTCGGTTATCGCAAAATTGTAAAACCGAAAGTTTCGGCCCGGGTGTCATATGTCGTTAAACCGACCGCTTACAGTCCTAATAATTTGCCCCATATCTCCTTCAAAGAGTAAAATGGTACAAGTTATCCCATCTTTCGAGTTGTTTGTTATCTTCCGATTAATGATTCTTCATCAAAAGATCATCATCGCCACCATTTCTAACCTTATCCAAGTGATGGATAATCAAAGAAACAAATAATCAACCAATTTTAGCTAAAGTCTACACACTAGTAATTACTTTTGTTTTACTACTATAAATCTAACAAACTATAATACTCGTCATAAATATTCTTATAGCATGCAGGGCCCACCTTAGAATGATCATTGACTAAGAATTAGTGTTACTGTCCTAACTGGTTATAAGACTTAATAAGATGTGTTCCATCAGTCTAGGGGCTTTTGGCGTATTGGTTTAGTACATAACAATCACTGTTAGAATACAAGGCTGTCATATCATGCAAGAGGCAGAGTGCACTTTCGTTATAGCGAGAGTGGCGGACGGTGGAAGAACAGTTGGTTCAGTACTCTTTTTTAGAGTTGGAAAAAGGACTCTTATTCTAAGTGGATTATTCTTAAGAGTCTTAAGTACGAATTTGAGGCTATAAATTCGGTGTTTCTCACAACCCAAAGAAAAGAGAAAAGACACAGATCATCTCTCAAGTTCTGAATTAGTGATCAAATTGAGAGAAACTTTCTCTAGAGATTTTTGAAGAGTTGTGCTGCCAAGTACTCTAGAGAGCAAGTTCTTCTGCATCCCTTGTAGAAGATCATCTTCTTGCGTAGAAGATTTGAGGAGTCAAGCGCTGGATCTGTTGCAATCAATGGTGTGATGTCATCGAAGCGTGATGCGACACAAGGTAACTTCAGTCTTTAGATAGGGGATATCTAGAGAAGAAATCTGAGTTTCTTGTAATTGCGAGATTCATAGTGTTTGATTAGATCTAGTTTGGATCGGTGGTTTTTCACCCGGTTAGGGTTTTCCACCTTAAATTTGGTGTCTTTGTGGTGTGTGCTTGTGATTTTATTTCCGCTGCGTAGTTTATTATTTTTTGCACACTAGTGGGCTCACTTACACTAATTTGTCGTGTTTGATCTAAAGAGATTTCTAGAATGATGTTCAATCGAGAATGGACATCAACTTCTAAGCCCCCTTTGCTAGATGGTTCTAATTATGCATATTGGAAGCAAATGATGATTGGGTTCCTTAAGTCCATTAATGATGATGTTTGGGATATTGTTGAGGATGGCTACTCCAGACCAACGATTGTGGTTAGTGGACAAACTGTTCCTAAACCTAAAGCTGAATGGACAAAGAATGAGAAGCATGCCTCCAATTGTAATAACAAGGCAGTGATAGTATATACAATGGAGTGTCTGCTGAAGAGTTCCGTAGGATTTCCACTTGCAAAATTGTAAAAGAAGCGTGGGAAGTCTTACAGACAGTATATGAGGGTACAGACACGGTGAAGCAATCTAAATTGCAAAGGCTGACTAAAGAATTTGAAACCATCGTGATGGAAGAAGATGAGACCTTTAATCAATTTTATGCAAAGCTGAATGATATTGTCAATTATGTTTTCAATCTGGGTGAGGAAATTCAAGAAAACAAGATTGTCAAGAAAATCTTGCGGTCTTTACCTTCGAGGTTCGATTCTAAAGTTGATGCTATTGAAGAAAACAAGAATCTTGATACCCTCAAGGTAAACCAGCTGGTTGAAAATCTTCAAACCTTTGAAGCAAACCGTTTGGATAAAGGAAAATCAAAAGAGAAAGGTATTGCTTTGAAAGCCAACTTAGAATCAAGAAAGAAAACTGAGTCTAGTTCTGATTCTGAATCTGAATCTGAGGCTGAAGATGTTATGACTGAAATGTTTAATTGCTTCAAGAAGTACATGAAGTCAAAACAAGTCAAGTGGAAGAGTTCTAAATTTGAGAAGAAGGATTCTGCAAAAGGAACTAAGTGTTTTGAGTGCCACAGCTATGGTCACTATGCTAGTGAGTGTGCCAACAAGAAAAATAGTGCATTGAAAAAGGCTCTCAACACAACTTGGGAGGAACAGTCATCAGAAGAAGAACAAGATCATTCAATTGAAACTTCTGAAACTGTAAATGGCAAGTTTGTGGCTTTTATAACTAAGTCTATGTCTGACAATGATATTGATGATGATCATGATGATGAGATGTCAGATCAAGAGAAAGATTATGAAGAGTTGTATCATGCTACATATGCTGATTGTGTCAAGATGTCCAAGTATGGCAACAAGATCTCTATCAAGCTTCAGGCTGCTCAAGAAGAAAATTAAATTATAGCAAGCACTTGAAAATGTTCATATCTTGGAAAGACAGAAGATCTACATGGCTGAAACTTTTACTACTGAGGGTCAAATATTTAAGAAGGCTGAACAAGAAGTAGTAAATCTGAAGAAAGAGATAGAGACTGTTAAATCTAAAAAAGAAGATTTGCATGAAAGATTGAAGATCACTCTGTCTGTGCAGCTAGAAGTGAAAAAAGCTTCACTAAACAAGATGAACACTGGTTCGAAGACTCTTACAAATATCTTGTGTAGTCAGAAGTCTCAGTTTGACAGAAGCGGTCTCGGTTATGATCATGGTGCATCCACTTCAAATGCTAAAGGTAAAACAATTTTTGTTTCTAGTGTTGCACATGCTATTCCAGATACTGCACTTTCAAATAATGTGTCGAGTAGTATCAAGAAAAAGAATGTGTCACGCACTGCACGCACATCCACTTGTCACCATTGTGGAAAAAAAGGACACATTCGTCCCCATTGTAAGAAGCTGCAAAGTCTACCTAAGATCAAGTAATGGCGGAAGAATTTTTCTCCACCCAAGACAACTCAAATTTGGGTTAGAAAATCTGATTTGCCTAAGGTGTTTGCTTACACTGTGCTGAAAGTTCAAATTACAAAAGTGTGGGTGTCTAATTATAAAAAGCCCTGATCAAGGAGGTCAAGTCCCCACCCCCAGTGCTGATACAAAGATCATAGTAAGGGAGAGTCAAAATCGATGGGGAGCTACTGCATCCAGATTGATGGAAGCTGCATGATTATTTTTGTTTGTCAATTATGGACAAATTTAGGGGGAGAAGAATGAAGCCCAGAAGAGTTCTACAAGCTAAGGCAATTCAAGATCTACGGTGCTGATTTTTTTTTGTTTAAAAATTCATTGTATTTTGGGTTTTTTTTTTGTGGTAGATCATATTGTATTGTTCTACGAGATTTGTCTAAGAATTGCCAAAAGGGGGAGATTGTTAGAATATAAGGCTGTCATATCGTGCAAGAGGCAGTGTGCACTCTCGCTATAGCGAGGGTGGCGGACGGTGGAAGAACAGTTGGTTCAGGACTCTTTTTTAGAGTTGAAAAAAGGACTCTTATTCTAAGTGGATTATTCTTAAGAGTCTTAAGCACGAATTTGAGGTTATAAATTGGGTGTTTCTCACAACCCAAAGAAAAGAGAAAAGACACAGATCATCTCTCAAGTTCTGAATTAGTGATCAAATTGAGAGAAACTTTCTGTAGAGATTTTTGAAGAGTTGTGCTGCCAAGTACTCTGGAGAGCAAGTTCTTCTGCATCCCTTGTAGAAGATCATCTTCTTGCGTAGAAAATTTGAGGAGTCAAGCGCTGATCTGTTGCAATCAACGGTGTGATGTCGTTGAAGCGTGATGCAACACAAGGTAACTTCATTCTTTAGATAGGGGATATCTGGGGAAGAAATCTGAGTTTTTTGTAATTGCGAGATTCATAGTATTTGATTAGATCCAATTCGGATCGGTGGTTTTTCACCCGGTTAGAGTTTTCCACCTTAAATTTGGTGTCTTTGTGGTGTGCTTGTGATTTTATTTTCGTTTCGTAGTTTATTGTTTCTTGCATACTAGTGGGCTGATTTATTGAGTGGGCCAATCTAAAGATCTCGAACCCTAAACCCTCAATCACCTATCATGATTTCTATACGCGCCATTCTATGAACTTGGGTTGTTCCTACGCAAAACATGTAAAGCCTACAGTCGTACTAAATTTGGTTGGGGCTAAAGCATCCATGGTGGATCCTTACATTCAAACAATCTTGTGCTTCAGGTATGGGACTCACTATCCATTTGCAGACCTTAAGAGTATCTGCAAAGGCTCAGCACTTCACCCTTACTCGTAATGAGAATCGGAATGGTTCGAGGGTAATTAAGATTTACTTAAGGATAAATCTTAAAAAGTGAAATGTTCAGGTTGAGTTCATGGGTTTTCATGTACAGACCTCAGGCCTAAAGAAGCATATCAGTCTTCCTCTAAGAAACCTTTCCAAACACACCTCAAAGCAGGCCTGGTCCAGTGGCCCACCCGACCTAGCCATTGCCTGCTCCAGTTGCAAGCTGTCTCATCTAACTTCTAAAAGGCTATGAAAGTCACCTTGGGTTCCAACCAGCTGATCAATGGTCCTTGTTCCTCCATATGGCATAAAATGAGCCAACTATAGGCTTTCTTCTGCTGTACGGTCTTATGTCGTAGGGATGTAAATGGGTTGAATTTTAGATCGGAACCATGGTTAGTTACTAAAAAGAGAGATTTTTTTTTTTTTTTTGGATGGGAGGACCATTGCCGTGTTATTCATATGGATGTGGGGCACGTTGCATTTCCTATTTTAATGAAACGCCACTCTGCGTGCGACCATAGCATTCGGAAAAGAAAAAGTCTACACAAAACTCAACTTGCAAGGTTCGAGGTATCTTTGCATTCCCATCCTTCTTCTTTTATCATCTTTCTTCTTTTATGTTTAGTAAATGCTTCTTTCCAGGAAAAAATGTCGGTGTCACTGTCACCTGACCCACCCGCATGATAAAACACATTATTAATAATCAACACCGGGTTCGGTACCCAATGATTTAGACCCATGTAAACTGGTCAAGCCCTCCTCTCTAAAAACTATTGCAATATTTGTTACTCTTCTTAATTAAGTGGCCCCCACGAACAGTTTGTTTGATCTTCAAATATTATGGTCGCATGTCATAAAATCTTAGAAGGTGGGCCCATAGGATTTCCTCACCACGGACCATTTGTCACGGAGACAACATGTGATGTGAGGTAAGAATGTTACTATTGGTTCTGGATGGGAGTTTGTTATTTTACTTTAATTATGCCGACCCTTTGGACTACTATGCTCCATGAGTACGGACCCATGAGGCTTTAAAGTAGAACTGTTCCACCAGTGGGTCACACCTGTTAAAATCCTTACTGTCAAAAATACAGCCGTCCACGTGCATCAGGCTCTCCTCAGATTATACAATGATCCCAATTCGTACCTCCAACTGGAGTGATAATGGACAAGCATAAAATTGTATTAATCATGTTTTTTCATCTAATACTACAGGGGTTGGCCGTGATAAATCACCACGATTTCTCTCTTTTTCGGAACTAAAAATCTTGATATCAATCCCCGATTTCCCCTTCTTTATAAATTGAATATTAAATTCACTAGTGTTACTACCTAGGAACCACGTGGGTGTTTACCTAAAGGGTGGGTTGGGAAACCCATGATAGCATAAAAGAAAAAAGAATCATGTTTTTCATCTATCCAATATTTGAACCAAACTCCAATTGACATAAAAACTGATATGTTTGTTTATATGAGAAGTGAAATGAAATAAAATTAATAGATAAATTAAAAAAAAAAGATAAAAAGGAGGGTTAAAAGTAAATGCATTAAATAATAAAAAGTTAGTCACTTTTTATATTTTTCATTTAATAACATTTAAAAAATCTTTTTTTTTGTCGTTCTTTTTAAAAATAAGTTTTCTTAATGTATCATTTACTTTCAACTCCTTTCTTTTTTTTTTCTCTCTTATACTTAACTTTATCTTATTTCTCCATTCATGCAAACAAATATATTAATTATCAGTGGACGACATTTATTATGAACAGTTAAAGTGAGATGGATAGGTTGGGTCCCTTCCTTTGACTCAGGATTTCTGCAGGCACAAAGCCTCAAAGAATCCCAGATTCATGTTTCACATGCGTCCCCATCCTTTACATCCATTTCTTAACAAAAATTGTAAAATATAGTGTGTAGCACGTTTGTGGGCCCATTGACCAATTAAAGAAACTTCTCATCTGAATTCATACGAACAGAAACACTATTAGCCGTTGATACAAAGAGGATGATCAATCACTGACCCCACAAACATGCCACATGTCATCTGCTGTAAAACTTGCAACAGATAGGGGAAAAAAAGAAAAATGAGAAGGCATGGAGAAGAAATCAAGGGCACGCAAGGAAGAAAAAGCTGGCTATGCTTACTGAATAGGAACTTGTCAAGGCTCTCATTTGCAACATATTCATACACGAGAAGTTTCTGCGAGCCGCATGCGCAGTACCCCAACAGGCTGACCACGTTCCGGTGCTGCACGAGCGACAGAAGCCTCGCCTCGTTCGCGAATTCCTTCCTCCCTTGGTTCGATCCTCTTGCCAGCTTCTTCACTGCTATCTCCCTCCCATCCTCCAACTTTCCCTTTTTCCAATTTCACCCCACCCAAAAACCCCAATCAGGATACAATTGATCTTAAAACAAAACTCATCATTCATACATTAAGAAAGAATTATAATTACAAAAGAGGACATGACAGACGGCATACCTTGTAGACTGGACCGAAACCGCCTTCTCCAAGCTTGTTTTTGGTGTGGAAATCTTGGGTGGCTGCAACGAGGGTTTCTAGTGGGAATTGCTTCTGTTCATGAGCCGTGATCTCGTTTATATCTTCTTCGGGTGATTTTTCTGAACGAGATGTGAAGAGTTTGAGGAGTTTGTGTAGAAATTTTCCAGTTTTCATTTCTCTGGTCATGAGATTCTGGGATGGGATGATGGATTTAGGATTTGTGCTTTGTCTTCATTTTTTTGTTGGGATCCTTTTTTCTTCTTTTTCTTCTTCTTCTCTCATCAATTCTTTCTTCCAAGAGTCGCGTTTGAGGTTGGGAAAGAAAGTAAAATAAAGTAAAAAGGAAGGGGGAATTTATAAAATTTTTGACTCATTATCAAAATTTAATATATTTCAAAAAAAAGTATAAAAGTTTTGGAAAATATATTTTAAAAAAGGATATAAGTTTTGGGATATTGATAGTAGGAGTTCCCTTGATTGGAAAAATTGTAAAAAAGTCCTTTACTTTTTTGAGATATTCGGATCTTCTTGTGCTTTTTTTAAAATGAGCTCTATTTTTTTAATTTTCTTTGAAATAACTCAAAACAAGTTGATATACAAGAAGAAAATAAAATAAATAAAAAAGAAAAGCGTTCCCAAAGTCCGACGGAGTACCATAGAGGCTGCTCTCGCAGGTCTAGTGGACTGGGAATTGGGGACAATTGAGACTTAATTAGAGAGTGGACTCCAGGTGGGTTTGACCGCACCGAAGAATTTTCAGTCTGGGTCCTCCGAGTGGGTGCACTCATATCACGAGGCTATTCAGTTGGGCCCACTTGTAAAAATCTTAGTCAATATAATTAATATAGTCCACCATTTGATTGATTATATATGAATAAGATATTATGAAATACACAAGTATTTTATACTTATCAGTTTTACAGCGGCCTATTTTTTTTTTTTTTTTAATATTAATAAAGTGAAAATCTTGTAGGATCTATAAAGATGGCTATTTACTTTAAACAGTTTGGATTTTACATTAGTGCCCCAATGGGGAGGGTCACCAATTTTGCAGCACTCATGGACTTTGGACAATTATCAATCCAAGGGCCGCACAATACAATACAAGGCAGCGTGGTAGCTGTGGAGATTAAAGTGGACCGTACCCAGCACTAAACTCTAGGCCACAGACGAGATCAATACAAGGCATTGTGGTAGCTATGGAGATTAAAGTGGACCGTACCCAGAACTAAACTCTACGCCATGAGACGAGATCAGCCATGCAATATATGGTGGACACTAACGGTGTGAAATTAATGGTGCAGATAGCCGAGTTACCAAGATCAAGTTTGGTCTCATCAATGATTGACCTGACCCAAGCCCATTGAAATTTAATTACAAAGTTTAATTGCTCTATTTAGAAAGTAAGCCCAATTACCAAATTTAGCGAATCTCGCTTTCCACAATTCTTGACAATTAGCCAAGTGGGTGCCATGGAGCTGGAATGCACGTATATCTTGTAGGACAATATTTCTAACTCAGGGATCATAGGTCGGTAGCAATTCAATAGGTAAGAGAGATTCTATTGGATGGAGACAGCTTGAAGTCCCTTTGGTAAACATGACTGAAAATGTGATTCACGATACTCCTTTATCCATAAACATGTGATGATCCAATTTGCATCATTTAGTTGATCCTGTGATCTGGGCCGTCCATCATCGTCATTGTCGATAGTAGGGAAATCAATGGTGGTGATCTTTATTAGTAGTTTTGGATTTGAAATTCTTGAACCCCTCCTCAGTAAACTATATGGAATTCTTGAACCCCTCCTTTACTTTTGTTGCAAACACCACATTTGTCACTTATTAGGTGGAATGGCTAGGTCGAGGGATTGGGAAATCATCTCCAATAATGGTTGATAGCAAGTGGGCCCAATGATTGATCGAGGCATCTGTTGTGCACATTTTCTAGATCCGCACCATTACATAACCATTATCATTGACTTAATTGCTTCATGAGTCTCTACCCGAGTATGCCAGTCTTCCTACATGTTTGTGGGTAATCCTTCCCACGGCGTGGGTCCCTCTTCCACTAGTATGGACTCTCTTGGTTCCAAGTCACCTAGGCTGGGATACCGGAAAAAAAAAAAGATACAACATGGTAAATCATGAGATCTAAATATGCACATGTACAAATACGATATATAATTAAAAATAAAATATATTCATCACAAGGCTAAATTTTTTCTTTGATTCAATCTTCTTCTTAGATTCTTAAGATCAATGGATGTATCATGCATGTTGCCAAAGCCCACTCAAGTGAAAAAGGATGCCGCACATGAGGGAAGAAAGCCCACACAAGTGGAAAGAGAAGCCCGCACACACTACAACAAAAAACACATTTGGTGACATGAAAAAATGTCACCGAAGGCCCATTTTTTGTCACCTATTATCATTGGTGACACGGGATGTGGTGTCATTGTATCCATGACACTAAAAGTCAAGGGTGACAAAGTTTGTGCACTTGTCACGGAATGATGTACAAATATGATATATAATTAAAAATAAAATATATTCATCACAAGGCTAAATGTTTTCTTTGATTCAATCTTCTTATTAGATTCTTAAGATCAATGGATGTATCATGCATGTTGCCAAAGCCCACTTAAGTGGAAAAGGATACCGCACGTGAGGGAAGAAAGCCCACACAAGTGGAAAGAGAAGCCGCACACGCGGAAAGAGTGGCGTACCCAGAATTTGAACCCTTGACAATCAGGTGAGAACTGCCACTCCTTACCACTCGGGTAAGGAGCTGTTCTCAAATTATAAATACCCATACTTAAATACATTCTATGAGGGTAAATACCTTGTATGAGTTTATAGATGAGGAGGTCCAACAACTTTTTAAGGCCTTCTAAAAAGATGGAGGACTTGAGTGGGGAATTTTCTCCTATGTCCCGAAATTTTCTATTTTGAATTAGATATTGAAAAATAGTTGCTTATATAGTTATTACACCCCTCAACAAAATATAGTCGTTGAAAGCGGGAACACCTTTCTTTTTATTCGAAAAAAAAAAAGAAGAGATGAGATATTTATGAGTCGGAAACATTACAACAATGATGGACGGGTATGGGCCTGACAAGTGATTAATACATGTTGTTTAGTAAACTTTCACCCAAACAGTGATAGAATGACTGGCCTGGCTGACTAAATGGGAGGGTTTGGGCCTGACATTTTAGGTCTGGGCCTAAGTTTTTGGCCTGTTTAATAAATAGGACCGGCTTAGATTAAGTGATGGAAAGCCTGAAGCCAAGCCTGAAGCCTCGCTAGAATAATTACTAGATGCTGTTATATGACTTTCACCAAAACGAGCGATTAAAGATCCTGGGATAGTGCAGAAAGCCCGGTCCATGGACTAAATTGTAGGGTTTGGGCCTGGCATTTGTAATTCGGGCTGGGCTCAAGGTATGAAAATAAGGCACGTGTCAGGGCTTGGGCCAGGCCTGGATGCACCTTATCCCGGCTTTGTCTCACCCATGAACACTCCTACTCAACTGATTATTGTACATGAGTGTGAGTGCATGAGTTATAGTCCTCGTTAATTCAAACGATAGGTTTTATTTGCTGACAAGTGCGAGTTTCATAATTCCCACCAATAGTAGAGAGAGGTGAAGTGGGAAAATGGTAATGGGAAGAAAAAAGGATCCTCAATGAAATTCCCTTAAATGTGTTGTAAATGAATTGAAAGCTCCTGGTCTGAGTTTAATGTGGTGTGATTCATGAAATATTCTCTTCGGTGGCCTTGCCCTTTACTTGAGCTCTAACTCCCTGGCACTTATCTAGTAAATTTCAGTCCCCCCCTTTTTCTGTCATTCTTTCAGCTAGAGAAACTGATTTTTTGGGTAAAGAATGTTCTTATAATTTTTATTAGCTTCTTATTTTATTATCTTATACTTTCTCATGTCCTCCTTAATGCAAAAGTGTTTTTTATTTGATATCTTAATTTCTTGGGTTCTTCTAGTGGCATGGCTTGCATCGTTACCCTACTAGCATAAAGAACATATATAGAAAAAAATATAAGAAAATGTCTAAGAAGGTTAATGATCTATGTGGTATGAATCTTGATCTTACTTTGAAAAATACTTTAATTTGAGGATGATTACTTTGAAAAATATGGAACAAAGTGATATTTAAGCAATAAGAAATTTGAGAATGCCTCCTACCGAAGATGATAGAAGGAGGAAAACAAAAGATGATAATACCTGATTACCTGAAGGACCTCACCCAAGATTTTTGGTCAGATGATATTGTTTTGTTTTGTTTTGTTTTTTTTTTTTTTCAATCATGTGTTCTCACATTACTAACAAATACAATTACTCATTTTTCTTTGTAAAATATTGTTCTAGTTACATATATACAAAGAGATTTACGAGAGTTGCTGTTCAACTCCGATGGGAGGTGTTAGATTTTAGCAACCTCACAACCCTAGATGAATTGATTGAAATAGTGTCACACAGCCTATGCTTTGAATATAGACACATTTACATACAGAGTCTGGATCCCCGGTCGCAACTCCACAATGGGTCCCTCGAAAAGATAATTCAGACCATCCAATAGAATCTCATTACCTCCAGGGATATATACTAAAATTTCAGTTGAAAAGGGCATGGGGGCCACTGTAAGATTGAGAACATGATTGAAAAGTAGTTAGGCGTGGCATCACTAGTAATGTGGCATTAATTATATTTCCATCATGTGTTTAATCAGATAGCAAGGCTCACTCCTATTAAACTGAAATCTTAGTATATATCCCAAGAGAGAATGAGATTCATCATTAACGGTTTGAATTATCTCTATATAGGTCTCAAGATAGAGTTCCAAAAATGCATTACATGGAACTATGTGATACAATGAGCCCACCAATTCACCCTCAAGCTAAAGTTTGGGCTCTTGCTCTCTGGTGGGCCCTGTGGAAGAACAGAAATAATTTTATATTTAGAGGCATAAGAATAAAGCCTCTTGGCACAATTATTTGTGCTAGAAAAATGATTGTTGAATCAATGTCCAAACCTAAAAACACCAACCAAGGACCTTTATGCCTTTACCAGGAAGTCAACCTGAGGAGCCCTAGAGGCATGGCTCGGGTTTTCTTGGATGCCCCCTTTAGTGCTGTGGATGATAAAAACAGGTTTTGACTTTCCTATTTGTGTTGATGGTGTTTGGGTACATACAGGATCACGTGAAGGTTCTAAGGTTAAATTTCTCAAAAGAAGCTGTGACAAGGGCTATCTTATGCGCGCTAGAAAAAGCTAGCATACGGGGTTTCTTTAAGATCCACTTTTTGTCAGACGCCCTCGACGTGATTCGAGCCATTAATAGGTTGATAGATTGGTCCATCCACCCTATTTTGCCTGCACTACACCAAAAATGGGAAATTATAATGGATTACCTTTCCTAATCCGTGTGTTCCTAATCCGTTCATCCGTTCCAATTTCCTATTTTTGAAACGGATTAACGGATTATGAACGGATTAGGAACACACGGATTAGAAACGGTAATCCGTTCCAATTTCTCATCTTTGGTGTAGTGCGGACATATGAATTCTTCCTTTGAAGATATTTTCTTCTCCCATATTTCTATATGCTTTAATGATTTTGCTCATGAGCTTGTCAAGAAATCTTATGAGTTGGGTACTTTTGCGTGTCGAGAAGGGGGGATGGGTTCCTCTGTAACGTGGATAATTAACTCTTTTGTATTTTTTTTTATAGTTCTTTGATGTTAAAAAAAAATGCACGACATGTTTTCGTTTATGGCTGCACAGGGATTCAGGACTCTTACAATTAAGGTAAAAATGTCAAGAAGCGTATGTGTGATGAATGACTATAATGAGAGAGAATAAATTTTAATATCTCAGTCTAGGCATGTTCATTTACTAGAATTCCAGGAATTCTTGAATTTCTAGATAAGGTGGAATTCCTAAATCCTCCTAAGGGCATGAGCATTTTGGAATTCCATCAAAATACAAAGAAGGTGGAATTTCAGAAATTCCAAATTGAAACTTATTATAAGATGAAATTAATAAATTCTTGTAAAAAAATAAAAAATTTAAAAATATAAAATAACATAAACATCATATCTCAAAAACTCCAACAGCTGTAACTGCGATGAAGAAACAGGCCTGTAAACTTTTTGTTAAATTGCTACTTTAATCTGCACCTGAGATAAACAACATTAGAATACAACAGACAAGATTGTCTTTGTGGATACTGGATAGGACGCACTCCCTCTCACGCTACCACCCAGGGATTGGTTGTCATTCTCCTTTGGCCACTCGGCCAACTTGGTGAGGAATAAAAAAAGGCCCAAAACAACATGGACCAACACAAAAGCAATTAAATACACTCTTGTTAATTCATTGGGACACCCGTAGTAATTTAGACAGTGTGGTTTAAAAGATATGCAAAGGCTGTCAGGAAAGATGCTGTCGTGGTTGGAGATTCAAGAGAGAGTTCCAGCACAGGTCTTCTTTGAGGCTTGGAGGTCAAAATAAATAAATAATAATTGTATGTCTGATAAAGTACGAGTTTGTGTTTTTTTATTTTTCTTGAAAAACACTAGGTCCTGTTTTCTAAATGTAATTTTTTTAAACAACTTCTAAGTTACCTGTAAATTTGGTTTTTATATTTCTTTCACTTTTGAAAGGTGGTGGCTGTGTAACCTGTGTTCTATCAAAGTCGTGCTTTTCAATTGGTTGGTGTGTAGCTTTTTCTGGCATGGGGCTCTACTTCCATGTTGCTGGCCTTAAGTAGGCTCATGAGGGAGGAGGGGTCAACATATGGTGGGCCAAGGAGGATGGATAAAAGGGAGAGAAGAAAACGACCAAAGAACCCACTTGAGGTAAGTGGGCCACGTTTCCATGGATCCACTTTCCTTCTCAAGCCAAGATTTATTTTGCTATTTAGAGATGATTGTGTGAAGATCTCAATTCTCAAGTGAAAAACTCAACAAGCCTTTTTAAAAATTGGGATTTTTAGAAGAGGTTTGGTGACAGCAAGGATTCTGCGTCTTTTCCATGCTCAAGAGTCCTCCTCTCCAAATTGATATGCATTCTCAAGAATGGCACGATCCTTTTCAATTGCGTCTGATTGGTTGTAACAACACCACCTTCTTGTTTGGTACTTAGGCAGCTAGTTTGAATGATATGCGTATGAATTTTTGATATGGCTCATTATTGTCTTAAAAGTAGACGTCTTATATTATTTTTACTAACCTATTAAATAATCAAATAGCCCTCACCAGCGTAACCAATAACTAGGGTGGTAAATCCAAATCTCAACAACCTCAAATTTATCCCATCCAAGTTCGGCTCCGCCCATGACGGGTCACATACCAAACCGGCCACGTTTGGATGGAATCATGTTAGATTTAAAATCTTAAGACAATCAAAATAAATAAAAATGTGTTGACTTAGTTGTGGTAAAGATCGAACACACCACCCGTCCCTTACCGTTTAGACCTAACCCATGCCATCCCTTTGCCCAACATAGTCTTAAAAAAGGAAAAATTTAGCCAACCTACCATCCCTACGTTTATATTTGTTAGGTTTTAGAGTTTGTGAGTTTAGAAATCTTACAACGTTTCCTTGGATGTGAGATTGATTTGTGATTTTATTTTCATTTAATAAAAGTTCTTTGCTAGAGTATTTCTAGCAGTCTCAATCGCCTTTCTTCTTCAAGGGGCGGCTTTAAAATCCTTTGAGCCACTTTCGTGCTCACCTTTTTAAATTGCACTTATTAACCTTTCTGGCAAAAGCTTTCCCTCAAAAGTCTTAGGCAGCCATTCTTTTTCATTTTTTTCCTAGGTTGGGCAACCGGTATGAAGTGATGTTTTATATTTTGATGACCTAGAGATCAATTTTCGGGTACATTCGTAGTCCGGAGTGCCCACACGACTCAACCATCGATGTATTGGCAGTCTTTCGCAGCCCTTAAATTAATAGAAAAAGTGATTAGTTTGCACATATTAGAATCACACCAACAACCCTTTTAGAGGCTTGAGGTTTTCTTGATATGATGTGATAGCTTGTCCACTCGCATTTTGTAAATGCCGTGTTTCTTCTAAAAATCTCAAAATTTCAGCCACCTAAAAGGTCTCAAATGTCACGCAGAATTTTAGAATTTCAGTGCCCTTTGTATTTTAATGGAACTTCTAGGTCCCTTAAGTACGAAGGAGGATTCGAAAATCCCACTATGTTGAGGAATTCAGAAAGGTTTGTTTTTTTCACTAACTAGATGTTCTTTTGTACTTAACATCTAAAAACTCCACCAAAAAGTAAAGGGGTTGAAATCGCAAAATTCTATTATGGTATTTGAGACAATCATTGGTTATATCTCAACTTGATTGTATATATTTTGGACAAGAAAAGGTAGAGTCCTAACAGGAAAACCATTTTCTAAATGCAATGAAAAAATAAATCTATAATTTCATCTTTCAATTCACTCTCATTCACAAAACAATCATACAATAAAAAAACCCATGTGAATTAGAGGGAAGTTAACTGATGTTGTCTAAGCATATGTTTGCCATTGCTTTACAGCTAATATACCAAACACGGCTTGGTACAATGATATCAACAACTAGTCATAGTTTTAGAGGTTAGGGATTACAATTTACAATAGATGAGATAAGGGCAAAAGAGCTGATTGCAGTGATCACCTGGTCTCAGATTTCTTACAGGTGTCCACGCTATTTCGATGATCTACATCAGTTCAACATGAAAAGAGATGGGCTCAAAATCAAATGCTCAATCCTGAGCATTGTCATAGCTCACTGCCCCTTCTCACGGTCAAAATTTTTTTTTGCTGCCCCAGCCAAAGTGGGTGGGTGGGTTTTGCAGCCAGGTGAAACTGCTACTCACGTTTTTTTTTTTTTACTAACAACTCTCTTTTATCTCTCGTAATCAAAACCAACGTAATCCAATCGATCTTATCTTTAGATAATAATTTCTAACGGTAAGGAGCCGCATTTACCATTCACAGTTTTTTAATTTATAATACATTCTTTCATTAGTTCAATGCCTACAATGAACCTGGTTTATTAGTTTTACATCAGGTTGGTGTGACTTGAAAATATGGATATGAATATGAATGACTCGGACAGCCCGGCTGACATCAAGGTGGAATGAGCATTGAGAAATGAATGGTAGGAGGAAAAATGAATATGTATAGATTTGGAAAAAAAAAAAAAGAGCTCAATATCAACAAGCTAGTAGTTGTACCATGAGAATGGAAGACAAGCTTGTTTGCTAGTGAAACATTGACTGTTTCAACTTTCTACCCTATCATGGGACAGAAAGTTCTTTACCAGAAATACACACTTAACCAACAACACTAGTTTGAAAACCATATTACAAATTAATTTATCATTAATAAAAATAAGAAAAATAGTCATAGCCGGGTCCTCAAATTAGCAGCCGGCCTGTAAAAATCTTGCCCTAGCTCAGCCCACGCGGGCCTTTTTTGAATGAAAAAGAAGAGAGTTTTCAAACCGAAAGTAGGCGGGTTGTTGATTCTAAGTTGAGACGTACGTACATCTTACTACCACGGTTTGTATTCGGAGGCTGTGGGTTCGAAACTGCACTACTACACTAGGATTATAGTAGAGTTTACCCGGCTTTCCTCTGGACCCGAAGGAAATTATCCACCACAAAAGATTGGGAACCCTCCCATAGCAAAAAAAAAAAAAAAGAAGAGATTGTCACTAGAAAAACACAACAGCAGAGAAATCACAAGGGTGCAAGTTGGGCAACCATGACATTATGTTAAAACAATTAACTTTCTCCAAAACGCCTATCTTACTACGTAGTCAATAACAGTTTCTGATTTCAAGCCCACCCGTTATCAATCGAATGCATGGTGTGCACCCCTACTAGGCCCCACCCGATGGTCCATCCTACTGGACCACACACCCCCTAAATTACACATGCCCCCCAGGTTTGGATCAATCTAAATGGATTGAGCCATTGGAGTAACTGATCGCCCATCCGAATGGGTTGAACTTGTGGACCTGGGGTGATGGGGGTGGGATGATTGGATGAGTTTGATTTTGTACATATGAGGGCTAAGGTAGATCTTCAAAATCCCCCCAAGTCCCATCCCGAGGTGGGCCAGCAGGTGGGCTCCTCTTCCTCTCAAAATATAATTACACTGATATGCATCCAATTCATTTCTGCTATCCTCTCAAAATATAATTACACTGATATGCATCCAATTCATATCTGCTATTCGCCCAGTTGACTTGATCGAACCCACGAATCACCCCAAGCCCATCCGTAAGTAGAAATGGTCAGAGATAAACCCTAGTAGGAAGAATGCTATTCATCCAACAGTTATGGAACCATTTGAAGGTTGGATACTGCGGCCCGTCGCTTACTTCTTATTGACTGGCCGTCGCTTCTCGGAATCTCGATCTGCCGCGGGGCCATGGGCGCTCACCAGATCAGCGGTCGAAGTGGGAGCCAAGATCCTGATGTAGAAATGACAATGGTGGGGCTAATATATGTACAGGGTACAGAGTTTCAGAAGAGATTGATTGCTGGTACAATGACTGTTCCAACTTCATCCACCGGGCTCGTGCCAGGACTGATCGATCACCTAATCTTCTTTGTCACATAGCCAATTGTGTTGGGCGTGACTATGGTTTTCTTTATTTTTATTTTTTGGTATGGGCGTGACTGTGGTTATGGTGGTGGGTCCTACCTTATGTGTTTAGCTAACACCATGCACAATAGCCATTCATAGTACATGGACAATGGGTGTGTGTGTGGACCGTTTGGTGTGGTGGAATTAGGTAAAGCACGCAATCCGCCACATCAAATTCTATTTATTTCTCTATTTCAACCTCACAACGATTAGGAGAGGGTGAGGCTTATATTAAAAAGGTGGCAAGTTAAAGAGTGTGAAGAAGAGAGAAAAGGCTTAGTCAAGGATGGTCCAGATGGGGAACCGGCTGCTAATCATCGGCGCCACCGGTTTCATTGGGCGATTCGTGACTGAGTCGAGCTTGGCCACCGGCCACACCACCTACGTGCTAGTGAGGTCTGGACCGGTGAGCCCATCTAAGGCCAAGACCATTAGAGCACTCCAAGACGAGGGTGCCATTATCTTACATGTACGTATATAATATTTACACGCACACATTCCCCCTTGCAGTGGCAGTCTTTGGAGAGTGTATTCCGTTCATTTATTTAACTGGCTGTGTTGTTACAGGGCTCACTTAATGACCGACCTTTTATGGAGAGGATACTGAGAGAGGTTCAAGTTGATGTGGTCATATCGGCTGTCGGGGGTTCCAGCATTCTCGAACAGCTTGCCTTAGTCGATGCCATCAAAGCCGTCGGCACTGTAAAGGTAATAAAATCAGTAGTGGTGCCGATGAGCTTTCTTTGAGCTTGATGCAGGGGTTCTAGTATTTGAAACTACTGTTTTGGGAATATGCTCTGTTTCGGGATTTGTTTGTAGGAAGCTACATCCATCAACCTAGTTTGGGATAAGTTGCAAGATAACCTTTTATGTGACCAATCGCATTCACATCAATTTGCATTAGATGGAAAGGGCACGTCATGGATTATAGTACCATACAAAATAGTGCTACCTTGTTCAGACCCGACCACACCAACGAGTCGTGATTCGTGAACTGGCCAAAGCATATCATTCGCCATGTAATACACACATATATCATCTAGTGTACGATCCAAAGGATCTCGCCAACAGTATCCGACTCTTCGGCTATAAGGAGGGTTCCACTACAAAAAAAATCGAGTTTAAAACTTATTTTAAATTTCGGTTCATAAATTCAAACCGAATTCATTTTTTGATTGATAAAATTATTTGATCTGGATCCATGCAGGTTCTAACTCGTGCATCTGGGACCCAACAAACTATTTTTTAATTTTGCAAACTATAGTTCAAAATTAACTTTTACTTGATATTTTTATAGTTATTTTGGATGGCACCGGGAGCCATCCTATCTGCATTCCTATTTGTATTTGTGTTATGGATTACGATAAAAACCAATATTCTATAATTTTTCAAGGGACTAATATTTTTGTTATCTGCACTAACACTTCCTTTTCTCTTGTGCCGGCCTGGCATGCATTTGGGCGTTCTCTGTAAACCATGGGACTTTTATATAACCCTTTAGTTTCTTATGAACCATTATAACAAATTTTGTTGCAACTTTGATCTTCTTTGAATTGCAGAGGTTCCTACCGTCAGAATTCGGTCACGACGTGGACCGAGCTGATCCGGTTGAGCCTGGGCTTACCATGTACAATGAGAAGCGAAGGGTTCGTCGCTACATTGAGGCTTCAGGGATCCCATACACACACATATGCTGCAACTCCATTGCTGCCTGGCCTTACCACGACAACACGCACCCCGCTGATGTTCTCCCACCGTTGGATCGGTTCCACATCTATGGAGATGGGAGCATCAAAGGTACAATAAACTGTGGAGAAACAGAAACATTTTTATCCAGTTTGTGTGTGTGAGAGAGAAAACATGAGCGTTGCAAAGTTGTTTGCTTTCTCCAACTTGCTACTCTTCATCATCAGAGACACAAAGTCAAGTATTTTGGTTGAAAGTGGACTCGCATGCCACTCTTGGCTAAGAGTGCCAGCCTCGCAAGATACTTATCCTGTCTCATGCTGCACTGAACTTGCATTCACCCTATATTTTTTAAGGAAAAAAAAATACTTTTCTGATTTCACTCATTTGAAAGGATGCAAATGGGTTAGATGAAAAATTATGTTTTAACCTAATCATTTTAGGTGCAATGTCTGAAAAGGGGACATATCAAAGGCATCAATATTCAATATTCAATAGTCACTAATCTAAAGAAAGCCGAATTCTTAAATCTAAATTATTCAAAAACATCTACTTCATCATCAGTTGATATGTTTCCAATTTTACTCCGATTAGAGATTGATGGATTCGCATATGATCATATCTCAAAAATAGATTTGGTGTAAACCACATATTTTACTTGTGGTCAACCTAGCAGTGGCCCATTTTAATTGGAGTGAAGTATGAGCATTAAAGGGGTAACTGTCATTTTCGTTGCATTTGGTGCCTCCACAATTATTCTAAAACCGTCCATTCTTTTCTTGGATCCTTCCCCAAACTCATGACATGCATCATTGTTGACCCATGTGATGACCTCATAGTTGGTGCCCTGCTTCTCGGACCCAAAATAAGTGGAAAGCTGGCAGATGAGAAGAGGGAAAAAATCTGAATGTATTAGGACTTGTCGTTGTCGGTTGTCGTGATTTCATCCATAGGACTTGAATCCACTATTTTGCCGTTGGAGACCCACCATGTGTGAGAGTTTGGCTGGCTTGTTCCTACTATATGAGTTGGCTTAAACATGAATTTTCTAACCCACATTACTCAACGTCAACCAAAATACTGACTTATGTATAAAAATATGTGGTTATTGTATGCTAATAAACAATCTGGTATGTATGATGTACCATCATTTTAAAAGTTAGATCCTACTAGCCTATCAAACTAGATTAGACCAAAATCGATATTGGAAAACAAATTGGTCAAAGCTAGTCATGATCGGTAAAGAATTAACTGTTGAGCTGATTGGACCCGCCATTAATTACTTTAAATTAATTTTTAAAATCTTATTCATTTTTCACATCATTATTGAGCCTGATTTACTTGTCTCTAGCTCATGGAGAGAAGGAGTTCGATTGCGCAAATGTTAATTGAAGATGAGTTTTGTTTTCAAGGAAAATAAGAGCATTTGATGTTTGATGCAATGACTAATTTCAATTCCACCTTTCTTTAAAAAAGTATCAAAAGAAAAAAAACAGAGGAAAAGCTACCTCGGGTAGAAATCAACATTACTTAGCCATTTGTCTTTCTTTAAAATGAAAAATTCTTGGAGAAAAATGACTTACTTTTTCATTTCGTCGTCTTTGGAATAAATTCTAGATGAAACCGAAAAATTCTATCATAACATCAAATGTCAAGAAATGAGGCCATAATGCATCCCAGCAGAAAATATTTGTGTGCACAAAAGAGGCCTTAATGCATATTTTATGCAAAATTGTAAAAATACTTTCACCCCAGAAAATAAAAGGCGTAGAAATTGTAAACATATGCAGCAACAAAAATTATTCTCCCCGGGAAATCATCTTCATTTTCTACAGAAAATGCTCTGCACAATGGCACCCTTGGTATTTCATCCAATTTGAAATTAGACCCACCTCTCTGAACTATTATTTTCATGTTTGTGTGGCAGCTTACTTTGTTGCTGGAACAGACATTGGGAAATTTACCATGAAAGCGATCGACGATAGCAGAACACTTAATAAGAGAGTACACTTCAGGCCCTCCTGCAACTTTCTCAACATAAACGAGCTTGCTTCTTTGTGGGAGAAAAAGCTGGGAAAGACCCTCCCTAGAGTCACTGTAACTGAAGATGACTTGATCACAGCAGCTGAAGGTCCTTTAAAAAGCTTCCTCCAATTTTACCTTGATTTAACATAAACTAAGGACCCAAACTCAATCTTGAATTCATACTTTGTTTTTCTTGTTCAATGCAGAGAACTGCATTCCACAGAGCATCGTTGCCTCGTTCACTCATGACATCTTTATCAAGGGTTGCCAGGTCAATTTCTCCCTCGACGGGCCAAACGACATTGAAGTGAGCTCTCTCTATCCAGACATTCCTTTTCGAACGGTGGATGAGTGCTTCAATGACTACATTGGTGAGCTCCAAGAGCAACCAGCGAAGGAGATCAACAACCCGAGTTCCATGGTGGAAATGTTAGCCATTACAGCAACATGTGGTTGATTGGACTTGTTATTTATATGTTCATCTAGTTTTCTCTGATCCCATTCAAAGAGAAAAGACATCTTTTCTTGGGCTGTACTTGTTTAAATTATTCAATAATTTAAGACACTATGTTCTGGTTTAGATTCAATAATAATTTGAGAGACTCTGTTCTCCATTTGTTTTGGGCGGTTTTCCTTCTACATGGTTTCAGGTCTTGATAAAGGAAGAGGCTTGCTTAGATTAATGGTAGGCTAAAATAAAATCAGAAAAACGTAGCACTCAATCAATCTCACTGAAACTAGCTTGACCATCCATATTTAAAGCCCGGGCATGTATAGAGGAATTTGCAGTTGTTAGAAAATATTGTAAATCATCTTAACATTTTTAACTATCCACTATCAAATTACATGGGTAGTCTTTAAAAATGAGAAAGAAATTCAAACCATTCAAAATAATTACTTCCTATATTGAATCTAGCTAGGTGATTTTATTTTCAGTTATGTTGGGTTAGATTGATTTCCTGTAAAATATACAAAACAGAGTAAAAATAGTAAATATTGAAATATAACTATAAAAAAAATAGAAAAATGAAAGAAGAATCAAAAAATTAAGAGAAATATTAGGTTACGAATCAGCCACGGTTCTTAAAAAGCAAAGAAAATGGTGCACTTTATAAAAAATTGAGAGCCCACTTTTTTTTTTTTTTGGTAAAAATTTAAGAGCTATCTTAGAGTCAGACCAGGAACAATATCTGCAGGGATATATCATGGGAGAGATGCAAAGTATTCCTTCATTCAGACATGTAATTGAAATAGAAATGGTCATGTTTAAATGGGGTCTCGCCCGACCCGCTTTTATTATGAGCAAATTTGATAGTAAGTTGATTGGATTTGAACTTCTAGATTTTGACCCAAGAAGTTGAGTTTGAAGCAGGTTTAAAATTGGTTGGGCTTGGCATGCCCTATCCTATTTTTCATCATTTTAAAAATAAATCAATAAAATTTTAGATAAAAGAGTCCTCTAACATGAGTGGCATGCACTCTCTTACTTACGTTGTGGTTCAATTATCTCATTGCGCAACATGGCTTTTTTTTCATAAAAATAATAGATGGATTTAGGATTATAACAATATGCTTTGGGCAGTGGGCAGATCTTCATCTATATGCAGTCCACCTCATGGGACTCGCTTGAATACATTCTTTACTAGGGTAGGAAAAATCAAAATGATGGGTCATGCAAAAAAAAAAACAGCCCCATCAAATTATCCTAGGCCTTATTTTGACAGCGTTAAAGTTTAACAGTCTTTTAGCTATAAGAATTTTTTGGAATATAATCCAACAACGAGTAAAGCTTGGATGAGTGTATCATCAGGCATGGTGTCAAGTGTAATAGGGATAAAATTGTGAAACAGTTGCGCTAATCAAAGATAGGCTTAAACAAAACCAACAGAGCTGGTCTGCACATGCAATCCGCACGAGCAATCCACTGGTAGGTAGGAGAAAATTCTCCGTGGACACTGTAAATTGTTTGCGTGATGTTAGGTTTCTTTCCCTGGAAGCTACTTCAGAATAATCTATGGACTTCTAAGATTGAGAGTGCAAAAAAAACGTATTGGTATCCTTTGGGGATGTCTGCGGCCATCTATTTTGACTCCCTCTGAAAATTGCCTAAGATAGACTTGGGTACTTCGAAAGGGCGAATGTTTGTTTTTCAAACAGTAGGTTTGCTTGGAGTCTACGGTCGTGCACTGGAGAGGAGAGACGCAAGGGAGAAAATTCTGAATTGGCTTGTTGCAAAAGCAACGGCCAATTAGTAGTTTAAATCCATGTTTACTTATTAGTGGGAACTCAGCTTACCCTGTGACTGATTTGGTGTGGTCACATGACATGTCGAATGTAGGTGGAACACAGTGGCCCACGCAAGGAATTTGTCATTTATGACAAAATCTGCCCAATCTGAGGCAATGGCTATGTTTTCCCTTGATTTGTAGAGTTTTTTCCATAATAGCATTCTCAAATAAACTAATTCTCATAATAGCACCCATTTAAAAATAATACTCAAAATAGCATCCCGAGCCTAGTGGCATATCTAATCCCGAGGCATGTTAATGACCGGGAAACTGGAGATCATTGCTAGCTTGACACCCATCAGCATGATTCCTGGATTTACATTTATAAAGTATGGTGCTTCAGTTCTCATTGGAAACTATAATAGCAATGAGATGACCAACACCTGATTGGATTCAATCAAACCTATACGGTTATGTGAAAAGGAAAAAAAAAAAACTATTAAAATCCATCCCAAAACTTGATAGAAATTAAACAAATTAACAGAATAAAATCGCAATACTTTAGTACTTCAAATGTTGAAGCTTTACAAATATGAACCTCATCCTTGGTCCAACCAACTGAAAGGAGTCCTAACTGTGAACATGATATTCCTAAACCCATAAAAATCAATAGAATGGAGTTCAAAACAATGAACACGTTGCAGAATTAATGTTGATTAAATAAATATAAGATAAATAAAACCTGTCACAATTCCATTCCATTTCCTAGTGGAGTACCTTAGCAATTCAATATGTAGACAGTTTACAAAGCATAAACTCTATCTTTGGATGACGCATCCAAAGGAAGGCTTCCATGGAGGTCCAGGCTCAAGCACTAGGCCCACTTTGCAAACTCAAAAGTGATTACCCCATAGACCAACTTTGAGCTTAAGAGATCCGACAGGATCATCCAATCGCAACTCTTTCTATGGTTTCCATGGCCATGTCATAAATGGAGTCTAAAGACCTGCTTGTTTGGAATTTAATGGTGGAAAAATTATGTTTTGAATGATGTAGAATCTAAAAATAGGCAAGCAAACGTGAAATTGAATAGAGTTAGGAGTAGGAAAGATTAAACCCAAATTATGAGAGCCAAAGCACGTCAATGATGCTTTCTTTAGCAAAACCCACAGAGGTGCAATGGGTTTTGGACACCTGTCACGTCCCCCGAACCTGATTAAAGAATAACCGGATCCGGAGAGTGAATTTTAGGACTAATTAAAATTTTTGTCCTTTGGGCCCACGGATCGTAGTCCGCGGTGAGGATTTAATATTTCAAACCTCAAACCTAATGTGTTACATTAAATATAGAGCTCCAACAACTCTAGACATATGGAATCTCAAGCAATGAACATGAATCTCATTAGATTAAAGTTTGCAAGAAGAGTAAACAGAACTAAGAGTTAAGGTATTTATTACATTGGCCATCCCAAGAAATAAGGCTAATAAAGAACAGAAGTCAATGTAAGAAAAAGGTCCAACGAGAGAAATAAGATGAATAAAATTATAATATAATAAAAACCCAATGTAACTCTCTCGTGCTGGAAGTGATGACGCTACTCTACGTCATCGGCACGCCACTCTCATGCCTCCTCAGCTGGTTGGAGATCCTTTGGGATCTCCTCACCGGCCTGCTCCTCGAAGTAGAAGTCACCTGATGTGTATGCACACCAAGGAACAAAGTCAATGACATGTTGAGCAATAGATATACAAAACATAATAAACACGACGTGCATCAAGTGTAGAATAATGACAGGTAAGATCATATGAATACAAGAATATGAGGCTAGGCATAAAGCGAGATTAATATATAGAAACAATAACAAGAATCCTAGCAACCATCTAACAATAACCACTATCCATGCAAATGCAAAACAAGAACAAGCAAGAGGGAGACTCCGAGGATGTCCAAAGCCACCTCCCGGGGTACCAATAACAATCCCCTTGGACTACTGAAATCAAAGTCCGGCTCCAGTGGGATCCTAGCTCCCTGTCCTGAGAATAGCAGCACGGTCCTAGCCCGCTCCCAGCTATTCAACGCCATGGACGCCGTCTTACGCCAACTGCCCACCCCAACAACCGGAGTAACTGATTCGTCAATTAAATCCCAAACTGCAGATGGCCATGATATGCAAATAATAACAAGTGGTTCTGACAAAAGGACTACAAGACAAGCAAGTCTGGCTAGTTCCATGTACAAAAAAAGATCCTAGGGATTATCTTATTCAAGACGATACAAGACAAGTGAAACACGTGATAATCCCTTTCATACTAGCCAGTCAAGTTCATCCATACAAGACACGGGTTCCTATAGTACACTCTAAGTCAAGTCCTATATTCTATAAGAATTTATGTTTCACAATTGATTACGTGTTTTATGCCAAGCGAGTGTACAAGGTAAATGGTAACAAAGGATACAAGTCAAAGTCAATGAAGAATTATAATCCAATCCTAGGCAAGCGGTGTCATCCCTGTATCCTACGTGTTCTAACGGAGTACATATCGAAATTGGATCAATGATGTTTTAGGATGATTCCTCGGTGTACAATCATGTTGAGCATCATTAATTTCAACTCCATGTGCATTCGGTTACACTAGGTATAATACACGAATACCTAGACAACCCATCGAATTCACACCAAGCCACGTGATTCGATTTCAATCCCATTTATGGTCATGTGCTAGTAAGTTAATGGTTTCCAGCATCTAAGGCCCAAACCTAGGTTACCTGTCTTATTTCCAATAAAACATAAGCTAGATTAATAATCTAAGTATTTACATTACTTTCCGACCTCTGATCGTGATGAAACAGAACCATTGGATTCTACGTCTCAAGGGCTTTCCAACGATATATTATACGTAGAAATCCAACGGGTGGATCGAAAGTTACAGGTCTTCGAAGTTTCCAAGTGTTGTCAGAAAATTACCTTCCGATCGATCGGACGTATTGTGTGATTGATCGGACCTGAACAGCATCCAGTTAGTGCACAGTCCGATCGATTGGCACTGTACACCTCTCAGTTAACACATAGTCCGATCGATCGGACGTACTGTGCTGTAACCCGAAAATGGGTTTTCTGCCCCTTTTTCCTCCAGCCAAACCATGGAAACCTGCAGAAAATGAGCCTCCTGCTCCCCAATCATCACAATCATCATTCTCATCATTTCTAACAATTTAAAACGTAAAGGGCTACCATTTTAACAATTAATCTCATTCATTTAATAAACCTAACCTAACATTAAAAATCCCCAAATCAATATCAAAACATGCTTGGAATTAAAGGAAAAATCTATCAGAATCATAACCAATCAAATGAAAACAAACATTCATGTTTAAAATGCAATGCAGATCTACTTGCCTCAACCAAGAAGGAGATTAGAATTTGGTGAAATTTGAGGAGAAACTTTTCTACCATCAAAGTCACAATCTAACCCAAACGATTACAACCTAGAATGCAAATGAGAAGAAATAAAGGAAAAAGATCAAGATCTAACCTAATCTAAACCAAAAGAAAGATAATTGAAAAGATGACGTTACTGGAAACCTTACCAGATTGATATCGGAAGCAAGAGGGGATCGCAATGTTGAATTCTAGCGGATCGGATCTCCGAATGGGGTCTCCTAGGGCTGAGATCTGGCTTGAGAAAGGAAGAAGAAGAAATGGGGCTGTTCTTTCGTTCGTTGCAGCGAAAGAATAGAATTAGGGCACAAACTCGTTTAAGAAGACGATAGAGAGAAAAAGACCGAATCGCCCTTTAAGTGGGTCCGGTGACCGAATAGACCACTTGAAAGGTTTTTGATCGCCGGATCGCTATGAATCAAGAGGCAAAAATCATCAGAGCGACGAGACCTTTCCAACGAACCCATAAATCACGGCGTTTGGAATATTTCGAAAAAACACTCAATCTTTCCTAAATTGCAAACTACCCCCTGCTATGATCAAACGAACTCGGAATCAAACGAAACTTCGCAGATACTATTCTAATGCTAAAAAAGCTCGCTCATAATCTAAACCCACTTAAATATCTAAAATACAATTAAATAAAATAAAAACAAATTTAAACGGGTCAACGGGCCGGGTTTTGGGCCCAACTGACCCAGTAAGGTCACGGACCTTACAACACCTGCCCTAGGACATGACGGCTTTCTCTTGCGGTTTGTCTCCACTAGGTCGTGATCTAGAGCATGGAGTAACTCAAAACTTTTTGAGCATCTCAAATGCCTGCGCACAACGATGGGGTATGAAAACAGTTGGAAAATCAAGAAGAGAGGTTAGAGGAGCAGTTTTTTTAAAAAAATAAGAGCTTGAAACCGTCATTAAGATGCCTTAGGATTGGATATGCCACGTAGACTCGGGATGCTATTCTGGGTATTATTTTCAAATGGGTGCTATTATGGGAATTAGTTTATTTGAGGGTGCTATTCTAGGAAAAAAACTCTGATTTGTATGACCTATTTTGAGGCTTGTCAAATGGTTTTTCTGACATTGATTAAGGCAGTCAACAAGTTTATTACAGGTGCCTCAACCAAATATTGGCTGGAGTTCAATTAGGAGTCCAAGCAGCGGAAGCGGACCAAGGATTTTTATTTAAGGGGCAAATCTAAACAAGTAGTTTGATTTTATGGATAAGTCAAAAAAATTTATACAGATTTTAGGGGGAGACCCAGAATTAGGCGGACCCAAGTCCGATGGGGCTACTGCCCGAGAACCATATATGTGGATACGCCTAGGGATGTAAATGAATTTCCGATTATCCGATTACCCGAAGGTTCCGACCCATTAAAGGCCGGGTCTGTGTCCTTATTTAAGCCCCGATAAGTAAATGGGTCCGGGTTCGGGTCCACCATGGTTTGGACCCATGGACCCGAGACCCGACATATTACCTTAATTTTAAAAATCTCTCTTACAAATCATATATATATTTTTAAATATCATCCTCTACTTAGACCCGGACCTGTATCAAGACCCGTCCCATATATGGTTCTGGTTCTGGAGCCAAGAAATCGGTTCCGGGTCCGAACCCGGGTCCGCTTATCCTTAATGGTTCTGATTCCTGGTCCACCATGGACCTGAGCTGGAACCGACCCATTTACAACCCTAGATATGCCCCTTTCCAAGCTCATTTTGGCCTCTAACATAGACCTTAGTACTCAAATTCAAGTCAACCCATTTGAGGACCAGGTATGCACTAGTCCACTCATTTAAAACCTCTGGCTATTTGGATTTATGGTGAATTGAAGTATGGTGAGGTGAAGCATCAAATTAAATAAGAATAAAATATAAGGTTTTATGATGGTATTTTGTTCTTAGTTGTTTGGTATAGAATTATTTTGACATTTTGTATATAAAAGTGAAGTTTTTTTTGTCTTTTTATGGAAAAATGAGGTTGCTTTTTTGACTTTTTAAAAAAAAATTCGGAAAGAATCTTAAAATTATGTACTTTTGATATAACCCCTTGTCATTTTTGTCTGGATTCACTTTACGTTACTTTAACTAGTTAATTGCCAAACACGATCCGAATCTTGAGCTTATGGACCAAGCCCAAATTCATTAATAGTCTAAATTTTTTTATAAAAATCCCTTTTTATACAATATGTGTATGATATATGTTAGCATTACTCGTTATCAGTTTTTATCTAATGGTCAATCTTGTGGTAGCACCAACTTCTATTTGAGTAAGATTTGGAGGTACCAACACATTGAGAGATTGTTTAATGCATGTTTTTGCAACCGGTTTTCCGCGAAAAATTAAGGATTGTGAAAACACTTTTCCATGTTATAGTGAAATCTACGTTTGGTGAGGTTATTTCTTCAGCGGGAAAAGTATAAAAAATGAGCTAATTTTTCTATGGGAGGTGGGGGGAATTTTCTATGCATTGCCAAGGAAAAGCTTTTCCTATGGGGGAAGGTTTAAAAAAAAAATGGCAGAAGGGGGGAAAAAGTCCATGGAACTAGCTTTCCACAGGCTGTGTGTCCTTATTTTGAATAGCTCAGTTATTTAATTGGGTGTATTCCCACTAAAGAGTTCCAATCATTTGAATTTAATTGGAACCACTTGAAAATCTGAACTACTAAAAACAATATTTTTCAAATATACGCATATCCTCAAATTCTATCCTAATAGGAGGTTGTCTCACTATAGGATTGTCCATTTGATTATAAATATGATTAAGGATCAATCCATAATCTCGCGTCACTCCCTGGATCCTGCATGTTTGTGCTTAGCTTGACCTGCAGCCCTGTTTGCCATCCCTAGGGCCTGTTTGGATAAATGAGGAGTGGAGTGAAATGAAGTGGATTTTACATGTAGAGTGGAGTGAAGACAAGTAGGTTGAAGTTAAAATATAATACTTCATTTCACTCCATTTGGATGCTTATTTTGAAGTTAAGGTTTGAAGTAGAATCTACTTTTACTCAAGGAAATTGAAGTAGTTAGAGTTGAAGTGAAATGGAGTACATATGGCTCACAACATTACTTCATCTATTAGGCCAGACTCATCCAAACGGGGTAGAGTTGAAATTTTAGACAGTTAGGGCCCATTTAACTTCACTCTACTCTATTTTTTGCCTATCCAAACAGGCCCTAGGGGCCAGTGATCCCACTAAATGCGAAATGGCCTGGGAAGGACGACCATATACGTTGCAGCATGTCCATTGTCCACCAGAGGTCCGGAGGTGAAGATTCGGGGAAATGGATCTCCGGTTTGGTCCAAACAGGGGGGGGGGGGCACCCCCTAATTGGACCAAACGGGGATCGGGATCCGAAGATTTGAGGCTTCGCTTTTGCTAATTAGCTCCACGGGTGTGAGTGCACCTCCTAGGGCACCCCCTAATTGGACTAAACAGGGATCGGGATCTGAAGATTCGGGGCTTTGCTTTTGCTAATTAGCTCCACGGGTGTGAGTGCACCCCCTAATTGGACCAAACAGGGATCCGGCGAAGATTAGGGCTTGGCTTTTGCTAATTGGCTCCACGGGTGTGAGTGAAAGGGACTGCATCTATTTGGACCCATTTGGACCCATCTTTAATCAGTACAGCTACTTCTTTGATCAGTACAGCTACTATCAAACTCTTGTCCCCCACAATAATTAGTCTGCTTGTGGGTGAGGGTTTTTGATATGAAGAAATCAGATCTTATATACTCATGGCTTGAATTCTAACTACTCAGTCCGAAAATTAAGGCTGAGGTCGGTTGACTCCGGTCAGTGCCAACACACGAATTTTGAAGTTTGCTTTTCAAAGGGCCTATGATATATATTCTACATTATCTACATACATAGACATGGTTAGTTCATTTCAATTAATTCACAATTTGATTTGCAAATCATTGATAAATTAATTTGACATGACTCCTTAAGTTGAATACTATAAATCTACTAGTGATTGCCCGTACCTGAAGGTACGCTGCACCATGTTCTGAACACAACTAGTTCTAATTACTCTTTTTTTTGCCACCTAACAATCAACCTGAATTTTGGCACCCTATGAGGGGTAATTCGGTCCACCCTATTTAACGATGTCCTGATTAGGTCACGAGTCCAAGATCACATATTATTTTTGGACCTCTGATTGCTTTAGGAATTGGCTCATTGCAATCTGTTCGTCGATGACTTTTCGTCTATATATAGAACTTCGAGATCCGACGGGCGGATCAAAAATCATAATAGCAGGTCCCGCACCCCCGGGGTGCCCACCTGAAAAATCGCCTATCACTTCTAGACCCCTGATCGCCCCGAAAGTTGCTCATCGCGATCTATTCATCGAGGGCTTTTAATCCATATATAGAACTTTGAAATCCGACGGGCGGATCAAAATCTACGAAACCTGGGTCCCAGTGATTATTGCCCAGATTGGACCCCACTGTAGCCCACCTTTTGGGCCCCAAACCTCTGATCCAGACCCTGACCGGGCCCTTAACTAAACCCGTCAGACCTGACCTGACCCTGATCCAATCTAACTCATCAAACTCTAGCACAAATCAATTCGAACCCAAATCCAACCCAAACCCATCTAACCTGAACCTAACCCCAGACCTGACCTAGACTCCTTGACCCGTCGCCCGGATAATGGAGAAAGAGTCCAAGGATTTGGGGAAGTAGTGTCCCAGATCTCTGGACTCTCAAACCCCCTTAAACCCCTCAATCCCTTTCCTCTTAATCTCAGCCCTAAGATTTATGTACATAAATCCAAGGGTCCAAAATATGGAGAATTCAAAAAATGAGCTCCCTTACAAAAGAAGTTTTTTTTTTCTTTTGACATATTTTTTTATCAATGGTAGAACAATAAGAAAGTAAACACTCTTATTTTTCTTTTAAATGAAGAATGAATGGCAATACCTGTAAATAACTCAAACTTGCTGCCCCTTTTTGCATGTACAAACCAAGATGTGAACGTGCTTTTGATGGGATGGCAAAAACTTGTAAATTTCTCCAACTTTTAGCCCCTTTTTTCATTCCCCTCTTAAATCCAAGGGTCCAAAATATCCCTATGATTTATGTACATAAATCCAAGAATCCAAAATATGGTGAATTCAAAAACTGAGCTCCCTAAAGGGAGGCGGTCTAGTAAGGACGGTCCTTACGGTTCGGAACGCCCACTGGGGCCCAACTCATGATCAATCCAAATTGACCACTCATTTATAACCCCCTTATAGGCAATGAATCCCATGAATTTGCATGGATCCGGATGAACTAGACCGTTGGATTGAGGGTCAATTTTTTTTCTTTGTTATAAAGCTATTAAACTTGTGGACGTTGGATGAAGGGTTAGAAATATTAGATTGACTTCAAATTTGATATGTAAGTTGAGCCCACTTGGATCTTTCAATCCTCCTTTTCCCATGATCAGTAGGGTCTCACGGTGGGCCCCAATAGGCGGTCCACACCGTAAACCGTAAGGACAGTCCTTACAGGACCGCCTCCCATATATAAATTAGTCGTGTCTGTATAAAAGTTGCAGCAACTCAAAAGCACTGCTTTCTACCAAAACAAGGAAAAAAAAATGAAAGTTGATGCAACTTTCAGATAGACACTACTAATAAATTTATAGGACTCAACTTAGGCAATCATGTGGGATTAATTTGTCAATAATCTGCAAATCCAATTGTGAATTAATGCACTACATCTATATTTTTAGCGTTAATCCATAGTTAAATTCACTCATTGCCAGCCCCATCTTAAGATTGATCACAAGTAAACATAGATATGTCCATCCCCTCTATTCCCATCCCTAAATGGGACCCACAAATGGGCCCCATAAAAATCTCACAGTGACCATGTGAGAACAGTTCTCATTAGAACAAAGCCCTATATATGTATATATATTATGTTATATTTTCCCTGAAATATAATTCGAAAAGTTTCGCCGAAATTTCGAATCGGCCGAAACTTCTCATTTTGTAGGCCAGAGCGAAATGGCGTCCGAAGCGATATTAACAACTATGTTATCATATCAATATGTTTTGATGGTCCGTATTAGATCTAGGTTATTTCTTTTTCTATATAGCGGATGTAAAGCCTTTCAACTCTTTAGACTAAGATTATTGATAATGATAAGTGAAGCTTCTAAGATCCTTCCTCGAGTTTTCCTCGAGATCTCTAACGCCTCCTCTGCTTTGGAGGATGAGAGCCCAAGTTAGAAATGCATCTGGATCGGAGTTCGGTGAAAGCTCAATTTTTCAGGCTTGCCTAATCTATCCCCTATCTCTCCATCTTTTATCCTTGCCCTCCCTAGATCCCCCTCCATTCCTTATCAATTGGTATCAAAGCCGAAGATCGATCCACCCCGGTTTTGATAATCGGCATAGGTATCTTCCTCTCAAACCACAATCCGTCTCTCATAAATTCTAAAATCCTGAAATTTCCAAATTTCGAAACGCTAATTATATAACCGCACATCCCTACCCCATCATCCTCACTGATCGGTACCACCTAAGCCCCACTCCACATAGCTGAACCCAAAATCCCCAAATCACCATTGCTGAATTCCCAAAAACTCCCAACACCAATAAAAAAAAAAAAACCCAAATCAATCTTCCATAACATGAAAAATTGATGTGGAACAGAGGAGAATGTAGTGCAGGCAAGGATAGAAGATGGATAGATAGGGGGACAGATCAGGCGAATCGAAAAAATTGGGCTTTCACTAAACTCCGATCCAGAGACGATACTGACTTGGGCTCTCACCAAACTTCAAACTAGGAGATGTTAGATATCTCAAGGAAAACTCGGGAAAGGATCCCATAAGCTTCACTTTTTTTTTTTTTTTGGTAATGGTAAATTTTATTACTATAAAAAAGAGAAACAAAAAAGAGAAACAAAAACAAAGCCAGAACTAGCTTACAAACACAAGGAAAAAAACAAAAATGCAACAACTAATATATAAACAGATTAAACATAAAAAATAATAGAAGATCGAAAAACTCCATCCCTTGCTAGGACATCCGCCTCTATATTTGCTTCTCTTAGAACATGACGAAAAGTAGCCTCTAACTGTCTGGAAATATCTTGAATCTCCTCCACCCAATCCGCCAATCTCCAAGGATGAGAAATCTTCCGAGAACTCCAAGGATGAGAAATCTTCCCAGAACTCCAAGGATGAGAAATCTTCCCCAAACCCCATTGAATAGCTGAAAAAGAATCACCTTCAATAATTGCTTTACATCCTCCCAAGCTTCGTAACTCACGACATCCTACTAGAAGAGCATAAACCTCTGCTTCATTAGCATCTAAGCAAAACACAGGCTCTGAAAAACTCCTCAACACATTACCACTACAATCCCTGATAACACCTCCAATAGCTCCTTGATTTGGCCGGACAAAACTTCCATCAACATTAAGCTCAAGGAGCCCCGCAGGAGGAGACAACCAAGTAGCTTGGCGCTTAATTTTAGCATGACGCACCCCTTTAACCACTACTGCCCAAGATCTATTAATATCTTCTAGAGGCACCCCATCAAATTCCTTTTTCCTACTCACCCATTCTGAAACAGACCAAACAATAGACTCTACCACTTCCTCCATAGATTTACTTCTGTTTCTGAAGAGTCTATTATTCCTCTCCAACCACAATTTCCAAAGAGTTGCATATAAAACAGATTTCAACAGAATTTTCCCACGCATAAGCTTGCACCCCAAATGCCATTGACAAAAGAGATCGTCAACAGACCGTGGCATGACCTGTTGCACCTCAAACATATGAAGAAAGAATGCCTAAATTTTGCGAGTAAAAAAATAATGAATCATCAAATGATTAACTGTTTCCTCATCTTTTAAACATAAAGGGCACCCATTCACTATAACATGCTTCCTCCTCAAATTATCAACGGTGAGGATTTTATTCCACCCTGCTATCCAACAAAAAGCCAAAACTTTCCGCGGAATAGATTTATCCCAGAAATTCTGCTAACTTTCCACTTTATAAGAAGAGTTAGACAAGATATTAAAAAAAGACTTCACCGAGAATCTGCCTTTAACGTCAGGCTTCCAAATTCTAGAATCACTTCTACCAACCGAAATGTAGACCCTTTATAACATTCCAAGCAAACAAGTAAGGTCTGAAATTTCTCTCTCTGTTAAATTCCCGCGGAAGCGAAAGTCCCAAACTACAACACCGCCCTACAGCTGAAAATATTCTGCAACAAACGCCTTTTATCTTCTATCCAGCAAATAAAGGTTAGGAAAAAGAGTATAAAACACATTCTGCCCACACCATTCATCATGCCAGAAACTGATTCTGTGCCCATCATGAACCCTATAATGAATATGCCGAATGAAGTCCTCCTTAACAGATAAAATAGACTTCCAAAAGCCTGATGCATTAGATATTCTGCTTGGCACATCCCAACCATTATTCCCCACCCTATATTTTTGGATAAGAATCTGACACCACAAACCTTGAGTTGGTTTCCCAATCCTCCAAAGCCACTTTCCAAGTAATGAGTTGTCAACCTTAGCAATGGAACAGATGCCCAACCCGCCTTGACTAGTAGGTTTAAATACTTGCTCCCACCTAACCAAATGATACCTCCTTTTTTCAATGGAATCATTCCATAGAAAATCTCGTTGAATTTTTTCAATCCAATGTATCACACTCTTCGGACATCTAAAACAAGATAGATAATATATAGGAATACTAGAGAGAGCTGATTTGAGTAAAGTGATGCCCCCCCCCTTCCGATGTATCACACTCTTCGGACATCTAAAACAAGATAGATAATATATAGGAATAGTAAAGAGAGCTGATTTGAGTAAAGTGATGCCCCCCACCCCCCCCCCCCCCCCCCCTAGGAATACTAGAGAGAGCTGATTTGAGTAAAGTGATGCCCCCCCCCCCCCCCCCGGGCCAAACAAAGTACTTTCCCTTCTAAGAATTTATTGCTCAATAACAGAATCCCATAATTGTTTTTTTGGTAATCCCAAACATAAAGGCAGCCCTAAATATTTAGAAGGAAATTTACCAACTCTAAAACCAAAGACAGAGGCCAACCAAGCAACATGACTCTTCCATATTGATGCCAAAGAACTCTCATTTTTCATAATTAATCTTCAACCCTGATAATAATTCAAACCACTTCAAAATAAGTTTAAGAGTCTCCACTTGGCCCACCGAAGCATCACAAAAAATAATTGTATCATCTGCAAACTGAAGGTGAGTAACCTCATAATCAACATTTTCAATTACAAAACCAGTGAGCAACCTAACTTGTTTGGCTCTCTCCATTAGAGCGTGTAAAGCTTCTGCAACAATAAAAAAAAAAAGCATAGGAGATAAAGGGTCACCTTGTTGAAGACCTCTGGAGCTCTTGAAGTAACCATTAGGAGAACCATTGATAAAAACCGAAAAGTGAGCTGAGGAAACAGACGTGTGAATCCAGTCTCTCCACTTTTGGCCAAAACCCTTAGTTTTCATCATATATTGAAGGAAATTCCAATCCACCATGTCATAAGCCATTTCAAAATCCAACTTGCATATCAACCGAGGACGATGTTGGCGATTCTTTGAATCAACACATTCATGCAGCCAATGTTTCTGTTGTTTCTCCCATGCAAACCGATGGTATAATTTTCATGGGTTATTTTCTTTTTTCTGTTTTCTATACCACATTACAGGTATGAGCAGATCATGGAGAGCACAAAGCAACTATCTGTGCGGACTTACATGTTGGCAAAGAATGTGTCAGAATCTGCACCCGCTGCACAAACTGCTCGGTAGAAGAACAAATTTTGAGCATAGAAAATATTCCTTACAGGTCTGCTAATGTAAGAAAGGACATGGTTGCCTTTCCCTTTCCTTTTCTTTTCCATCACTTGTTTCCAATCTTCAGAATGACTCCAGATTCCAGAATGAACCAGTGATCTCTGCTAAACATTTTTTTTTGATGAAAGAACTGGGATTAGATTTTTTTTTCTTCTGTTTTATTTCACTTGCTTCATCTATCATGTTGCATTTATGCAAAGTGCTATTAGGACATTGAGGATCAAAGAGCTGTTTTACTCCCTGTTTATTTCATGTTATGTATGCTTGATGAAATCAACACAATTATTTAGTGATCTAAGAAGCCTCCAGCGCGTGAGCAAGCTCATATGCCAACCATGGAATTATTTTGGGCCATCTTTGGTTGTAGCGTGTGACTTGTGCATGTCTTGCATCTACTATTTGTATGGTTGCAGCATTCAGCATTCATGATGATCATGATGGGTATACAATGACTATCTGGCGATGATATGTATAATTTAGATTTTTGGAATCCTGGTGCACATGGAATCCTAGAGGATGTTCGCCTTTTTTTTGTGAATGAGGGTGGATTTTTGAGGCTCCAATAGAGAATTGGATGAATCAAAATATAGGAATGCCAGGGATTCTTCAATGTTCACCAACATTGTTGCTTAACTACATGCATCTGAGGGGGGCCGTGTTTTTTCTTTGCACGTTAAGTTGATCAGCCAGGGATAGACTTCTTGAAGGCGTTAGGGTCACTACCAATGTAATGCTTACAAAGTGATTTTTGATGGGGCCCGTTTCTTTACAAGAATTCTTGGAATTCATGTATGTTGGAATTTACAGAATTCGAGGTGATAGAATTCTGAAATGCTGCAGAATCCTGATATTCCTGAATTCCAGGTTTCTTTCGTACTGGAATTCATGTCTGCTCGAATTTATAGAATTTGAGGTGCTAGAATTCTGAAATGCTGCTGAATCCTGATATTCCTAAATTTCATATTTCTTTCGTACTGGAATTCATGTCTGCTGGAATTTATAGAATTCGAGGTGCTAGAATTCTGAAATGCTGCTGAACCCTGATATTCCTAAATTCTATGTTTCTTTCGTACCGGAATTTCTGTCTGAGAATTTCATCCAACCTGAATTCCATAAATTCCCTGTTTCATAACTACTTGAATTTCTAAGTGGATTTTTAAATATTTATGCATTATCTGAATGCATATATAAGGCTAAAATATTCATGAATATAACGACAATTATAAATCTCAACAAATACGAGCCAAAAGTAACACCCACCACAATGCCAACAAAATAACATCCACCATTATAAATCAAATAACCCAACAAAAGTCCAATTAAATGGCCTGCATTTTACTCGTCTATATATGATTAATGAGGATTTTACCGGAAAATGCCCGTTGGGGCCTTACGAAAAAGTTCCGTCATTCCATTTTTTTTTCTTACTTTGACTCGAGTGACGCGCGTCACTCGTCTCAAACTGGGGAGCGACGCTAGCATCACTCTGTCCCTGTTTCAGATATCAGAGGGATGTTCCTTTGGCCTTCAAGCATTCTTGGAGGAGTTCCTTGGCAAGTGGAAATATGTTAATGCCCAGTCCTATCTTCTCACAAATGCTCTTTTTCTTTCTTCTTCTCCTCCCTTTCACTATCCTGCCTTCACCTTCACCACTCTTTTATTTTTTTTTCTTTCTCTTCTTCCTCCTCTTTCTCTTCCTCCCCTCTTTCTCTTCCTCCCCACCTACGCATCACACTGCCCTTCTCACCTTCGCACACCACCAGAATGGCCCCACCTTCTTCTTCTTCCCCTTTTTTCCTTTGATTTCTTCTTTCTCTTCTGCCTCCCTCTCTTTTCTATTTTCTTCTTCTTTTTTCTTCTTCTCTGCGAAAACTTGCAAGTATTCATTGATGCGGACAATTAGAGATGAGAAAAGGGGGGTTTCGAATGTGAGTTTATATAACGACGAGTGACGCTAGCATCACTCGAGTCAATGTAAGGAAAAAAAAAAGAAAATAGGATGAAGGAACTCCTTCGTGAGGCCCCAACTAGGGGGAACTGTTTCGTGCAACGTCCGTATATCGGGGTATTTTTCGGTAAAATCCTCATGATTAATTTACCCAAAAATAAAAAAAAGGTGTATGATTAAGTGGCCTAGATTTTACATGATAAAATATTTCAGAGCAACATCATTTTGTTACCAACCCATATTTGATGTTGTGGGTGTAGTAGCCCTTTAAAGGTGTGTAAGTTATGGATGCATGTTATACATTTGCAATCTTTTACCTATCACCACCTGTTTTGTTCTTCACCATTTCTTATAATTGGAAAAAGAAAAAAAAACCCTTATTTTGGTACTCGAGCAATCATTCTTCTTAAAAGCTCCAAAAGACCCATTAATTCTTGTAAAAGTCTAAATGGACTGAAAAATCAGGCCCGAAAAATGGCCTGAAAGGCACTGGACCCTAAGATCAATGGCACGTCTGTTAATTCTTTTTCACCTAAAAAGCTACAAAAGATAGCAAGTTAAAAACAATAAAAAGGGAAGGCTAGTAACTTAGTACAGGTTGTAATAGCAGCAGATTTAACGAGAGAGTTTAATTAAGTAAAGAAATCTTTTGTGATGGTTAAAGGCAATGGAAAGAATTAAAATTAAAGTTGGCATATTAAATGGACAGCTGGGCCAACTTTAGTAGAACCATTTCATTGTTCCAAGTTCCACGATGGGAACAAGTAATTAATTGGTTTGATTTGATTGATTGAGTGGGGGCGTGGGTCCTTTCTATCCTCCAGTTGGAGCAGACACTATCTATATTACTAAAGGGATGTATACACTTCCTCAAAGACACGTGGCGCAACCTCAAATTTTTTGCAATGTCATTTCCGGAGTTGCCCTTATCCCTAAAATCTCTATATCTATTACACACTCAAAATACCTAAAATCTCTCCATCAAGAATAATCTTCCACATTAGAGCATTTGATGTGCTAAATTTATATCAATCAATTCATGGGTCCCGGCCCGCATCATTTGATTTTATGGACGGTTAGAATAAAGATGATAGACCCTATTCATCTGGGTCCCACTTAAAAATATTTGGTCAATTTGTTAGGTCTATGATCATTTGATCCTTTGATATTTCTTAATCAATTCATGGGTCCCATCCCGCATAATATGATTTTATGGACGGTTAGAATAGAGATGGTTAAAATAGAGATGGTGGACCCCATTCATTTGGGGGGTTTCACTTAAATAGGTCAGGTTTGGTCAATTTGAGAGGTCTATGATCATTTGATCATTTGATCTTTATCAAGCAATTCATGGGTCCTAGCTCGCATCAGATTATTTTATGGACGGTTAGAATATAGATGGTGGACCCCATTCATCTTGGTGTCCCACTTAAATTGGCTAGGTTTGGTCAATTTAAGAGGTCTATGATCATTTCATCATTTGATCTTTATCAATCAATTCATGGGTCCCGGCCCGCATCATTTGATTTTATGGACGGTTAGAATAGAGATGGTGGACACCATTTATCTGGGTCTCACTTAAATATATTTGATCAATTTGTTAGGTCTACGATCATTTGATCCTTTGATCTTTTTAAATCAATTCATGGGTCTCATTCCGCATAATATAGTTTTATGGACGGTTAGAATAAAGATGGTGGACCCCATTCATTTGGGGGGTTTCACTTAAATAGGTTAGGTATGGTCAATTTGTGATGTCTATGATCATTTGATCCTTTGACTTTTATCAAGCAATTCATGGGTCCCAGCCCGCATCATATGGTTTTATGAACGGTTAGAATATAGATGGTGGACTCCATTCATCTTTGGGGTCCCACTTAAATAAATTAGGTTTGGTCAATTTATGAGGTCTATGATCATTTGACCTTTATCAATCAATTCATGGGTCCCGGCCCGCAACATTTGATTTTATGGACGGTTAGAATAAAGATGGTGGACCCCATTCATCTGGGTCCCACTTAAATATATTAGGTCAATTTGTTAGGTCTACGATCATTTGATCCTTTGATCTTTCTTAATCAATTCATGGGTCTCATCCCGCATAATATGGTTTTATGGGCGGTTAGAATATAGATGGTGAACCCCATTCATCTTGGGGGTCCCACTTAAATAGGTTAGGTTTGGTCAATTTGAGAGGTCTATGATCATTTGATCTTTATCAATCAATTAATGGATCTCAGCCCGCATCATATGATTTTATGAACGGTTAGAATAGAGATGATGGACCCCATTCATCTTGGTCCCACTTAAATATATCAGGTCAATTTGTTAGGTCTATGATCATTTGGTCTTTCTTAATCAATTCATGCCTCACCTAAAGAATAAAACATTTGAAAAAAAACATAAAGATCAAATTAGCGACAAAAAAAAAGGACTCACAAGTTTACTAATTAATAAATTTATTAAAAATAATTCATATCAGTCTGTGCATTTGGTGGTTTCGTGGTTATCCACGGGGTTTTGCTAGTTTGACCGATTCAAATGTAGGCCATACCTGATACCATACCATACCATACGTGGTGTACTAATGTAAGGAGAAATGTTCTCCAAAGAGCAGACCGCATGTGAAGTCTTATTATTATATATCTCTATGGGTCTCAATTAGGCCCACCTTTGATCAGCGTGTCACTTTCATGCTCATTGGCCCCAGGATCTACCATTTGGCAGTCATTTGGCCTCTGCTCCCATTTAACTTAACTTTGCGGCTGTTAAATCAAAGGTAGGGTTAACCTGATGGAGTTGGTTTTTTTGATTGATGAGACCTTTCTATCTCCCTACTTCAATTGATAGGCATGCATCTGGCTGGGACCTACGAGTTAAAACACATATGAACACCACGTGACCTACATGATGAATATACCCCGTGCAATACTGATAATATAATATAGGGGATTTTACTGGAAAAATCCCAAAATTTAGGCATTTATCCTGCTGGGTCCCAGCCAAATTGTGGACACTAACGAAGTCCGTTAGTGCGTTTTTATATTTTTTTTTAATATCTGGGGTGAGTGACGCTAGCGTCACTAAGCTCTGATTAGAGCGACGCTAGCGTTGTCCATCGCTATACCTATTTAACCCACCCGTCCCCATTTTCACCATTTGTAACTTCTACTCCTTCTTCAGAACGACGACGGCGCTGCTCCATACTTCTTCCTTCTCTATCATCCATCATCCTTGATCCGATATCGCACATCCACGTGAAGGTATGTCCCTTTAGCCCCGTTTCCGCACAATATTTCCGGATCATTAAGTGTATTTCGAGTTCTTGATCCGCTGTGTATGGTATAATCCATCATCCTTTCTTTTTTTAAGCATAATTTTTGTTTGGAGTCTCCATTCTTCATTTGTTTTGTTCTTGTAAGCCATCATGTATTTCTGGTTATATCATTTTCTCTTTTTCACATTGTTTGCTCTCACGCACACTATTTGTTTGATGAAATGGGACAATGTAGGTTTCAACTTATGATTATCGCAAAAGACATACTACCTTCTACCATTTTCATTAGTTAGGGAATTTACACCTCCTCTACGTTCATTGTGCAAAAAAAGAAAATAAAATGGTATTGGAAGCAATACTAAGACTTGACTTCACCTTCAATAGAGAAGGTTATTTGTTCTATCCTAACATTGGTTTTTATTAATCAAGAAAGTAGAGGTTTTTATTTTTTAGATCCATTTTCATCAACGAGATTTGTAAATAAATAAGATAGTTATCTTAACCATTTTTACTAAACATGGAAGAGAAATGGTTTTAATAGGTAAATGAAGGCTTCCATAAGGGAGGAGTTGAGTGTTTTATAATGCAATTATGTTGGAAAGGGACGACAAAGAAAGGGATGCAAGTCAGGGTTTGAGGAATCCAAGATGGAAAGCTTGGTGGGGCTACATACTCCTAGAAGGCCTAAAAGATGCCATTCAACAGGCCTTGAGAAACAATTGATAGGATAATCCAGTTTATGTATAGTCTACTTGTAACTACCTCGTAAGTTTCTTTTTTATCTAGATGAATTAATTAAAATGGTTGGCCACCAATAAGGAGTCACACCACTCTCATTCCTTATGACCATAGAAGAGAGAAAAAAGCCTTTGATTAGTTAAATGATTAATGTGGAATTCTTAATTGGAACAGTGAAAAGGTGGGTTTACATGTTCAAATCATGGCTTTTAGTTATTTTATCGTTTGACATGGATACGCTAGGCATGTACAAGTATCCGGGTATCATAGTATGGATGGCATTTCTTTAAGTGAAAACGGAGCAAGTCCTAATCTTGCTTTTAGAAGGATGTAAAGGGAGTTTAAATCTCAAATGGCGAACACCTTTCTCGTGACACCTAGAATGAGAAACTAAGAATATGTGGATATCATATTCCCATGGGATTTTACAATAATCATTGAAAAGAAAAACATTTTATGGACATGTTTGGCACAGATACCTGCACACAGAAGACAAAACTAAATATAACAATAATTGATATGTAGTAACAGAGTATCTAACAGAGGCCAAGTACCTGTATTGATTCTTCATCAACAAAATCCAATTTACACCATCCACTACTTTGAATCATTTGCCCTCACTATATAGACCTAGATGAGATGAGATGGTGGTAGAAGATAAGTTTAGATCTTAGGGCAATTTAATAAGATTAAGAAACCACTTAAGAAGAAACCAGTTAAGAACATTGTGGGACTTGATGATAACAATGATAAGCAAAAATGCCCATAACACTATCTATAAGATCTCTCTTTTAGAATTACTCTATTCATAGGTGGTTGGGGGATCCGAGGGAACCACAGTGTTGAAACTATTTCACCACAGACATGCTCATTAATATGATAGCATCATTGCCTATTGGTTTATACAGAGGAAATGCTCATGCATCCGGAGTGCATGGCTTACTATGCATACCAGCTGCTTGGCCCCAACCGGGCCCTGCAGATCATGGGACAGTGGTGGATGGAAATATCCAAATATGAAGTTTCAGGTCAACCCAATGTTTCTAACCCTTGATACACGGCCTACCAGTGTAATGCTTTTTTTTTCTTATAATAGAAAAAATGACCCTTGATCCAACGGTCTAGTCCACTTGGATTGATGCACCTCTATGGAATCCGTTGGATGGTTCATCAGGATTAGTGATTAAGTGGGCCCTACTGATTGTGTACATCGGATGCACAAGAGCAGATGCCTTTATATTATTTCATTAGACAGAAATGCATGTTAATGGAGATTTACCTTAGTAACAAGCCCAAATTATGGACCTAAGAACAAGTTGACTAAAATGAGTGTCATGGTTAATCCCACAAAAAATATTATATGGGAACTCATTATATTCCTTGTATTTTGTTTTGTTTGCTTTTATCTTGCTCTTTCCCAGTCTATGGATTTGATGGACTGTCTCTTTGTACAGTTCATTTTTGCAATAAAAACATTGTTAATTCTACAAAAAAAAAAAAAAAACGATACAAAGGGAAAGCCGAAGTGTAACAGGTTGCTAACAAGAACAATCATAAGCAGTATGAGAGCATTTTGATTAATTCGGTAAATGTTGATTGCTCCTGATTTGTGGAAAATACTAATTATATTTTATGAGTTTATGTTGAGTAGAATTATACTACTAATTGTCGTCTTATTTTTCTAATGATCATACAATAACTCTTTAGTATATTTCCGTTTATGAATGTGGCTGATTTTATCCTCTCCTCAACTCATACCTGTATATGCTCACTGTTACATGCCTTTGAACTGAACAGATGGTGAAAGACGTGTCTTCTGATGATGAGGGGGAGTTATTGTATGATCAAGATCAACATGTTTCAAAGGCAATATTAAATGGGGCTGAACCTGGATGTTACAGGTGCATCAATACCAACCCTGACAAGAAGATATGGGTATTGACGGAAAAACAGAAGGAGCATGTGAGGGATGCTGGTCTATCATATTTGTCAGAGATAGACTATATGAGGATAGACCATGCCCTAATATCCGGGTTAGTTGAAAGATGGAGGCCCGAGACTAATACGTTTCACCTACCAACGGGTGAGGCAACGATCACTTTGGAGGACGTTGCTTATATCTATGGACTCCCTATTGATGGTGAACCGGTAACGGGAAGAACCTTCAATAATGCATTCGTCCCGGAAATCTGTAAAGAGTTGCTAGGCCTTGCCCCACGCCCGGGAAAAGACATGATCGGACTAACAATAAAATTCAAATGGTTGGAGAAGAATTTCAAGCCCTCCAAGCAGAGGAGTGATATATGCAAGACCAGAGCATATCTATTTTTCCTGGTGTCTGGACAGATCTTTGCAAACTCTTCTGGTGCAAGGGGACCAGCGTGGCAGTTAGAGCTCTTTAGGGAGTTCAAGCCCTATGCATGGGGTCCAGCTTGCCTTGCAAGTTTGTACAGAATGCTTTCAAGGGCTACTAGGCTATTAAGAGGTGAAGAGGAGAGTGAAGAGGGAGGGGAAGTTGAGGAGAAAAAAGAAAGTGGTAAACTTACCCTGCTCAAGACCCTAACAGGCCCTCTACAGCTGATATAGGTTATTCTTTTTTAATCTGGTCAACATACTTCTATGTTCATTACTCTCTTGCAATTTTACATGACTTTTTTGGTGTCTCTGTTGTTTCATACTTGTAGATATGGGCCTACTCTAGGATGGCTATTGGGAGGTGCCCTAAGCCTGATCCTAGTTGGCAGAAGGATCTTCAATTTCCATTGTTTAAGACATGGGAGAAAAGACTTAAAGAATACAAGAAGTTAACAAACATGAAGGAAATACGCGTTCAAATCAACGGTCTGAAGGAAGATGGGGTACTCATTTACTTCAAGTGTTACTTCGTCATTTGTCTCATAACCTTTAGTTTAATTATAGAGGTTGCTAATGGTTTTATTCTCTGTGTAGTTCTTATGGCAACCATACAAGAAGATGCCAAAGAAACTGCTCCAAAGTGTGCCTTTAAGTCATGCACAGTCCTCATTCATTATTGGGTGTTCGAGAGGCATAATGCAAATCGTGTGACCAAGCAATTTGGCATGAAACAGTCAGTTCCCCCACCATTCGAGGTGCCATTCAAGCGGAACGAGCGCATAGAGCGATGTGTGATTGATTATAGTCAAAATCATCCAGATGTTTTCAAGTTATGGGAGTCAAGGCATACTTCTGTACTCTCCGGGAAGAAGGACTCTACCAAAAAACATAGTGACGATTATCTTTTATGGTATGGCTTGAACACTATTATGGAGATAGTATGTGGTGCCCATTGTGAAGGATGGGGCTCACCGATCAAAGAAACAGCAAGACCTCAGAAAGTGGTAGAGGAGAAAGTCAGCAAGGGATCAGAGCATTTAAAGGATGATGCTACAAGAAAACATGTGAGCATCCAATCATTATATACGTATTTCAATTTAATTTAAAAACCGTTGCTGTTACAATTTAACAAATTGACATGTCTTCCTTGATGTTTGTATCAGGTGTTCCATTTTTTGGAGTATGTGGAGCGGTCATCCTTACGTGCTGATCGCAAGAAAATTAAATTGGGAGATTTTACAACCCGATTGCGGAAGAAGATCAAAAGCTTTAGAGATGCATTCGCTACCGCGGTCGAAGGGTTTGGAACAGAATCTGCTTCTACCTCTCAGTCGGATGATAATAAGGAGGTGGATGATGATAAGGAGGTAATTATCCCATGTGCTTCCTTAATTCCACCAAGATTCTTTTTAGAAGTAGATATTCTTACTTTTTGTTTAGTTTTTTTGTTGATTCTTTATTTTGGCGTTTTTTTGGTCAATGCAGGGTTCGTCATCATTATCAAGGAAAAGGGCAGTCCCAAAGGGGAGGGAGTGACAAAACTTATCGCCGACTGCAAGGAGACTACAATATTCAGAAGGGAAAATTAATGATAATGAGCCAATACATGATGATGAGCCAATACATGATAATGAGCCAATACATGATGATGACCCTCCAGCAGCTAGTTTCGCATCGCCCGTCGTGCCACATATAGACGATGTCTTGACTACTCCAGCTGGTGCAAGTCCCTCTCTGCAAATAGTAATGCAAACACCGAAGTCTGATATCAACACATTGATCTGGCGTATAAAGAGATTGCATCGTGAGAGGAAGATCCCCCGTTATTTCGAGGATTATGACCATCAGCTGGTGCGGTCGGCATACGCTTTGACGGAAGAAGAGTTGACTCTACTGGAGGGGTTCCTTGGATTCTACAAAGAAAAGTAATATTAATTTGTGATCTTAACGCCATAAATAAACTCAGATACCTTATTAGTCTTCAGGAATACAATGAAAAGTAACCACAAATTTTGTATGTTCTTATGATATTTGTAGGCGGGATGAGCTTGATATATACTGCACAATGGTTTCCGCTGGATCCTTGAAAAAAGTGCTCGATGACGGCACTTGGTTAGACACAAACATCATGTATTGGTGGTTTGAGGTTCTAAAGGTCCGATACCTGGATGTTTATCTTTACGATCCAAGTATCTGTGTAAGTGCTTCTTGTTGGCGCTATATTTTCATACGTCTCTACTGCAATATGTCTCATTTTCCTCAGTGATCCTATGTCTGCATTAATTATATTGTTCTTCGCGTCCACAGAATTGGTGGCAGTCCAAAAACACAAAGGCATTGCAAGATAACTGTTGGGGTAAAGATGGGATGAGGGTTTGGGAAGCAAAGGAAAAGCGGTTGATGGTGTTCGTATTGTGGCATGAACATCATTTCAGTTTGCTCGTAGGATTTAATGAAGAAAGTCGATGGGAGTATTACAATAGCTTGAAGTCTGACAGGACGACTGTTAATGTGGCTAAAGAATTCGTAAGCACAGTACCCTAATTAATTTGTTTTATGTTTGTGTAGGCTGTTGTTGAAGTGTGGTATATCATCTCGCATTTTCTTTTATTAAATTCATCTAATCAGTTTTGACATCTTCTATGAACAGATTGACTTCCTCGGCAATCAATATGCTAATTATGGTTGGTACGACACTGGCGTGTGGACACTACTTGTGAAAACGAAGATACCTTATCAAGATAATGGCAATGATTGCGGGGTCTTCGCGCTAGCGTACGCAGAACATCTTGCAGCCCATAGCGATTGCATTCACATCGACTGATATACCGTATTATAGAAGCAAGATCGTTGTAGACATCTATGGTCGAAGCTGGGAGTTGAATAGCGATCGATTGCCGATTGACCCACTTACTCAATGACTGTCCGAGAACATGGAATTTTTCATCTTTATTTTTGCAACTGATAGAAATCAGTTTTGATGTCCATAAATTTCGTTTAGGTTAGATGGAGTTGCTTAATGTCTTACTGTATAGCTTCAACTTCTTTCAGTTTATCATTTTGTTGTGGCAATTTGAACGATTATTTTTAATGGGAATGAATGCTACAGGTTGTCACAATGTATAGCATGAATGTAAAATTTGCAATGAATTTTACAACTGTGGTTTCCTTTTTTTTCCCACTATAACAAGTGACGCTAGCGTCACTCATTTGTGGTTTCTGTATCAAGATTCATAGTAGTAGTGACGCTAGCGTCAAAAACTTTGCTTTCTGTGATCACTATAAAGCCTGACATAAGTGACGCTAGCGTCACTCAATTATGGTTTCTGTATCATAACTTCATAGTATCAGTGACGCTAGCGTCAAAAACTTTGCTTTCTGTGATCACTATAAAGCCTGACATAAGTGACGCTAGCGTCACTCAATTATGGTTTCTGTATCATAACTTCATAGTATCAGTGACGCTAGCGTCAAAAACTTTGCTTTCTGTGATGACTTTAGCGCCTGACATAAGTGACGCTAGCGTCACTAACTCTGTATCAGATGCAGGCTTAATGACGCTAGCGTCGCTTTTGTCAGACTAAAAATTCATCACAGAAACCATTTTTTTTTACGCTAGCGTCACTGGTATCAGTGAGAATTTCCCTGACCTTAATGTCCATGCAGGAACTTAAAAGTAATCCACATACAGAATGACAACGATGGATAGCTTAACATTCATAGTTCACAAAGGTTCAAAAATATAGACACAAAAAAAAAAAACATTCATGTCATACTTGTAATGTTTTGACTTCAATATTCCAAAATAATTCTTACAGAAAGTGATGAACAAAAAAGTATGTTCTTTACAGATGAACATAAACAAACTCACAGGATTATGGTCCATCATCATGAAAACAAAACAAAAAAGTATGTTCTTTACAGATGAACATAAACAGTGTCACAGGATTATGGTCCATCATCATGAACACAATTTCTCACAAAAAAACAAAGAGAGTATTGTGTTGGCGTCAGTTCACAGAAATAATTGAGACTAAGTCTGTCGATGTTGAGCCGGGGGATTTCGACAACTCTGACGATTGTGGCCTTTCTCGTTGCAATTGGAGCATGTGAACACCCTCCGTTCCCTGTAACGATCCTCAGTTCGTATTCGATTCTTCTTTGGTCTCCCGGGCTGTTTAGTTGCAAGAGGAGGGATAACTCTTTCGTTCGAAATATGCTCCCATTGTTTGCTATCACGAGTGGCGTGAATCACCTCATTGTACGTGGCATGTAGTACACTTGTTAGATACCAATTGTCGCAAAATTCATATGGATTATATTTCCTCACTCGCATTGAAGCGATTGCATGTGAGCACGGTATCCCAAGTACTTCCCATTTGCGACACGTGCAAGTTCGACGATCTAGATGAACAATGTCCACATACTGTGCAGACTGAACTTGAAACTCGACGAGTCCGGCAACGCGTACGTGCAACCTTCGGGCTTCTTCTATTTCATGTCCTAGCAACTTCTTAGCGTATGGAGTCAAACGACTGTTAATGCAGAGATTTTCAGCTTGTCTTTTTTGGAAGAACTCCATCAATCTAGCTCTTATCTCTTCCACTTGCTTGACAATTGGTAAAGCTCGAGTATCTTTCAGCATGCTGTTGGTGCACTCAGCGGCATTACTTGTAAGCATGTCATATCGACGACCTTCGACAAAGGCATTTGCCCAATGCTGCCGGCCAAATCCGTTTATATAATTATATGCATCTTGATTGACAGCCCTGATGTCTTCCATAAACGCCTCATATTCACATGCTCTGTATGCCTTTGCAGCACACTAGAATTTCATCACAATTGCCGGATCTTTGAAGGTTGACTTAATGTTTTCCGCAAGATGACGACAACAGTAAGAATGACGTGCACTTGGAATCACGTTTGCCAATGCGGGAACAAGGCCCTTCTGCCGATTGGAGACAATTGTCAAATCTGTAGGTTCTCCCAATGATACAGACAGATTGGCGAGGAACCACTCCCAGCTGTCGCGCCGTTCTGCCTCCGCAAACGCAAAAGCTATTGGGAACAGCTTGTGGTTTCCATTGAGGGTCACGGCAACCATTAAAACTCCTGGGTACTTGCCACGGAGATGTGATCCATCAACAGCAATCATTGGCCTAAGGGATTTTGTGAATGACCGAATGCATGGACCAAATGCCCAAAAAAATCTCCTGACCCTGTCGTCGTCTGACGTATCAATATTGGTGACAGTACCCGGGTTCATCAATTTCAACTCCTCACAATACAAAGGGAGGATCTTAAAAGAATCTTCATATGAGCCCCTAACAATGCGCAGTGCAATTTCCCTTGCCATGTGTGCCTTCCTATAAGAAATTGTGACACCAAACTCCATTTGATAGTCATTCATTATTTCCTTTGGCCTAATGTTGTGATTTAACCGCACTTTTTTCAAGATGTACTCTGCAATAAGTTTTGATGACGCTTGACGATGTGCAGTACCCATGGATGGCTTCGAACATTTATGGATTGGGTTGTAGGTCCTAACCTTGAAGCGTGGTCCACTCTCAATCATGGATGCGTGAATGCGCCATGGACAGTCAGTTTCCTTGCAACGTGCAGTGACTTTGAATTGTTGTGTCTTTAAGTGCTGGAGAGTGAAGTTGTTGTATATTGCAAATTTCGCTATAGTTCTCCTAAAATCATCACGGTTCGGAAATTCGCGCCCAAGCCACATCTCCCGAGATGAATTGTGTTCCAACTCTGTATCAAATTCTTCCGGGACCATGTCATCTTCGAATATAACTTTCCGATTATGGTAGCTTTGTTCTCCAACATTGTACATAGAAGGTCTTTGACCTCTTGCCTTTGAAAACCCTGCAGGATTGGTTCCCGTGTTCCCAGATTCAACATTGACAAACTCTATTTCATCAGGCATGTTAACTTTCTCAACACGATCAATGAGTACAATACTACTTTCTTTCGCAAATTCATTACTACCAATGTCTTGGACTGCTGAAAAATGGATGTCATTGTCTTCGCATAGATTGACAGTAGGAATTTCATGACTTTCCCTGGAAGGTACTTTGCGCTTATCATTGTGATTGCTCCCAGAAAAATCAATTTGTTTGCCTCGTAAAGAACGCATGTCCATCTCAAATGACCTGCTCAAGATAAACACATGGAAATATTTACATTAGACTACTAGAAATAGTATTAAGCATTATATATAAAATACATAAAAAAAGATCTTATGTACCTTCTAGGTTCTCTTATCTTATTGGGAGAACCATTCGAACTTCTATTGATGTATAGTAATATCCCATTTGTATTGTGTTGTGAAAGTGTTAACATGCACTTGATGTCGCTATCATCCTCTATGGCAGCCAATGAAAACACGTGCCCATTGTGATGAAGATAACGTATGCCTATGTTCTCACAGGTTTCTTCCCACTGTGTAGTTTGAAGAGCTATGTTCATCAATTCGGAGTATGTTATGTCACTTTGAATGGACCTCATCTTCTGATTTCCGCCTTCGTATACCGGGTGAATCATGTCATATTTAAATTCTCCGTCATAATGAAAAATCACAATCAACTCACCATCCGACATCCTATTTCATGACAGAAATAATTATTTAGGCATTATTGTTGTACGAACATATACGGAAAATGGGGACAAGCACCTCATTGACCAAAGAAGTGTGATATTTGCAAAGGGCCAAAGACGTAACACAGTGGAGGGGCATCTATGGCCTAGAACAGCTTACAATCCACAATTTTTGAAAGTGTCTAGGGTTACAAACAATATAAAAAACATATGCAAGATTACAAACAATACAAACACTCAGTTTCACACTCCAAAACACAACATACAAGTGTGTGTGATAGTCTCTAACTTCATTGATACCAAAAGTAAATGAAAAGGCATCACAAATGATCGTTATATTCATTTTTTTCCCATGTTACTATGCAAAGATAGACATAAATGCACAAACCTTCAATAATGTACATCAACAGCCACAGAAATGTTAAGAAAATGACGGATTACACTTGAATACACAAAATCATATAAAACTGTCACACATCAGTTGGAGCCAGAGTAGATTTTTTGACTAACATTTGTTCAGAAGAAGAATGTTCACTTTCCCAAAATACAACATTCACGTGCGTGACGGTCTTTAACATCATGGACACCAAGAGTAAAAGGAAAAGCAACAAAAAAAAATACATTCTCTTCATTTCTTTTCATGTTACCATGCAAAGATATACATAAATGTACAAACCTCTTTCATGGAGATCAACAGCCACAAAAATGGAATCAAAGTGACGGATTACACTCGAAAATAGAAGCCCATAGACCAGTCATGCTTCATTTCTAGCCAAACAAGATTTTTTAAGAGCCATTGAGTAGAAGAAGATTGAAACCAGGGGACGACGCGAGTATTTAAAGGTTGCGCAAAGTGACGATAGCGTCACTCAATATTATATCAAGTGACGCTATCGTCGCTATGAATATCATAGAAAAAAAAAAGGAATTTGGCGGGAAGACCCAATTAGTGATGAGAATTGGGCCAGTACTATGCCGGGTAAATGCCCATATTTTGGGACTTTTTCGGTAAAAACCCCTATAATATAATATAGAGTAATTTTCCTGTACAAGATTCTCTTATCGTACGAGCCACTTAGCTTGTATAGGAGGAGCATATATTTTATGGGGAATATTTATATGCATCTTTCCCTCACCATAGGGTGAGGGACTTTTTTTTTTGTAAATTTTCAAGTACATAGGGTGAAGTACAAAATGCATTTTTCATGTGCAAAAAGGGGAGTGTCATTCACTCTATGATAAGGGAAATATGCATATCAACATTCCCCGTATTTCATATATATACATTCTAAAAAAGAGCCTCACTTTAAAAATGCCACTTTTCCGCCCAACTATTCTTTTGTCACGGGGCCCATGATCAGTCAATCTAGTCTTTTCACATACACTAGCCCTCCATGAATAGTCATAAGTCTAGGTTTTACAGTCATCCAACTTTTCTTCACCATTGGATTGAAATCATAATAAAATGATGTCTCTAAACTATTAAATTCTAGGGCGATGGATTAAAAGGTTAGGATGATCTTATGGACTCAAGATTTTGCATATAAGTAGGCCTCATATGGATCTTTCCATCCAATGGACTTCCATGATTATCATGCATCCTAGTGGGCCCAGCTAAGAGGGGCATTTTCTCCTGCCTAGGCACTGTGTAGCGCTCCCATATATATATATAGAAAAAAATACAAGAAGAAAAAGAAAGATAAATCTTTCAAATTCATCATCCCCCATATCCCTCCAATTGACAGCCTGTTTTGACCCCCAAAACGTCAGAATTGGGAGATCCTCGTGAGATATGATATTCTTCTCCTTTGAGTCCTCTTTCCAACGCATCTGATTTTGCCTTAATCGGAGTCTTGTGTCACAAGTTATGGTCAAAATAGTAAAGCTTGCGCTGGCTACAATTTTGAAAATCTTCTTTCCTTCATGATTTGATCACTTGCTAAAGAATAGCATTCTTATTGATGTCCATGAGATTCCTTCCCTTCTTTTAAAGTTGATTGCTAATTTTTAGCAACTATTAGCAAGCATTAGATATGGTGGGGGCCACCAAATTCGATCTCCAAAAATAAAAAAAATACAAATTGTGCCAAGTCTTGAACTCATGACCTCTAACTTGAAATTCCAGCACTCCTCCAACAGGCCCATATACTCTTTGTGTATATCTTTTCTCAAATGGGACTTTAGCTTTAAACCTCTCCGAATTAAGCTCAAATATGCTCAGCGCCTTCTAATTCCTGCATAATAAGAAAAATGCTATAATTAGAACATTTAAGAAAAAATAAACAACTAGTAAATTCAAATAAAAGGGTAGTTATTAGTATTATGCCATGCATATCAAATACCCCTAAACCTAAAGTTTGCTAGTCCTCGAGCAAAAAAAAAAAAAAAGAGTAAAAAGTAAAATTAAATGTTGAAAATAGAAATCCTAACTCACTTTCGCAGGAATCGCGGTTGCATTTAGCATATGCAACAAGCCGTTAAACCACTAGATTACCTCTAGTGGACGAGTGTTGTCTCGTGAGGGTTTGCAGTGAATTTACCCACAAAATTATCTTTTTTTTTTTTTTGAAAATTTTCAAAGTTAAAACCAAAGGAAACTTTTCCAAAAGAAGATTTATAAATACCCGATATTCTCGATTTTCAAAATTTTCAAAGTTAAATCTGAAATTTGGTTCACAAATCCTATCTTTTGGTCAGAAATTCTCAAAGTCATGCTAAGTTGATCGTGCACGGTGAAAAGTGTGTATACGTAAAAAGACATAAGTCTCAAATGATCAGCTAGAAACTTCCGTAGAAACGATTTTCAATCCAAAATTTTGGGCAACCGAACCTCAGCAAAGAAAAACAGTTTTCCTCTCAAGGCGACCATGAAGGCTTTCGCACTATTGTTTTTTTTTTTTTTTTTTTTGAGATATGTGAGTTTGACGCCTAGGTCCCTTAAGCTTTCTAATTAACCCATGTAACGAGCATTAGGCCAATGACTCCCAAACCAGATGGCTTTAGGGCACTAGGTATGTAAATACCCCTACGGGCTTACTGGCTCGGGTTAAAAAGGCTACAAACCCAAACTAGTCACAAAACTTTTTATTCTTTTCAAGACTTCTAACTAATAAATTTTTTTTTTCATTCCGACAATAGGCATCCCCTTCCATGTACCTGAATTAACTCATCGGTTTGTAGATAAAATCCATCCAGTTGAACCAGGAAACTGTAAGACTTAGGGTCGGTTTTTTCATCATATTTTCAATTCAATCGTCAACGGAAATCATAGCTTCACATTCAAAACCTTGAAAATATATACCACCTGTGTAAAAGTGAAGGATCAAGATTCAGCACTTTTTCAAAAATCCTTTCCTTAAACAAAACAGTAAACCATTGTTTTCTTTTGCCCAAAGCATCGAGAATTCCAAAATTCGAGGTATCTTCGTTTCATAAAAATCCTCTTTGAAGTTTCCTTTCTCAAACACAAATAACTTTTTTTTTTTTGAAAATTTTCCTAAAAATCCTAGAAAATCAAACAAAAAGAGTGTGAAATTCTTGTCTAAAGATGGACAAGTGTGTTTGTTCTCACCCCCCAACCTAGCATGAACATCGTCCTCGATGTTTAAATAAATGAAATGCAATGATCAATGAAACATGGGGGATAAAAGTACAGGAGGGCACCTGAGAATTATAAAGCTTGGAATTGCAACATCATGCCAAACTTAGACAAAATAAAAGACAACAAAAACAAGTAATCACTGTATATAATATACACAGAAAATACACTGTCAGATCCAGTGCTCAATCAATCCTGGTAGGCAGGATCATCCAGAGGTGTAGATTCAGCCTCCGGAACAACATTCTCTAAGAATGGTTTCAACATTTGACCATTGACTTTGAAAATATTACCAACCTTGGGACTTTGGACCTCAACCGCACCATGGGGATGAACAATATGAACAATGTAAGGTCCAGTCCAACGAGACTTCAACTTTCCAAGGAACAAGTGCAATCTGGAATTGTACAATAGGACTTTCTGGCCAGGGTGAAATTCTTTCCTGAGAATATGCCTATCATGCATGGCTTTCATTCGGTCCTTGTACATTTTGGCGCAATCATATGCATCATTTCGGAGCTCTTCTAGCTCATCAAGCTGAAGTTTCCTGGTCTCCCCTGCCCTATTGAGAGAAAAGTTGAGGCGTTTGATCGCCCAATATGCCCTATGTTCCAACTCGACAGGGAGGTGACAAGACTTCCCAAAGACCAATCTGTAAGGGGACATTCCGATTGGAGTCTTATATGCGGTCCTATATGCCCACAGAGCATCACTCAAGCGTAATGACCAGTCCTTTCTAGTGGGATTGACTGTCTTCTCAAGGATGGTTTTAATCTCTCTGTTGGAGATTTCAACTTGACCGCTCGTCTGTGGGTGATATAAGGTGGCTACTTTATGAGTAATAAAGTATTTCCCCATCAAGGCCGCAAAGACCCGATTACAGAAATGTTTTCCCCCATCACTGATGATTGCACGGGGAATACCAAAATGAGCAAACACGGTTTCTTTGAGAAAGTGAACTACCACCTTGTGGTCATTTGTTTTGCAAGCTATTGCTTCCACCCATTTTGACACGTAATCCACAGCAACTAGAATGTACTGATAGCCATATGACACTGGGAAAGGGCCCAGGAAGTCAATGCCCCAAACATCAAAAATTTTGATTATCAAGATTGGGTGTTGGGGCATCTCATTCCGTTTTGTGATTCTCCCTAATCGTTGACAGCGATCATAGGTTTTGCAATAATCATGTGAATCACGGAATAAGGAGGGCCAATAAAATCCACACTGCAAAACTTTTGCAGCAGTTTTCTTTCCCCCAAAATGTCCTCCATAAGCGTGGTCATGGCAAAATGCAAGAATTTTTCTTTGGTCACAGTTGGGGATGCACCGTCGAATGATCTGGTCGGGGCAATACTTGAACAAATACGGCTCATCCCAAAAATACCATTTTGCCATAGATAGAAAATGACACTTTTCTTGCTTAGTCCAAGAACTTGGCATTTGCTCTGTAACAAGGTAATTCACAATGTCTGCATACCATGGGATTTCAGCATGTGAGACCGACATAAGTTGCTCATCAGGAAATGTTTCTAAGATAGGCAAGGACTCAACAGTAGGCTCTACAAGTAATCGGGACACATGATCAGCAACCACATTTTCTGACCCTTTCTTATCTCGAATCTCGAGACCAAATTCTTGCAATAAGAGAGTCCACCGAATCAGCCTGGCTTTCGCATCCTTCTTTGTGAGAAGGTACTTAAGGGCAGCATGATTGGTAAATACAATGACTTTTGAGCCTATCAGGTAGGGTCTAAACTTTTCCAGAGTAAATACGACTGCTAACAACTCCTTTTTCGTGGTGAAATAGTTGAGTTGAGCGTCGTTCAGAGTCTTACTAGCGTAATGAATCACATGAGGTAGCTTATTAACTCTTTGCCCTAAGATGGCACCAATTGCATAATTGGAGGCATCACACATGACCTCAAACGGCAGAGTCCAATCAGGAGGCCGAATGATAGGTGTTGAGGTCAATTCCGTCCTTAGCTTTTCAAAGGCAGCTAAGCAATCAGGAGTAAATTCAAATGAAATATCTTTGGACAACAAATCACACAGAGGTTTCGAGATCTTACTGAAGTTCTTGATAAAACGACAGTAAAAGCCAGCATGGCCCAAGAAGGATCTCACCTCCCTCACTGTCTTAGGAGGTGGTAGGTTTGCAATTAAATCGACCTTTGCCTTATCAACTTCTATTCCTTTCTTTGACAACTTCTATTCCTTTCTTTGACACTATGTGTCCCAAGACAATTCCTGATTGCACCATGAAATGACACTTCTCCCAATTGAGTACTAAGTTCTTTTCTTCACATCTCTTTAGCACAAGTGTCAAATGAGATAAACATTCTTCAAAGCTAGACCCAAAGACAGAGAAATCATCCATGAAGTCTTCCAAAAACCTCTCCACCATGTCAGAGAAAATACTTAACATGCACCGTTGAAATGTCGCGGGTGCATTAATTGTATAGCCCAAAAGGCATGCGTCTATAGGCAAATGTGCCAAAGGGACAGGTGAAAGTTGTTTTCTCTTGGTCCTCAGGGGCAATTGGAATTTGGTTATATCCAGAATAACCATCTAAGAAGCAGTAGTATGCATGACTAGCTAGACGCTCCAACATCTGATCAATGAAAGGTAAAGGAAAATGGTCCTTCCTAGTCATTGCATTCAACTTTCAATAATCAATGCACACTCTCCAACCATTTTGGACACGAGTGGGGACCAATTCATTGTGTTGGTTGGCAACTACAGTGACACCAGGCTTCTTGGGTACAACTTGGACGGGGCTAACCCACTTACTATCAGAGACGGGGTATATAATACCTGCATCTAGTAGTTTCATCACTTCACCTCGAACTACTTCCTTCATAACAGGGTTTAGCCGCCTCTGTGGTTCTCTTGAGGGTTTTGCATTTTCTTCAAGATAAATTTGGTGCATTACCATAGAGGGGCTAATCCCTTCAAAAAAGTTCTCATATAATATGTGAGAACTAGTTCTCACCTATTATATGAGAACTTTTTTACGGGGCCCAACTAGCAACCCATCCAAACCTAGTAACTAATAGGGAACCCCCTGATAGTCACATATCTCAAGGATCGACACACATCCGAATGGATTGAACCGTTGGATCGAGGGTTGAATATTTTTTTGAATATGAAGCCATTAAACTTGTGGGCCACGGATGAAGGGGTTAGGGGCTAGGGGCATGGGTTTGGGGTCAAACTTGATACTTAGGGTAGTCTCACATAGATCTTTCCATCCCCCCTGGTCCCATCCCCAAATGGGGCCCACAATTTGGCTCTACAAAAAAGTTCTCATATAATATGTGAGAACTAGTTCTCACCTGAATATTACCCTATATATATATGGGAGACGGTCCGGTAAAAACCATCCTTAGTCACCAAAATAAGGATGAATTCAGGCCATCTAAAATATGCGATCATCCAACGGTTGTCATTTTCCATATGAAATAAGTAGAGGAAAAAAAAAAGAGTTTGGTTTTGGGTCAAATATGGTTCCGGCCTATAACCAACCCGTTGCATCACTACCTTATATTCTTCCTCCTTACCGTATTCATACCTCACCTCTTTATTGATCCATTGGTAGAGTGGATTTCATGATGAATTCCAATATATTTTGATACAAACAAAAGGCCCTTATTAGATGCAACTATTAAAATGTGAAAAATATTCAACAGCTTTACCGTTCATGATCAAAGTGAAGTGGATCTGGGACGCACTCACATCAGCATTGTGCAGGGTATTTATGTCTGAAATCGAACAGTTTAATATGTTTGAAATTGAACAGTCTAACTGCAAAAGATCTGACAAAGACATGTATAAAATTGAGGACAAAAAATCATGGAGATTGATATTGGCACTCTCCCCCCCCTTTTTTTTATGCATGCACTTTTAAAAAGTTTGGGAGTGCATGCATCAAAAAGGAGGCGGAGGGAGTGCCAATATCAATTCCCATCAAAATGATTTATCATTAACAACCGAATTAAGTCAAAGAGCGTCACCTACTCTTACATGAGCATTTGTTGGGGTCTTTAAGGTCTAGAGCGCATGCATCGGGTTCAACCTTAAATAAATGCAAGCCTAATCTATATGCGGGGCCCTAATGGTCTTACTAGATGATGCATAAGCAGTCAAGCATAAAGATTGAGTACAAGAAATTATCCTAGGGCTAGCCTAACTCACTAGACAGCTCCTAACTGGTTTGAAGAGTACACTAAGGCCTCCAATCTGGTCTTATGAAGCCAAATCGACTAGGTAAGTCTCCAGGATGAGTGGTGGGGTCACAATGCACTTGGCAAGGGTTCCGCTTAAGAACCAAACTCCTAGAACAGAGACTGCCACCCTTTTTGGTAGGGACAGGACTTACCTAGACATCAACTTAACCAAAGAGCGCAACTGGTGCAACCTTTCATGGTCTTCGTCCTACTGAGATCGAGTCCTGTGGTCTCGTTGCTACTTGATTTTAATTTAAGTTAGGATCCTAATGTGAGAGATGGTTAACCTAAATGGGCAAGGATCTGGTGATGAAATCCAATCCTTATCTTTCTGGAGTCAATTGCCCTTAACTAAGTGTGTGTCCAATTAGATGGTGTGTCAATCAAGCATTCACACTTTGCTAAAATTAAATCATCCAAGCCCACTTGCAGAAAAAGATTCGTGGGGTAAAGTTTAGAAATTCTTACAGCGGGTCCACGCAAATTCTTTAAACTATGCAAGCTTAACTTTTTTTATAGCAATTTTGCAATTCTGAGAGCAACTTGTTTGCTTAAAAGCAATTCCCGCGATTTCCTTCCCCCTTTAGGGTCCTACAAAACTCAAATTGTAACCTCAAAGAAAACAACTAAAGTGTTAGATCTAAATAAACTACTAAAAATAGCTAAAAATTGTTAATGAAATCCCTAAATTGAAAAATCAACCTAATCTAAATTTTAAAAACCTAAACTACTGCAATTTGAATGAAAGATGCAATTCTAAAACTCCTAATGCAATCCTAAGTTAAATGGACACCTTGCTGTCAAGTGCTGAAAAAAAATTCTAGGTGTTGAAACCTGTTGCACAGGCCCAATTTTACAGATCTGTACGACCAGGGGCGGACCCACGTTATATAGACCTGGGGCGGTTGCCCCAGGTCGAATTGTAAAAGGCCCAATGTTTTTCAATAATATGTCGCCCCATGCCCCTACTCCGAGTCTCGAACAACAGACCGCCCCAGGTTGGATCGAAAAAGATCCAATGTTTTTCAGTAATATGTCACCCCCATGCCCCTACTCCCGATCTCCAAAAACCCTGTTTCCAATACAAAGTCCCCATCAATCACATCTCCCCCTCCTCTCAATGGCAGATACTTCAAACCCTCCTCTGAAACCCTAGTTCCCTGAAGTCCTCTTCTTTTGAAATTCCACAAGCTTGGCAGCACCAAGCAACTTCTTGAGAACACCTTCACCGCGGATTTCATGAGGTTTCACGGTTTGATACGAATAATGGAGATAAAGGCCATGGGGATCTGCAAACAACTGTTGTCACTTATAGGAAGAAACTTTTGTGGTCTGTTCTACAACAGTTTGTTCAGGTACCAATAAGTCTCTTGCTCTCTTGTTCTACCAATTATTATGGGATTTGTGGAGGTTCTGTAGGTGACTTGGTATGTGATCTGCTTCTTGTCACTATTACAGGTCGATTTGGTGTAGACGAATCACATCTTGGCTAAAATAGTTTCCTGCTCTAGCTTCTAGGGAAGAAAAGTATTACAAGAAGAAAATTCTATTTCTTTTTGCCCTCTTGCTTTGTTCAGCTAGGATTATGCTATGTGCAATGAAAGAAGATGTGGTTTTTCCTCTCCTTTGATCGCGTGTTTTAATCGATATAAAGTCACAAGACCATTAATATTCTTTTTATTGATTTTAGGAAACAAGAGTGTTTTAGCTTTGGTTCCATTTTCCTTCTAGTATGATGCGATTTCTTTATACTTAATTTGAAAAAAAGTTAAATAAATAATGTCTTTAATTAAATCATGCAATAAGTGGAGATCATTGGCAGTTGACGTTGATTTTGGTTGTTTTAATTAACCATTATCTGCCCCACCTTAATGAAAATCCTGGGTCCGCCACTGTGTACGACCACCTTTTATTGATAAAAACCTTAAAACAGTGACTGGGATGTAATCTCCTAATATGTAAGAATCAAACAAAAAAAAAAAAAAAAAAAAAAAACAGAGACTAAAAAGGATAAGAAACAAAGAAGTTATGCTATCATGAAGTTGGCTACTTAGCCCAGTTTTGCTGCTGAATGCAGAATCTGCCTGACTGATTGGCTCTGTTCACGGCACTAAAAGTTGGACTTCCAAAACGTATTTCTTTCTGGAATTTTTATGGTTCAAAGTCAATGTACCAAAGTCCAATCCAGCAAAATTTCAAGTCCAAAGGAGTCCGTTTGACTGGTTTTAAAAGTGCGAACTTTTGGGCAAAAACCAGGCCAAATCTGTCACAAAATTAGTGCAGAAATTTCTCTTCTTATTTAACCACAAGCAATCAGTCCGAAAATTATTAAAAAATCAACAACCAAAACATGAAAAACAGTAACCACAAATATAAAGAAGCACAAAAACTAAACCTAATGCAAGCTATGAATGCAACTAACTAAGAAAACATGCTATGATATGAACAAATAATGCTAGAAATCCTAACTAAAAGATTCTTTTCAAATTGGCTCCCTGGCAACGGCGCCAAAAACTTGATGTGATCTTTATCAATCATATAATACCGCAAGTGCACGGGTGTCTAGTTGAGACAGTGGCAAGAACGGGTCGAACCCACAGGGAGCTAATTAAAGAAACTTTTAGATTAAGAAAACTAATTAACTAATAATTAAGGAAAGTTTTGATTATTTAGAAATAAAAAAAGAAATTAATTTAGAAATATGAAAACTACCAATTAATGAAAGTGATTAGAGCATAGGAATCGAATAAGCATCCACCAATTATTTATTAAGTAACCCTAACTTATTCCAATTTTTACTTCAAATCAAAGACAAATCAATGTTTTTAATTTGGAGACTCTAACTTTAAAAACCTCTTTTTAATTATAGAATCCAAAGCCCAAGACTCCCTTCACCTCATAAAAGATAAAAAAAAAAAAAAAAATCTAAGCACTACCCATCAAAAGTAAGTATAAACCATCAAAAAGATCTAAGTCCTAAGCATGGCCTATCAAACCTAAGCATGGATAGTCAAAAATCAATTTTTATTTTCAGAAATTAAGGATAGAGATTTGCCTATGGCACGAAGACAAGTCTATTAATCATTAAGAACATAAAGATATGCAAACAAGTTAGAACTACTAGACAAATAAAAAGCAATCACTTATCTTCATCCATCGCTCTAATTAAGACTAGCCCGCCATTGCAAAGAAGACTTCTTGATTTGTCATTAAAGATTGCATCTTTACAACTTCTCCTTCAAGTACTTGCTTGGACAAGGCCCAAAGCTACCCAAAATAAAAAAAAATATGGAGAACTAGAACTAAAAGAGGGGAAAGAAGAAAGGGGAAGAAGAGAGAGAGAATGGCTTGCCCACTTTATGAAGGAGAATGGGCTTTTTTCTAGCCCCCTTGATGCTTCTTTTATACTTTTTGGCCTCTTGATTTTCAAGGAATTATTTTCATTCTATGACTTGATTATTGGCTTAGCTTTCAAGCAAAGCTTCTCACTTAGGTTACAATTTGAATTGGAGATGATTTGTTACTAAGTGTGGTCTCTTGGGATCCAAGTCTTGCCAAATTGAACTCCTCAAAGATCTCTCATGTTGCCAATTTTAAAAACCTTTTATAATTCCCGCATAGAATTATAACAGCCAACTTCTCGAGGTCATATCTCCCTCAATATAGCTCCGATTTATGAAATCTTTGGCTCCACGAATATTTACTCGAAAAGATCTTTTCAACGGTGGGTAGATTGCTCCAATCCGATACTTGGTTTGAAAGTTATGGCCATTTTAATTTGTTGCCTCTGAAAATTTCGAGAATAATGGCAATTAAGGGAACTTCTATGTTTGGCATGCAATGGGGTGTGTGGGACCCATGTTGGACGTCCAAGGCATGTTTGGATACTTTCTTTGCTTGCTTATTTGATTCTCTTCCCATATTTGGCATGCTTCTTTACCCTTGCAAAGTTTCTAATTTACTCTCTTTCTTGATTTTGGTTTCCAAATTTAGCAAGTCAACACCATCTTTCCAATTCTGAGTTTCTTCTTTCCTCTTTGAGAATTTCCAATCTTTCCAACTCCACCAAGATGTCAAGATATGTGGGCCCACCATGAAGGGAGTCCTGCCTTTGATCTCTCTCAAGTTTCACCAATGCAGGTCCCACTCTTGATTTCTCCTACATAAATAAAATTAAATAATGTCAATAATAATCAAGTGTGAGGAATCTAGATGGACTATGCATGGGACTCTACATGCCTACTTAATGCATCAAAAATACCAAACTTTTCAAAAATAACAAATGGTGTCAAAATTAGCAGATATGCATTAGTGAAGGTAAAAAAAACCAATTTTGGGTGATGAATGAGATGAGAACCCTAATTTCACAAAAGTCATGCAATGTAATGAATTTTGACCAAATTTGACTAAGATTCCAACTATGATGTTTAAATGCATGAAATCATGAAATTAAATGTAATTCTATGCAATTAGCTTAATTAAGTCCACAAATGCATATAAAATGATGAATGAAAGCTACAATTTTGTGGACTTTTCAGTAACTAACCAAGTTTTAATAAAAATTACAAGTCTTTGGTTAACTTTCCCTTGTATATTAATCGGTTGGCTATATCTTGATTAATTACAATGGGGAAGCATTCTGTAGCCCCCCCCCCCCCCCCCCCCCCCCCCCCCCCCCCCCCTATTAACAAAACAAGTGGTTGGTTTGTCGGATTGCTAGACCCAACTGTCAAGTGCTTTCCCTTCTAATTACTCTTTCGATTGGATGGAATGTGGAGTTAAATTACGAGTCAACTGCTGGCAAGTCCACTTGTTCATTATAATATACCAATTGAGCCATTGTGGTCTTACCCAGTCCCCCCATGTCGACTATGGGAATGACAGAGAGGTCCTCTTCATTTTCTGATTCTGATTTGGTTAACAAATCTATTAAATTTTCTTTCTCAGTGTCCCTCCCATAAACCTTCGATACAATTGCAGAGCAAGTCTCCTTTGTTTTTGAGATCGGAGGCTGAATGTCTGCAACTCTTGCAGCAACTCCCGTGAATGTGAAATGGAAAAGAGATCTCTCTTTGGCAATGTGGTCGAAATTCTTCCTTAGCTTTTGCATCTTATGTGCCATCTTGAAATGAAAGATAAGTGGGTTGAATAAGTTGTCTACCTTTTCTCGCTTGCCAGCTGCTTGATTCTCACCTTTCTCCGCGAGCTTCAATTCTGAACTCATCTAGCACATCTTCCGCATCATCAGCAGCAACTTTAATCTTTTGAAGCCAGTTTTTTACAGCCATTTTGTTCACTTGTCGCCTTTCAGCATCTTGAAGCACAGCTTTAATCGCCTTTCCGCATCTTCAAGCACGGCTTTCTCACCAGAGAGGGAGAGATCGCAGCAGAGAGGGCAGCGAGGGAGAAAGATCAGGCGAGAGAGATGAGCGCAGCAGAGAGGGGGCGAGAGAGATGAGCGCAGCAGCAGGGCAGCGAGGGAGAGAGATCAGGCGAGGGATGAGCACAGCAGCAGGGCAGCGAGGGAGAGAGATCAGGCGAGGGATGAGCGCAGCAGCAGGGCAGCGAGGGAGAGAGATCAGGCGAGAGAGAGCGCAGCAGGGCAGCGGGGGAGAGAGAGGAGAGCATCAGCAGGGTAGAGAGAGATCGCAGCAAGAGAAAGAGGGCGACAGCGAAAGAGCGAGGCGAGAGAGAGAGAGGGAGAGCAGCAACAAGGTCAAAAGAGCTCGACGAGATCGGGAGAGATGAGAGCTGAGAGCGAGAGGGCTCGATCGACGAGATCGGGAGAGGGAGTGCAGAGGCGAGAGAGGTCGATCGACGAGAGAAGAGTGTTGCTGGCGAGCTTTCAAAGATGTCGACAAGCGACGCTGAGAGGGAGAGATAGAGAGCTGAGAGAGAGAGAGAGAGAGAGGCGACAGACAGGGGCGGGTAGGTCTAAGAAGGGGGGAAATGAATAAATGAGCGGGCCCCGCGAAAAACTCACCTCGTATATAAATGAAGGTCGAATTCGACCTCCAGCGCTGCAATGAAGGTCGAATTCGACCTTTAACACAGCAAATGAAAGTCGAATTCGACCTCCAGCGTTGCAATGAAGGTCGAATTCGACCTCCAGCGCTGCAATGAAGGTCGAATTCGACCTTTAATACAGCAAATGAAGGTCGAATTTGACCACAAAAAAAATGGTAAAAAAAAATTGGGAATCCTGTACGGATTCCCTGTTAGGTGCATAGATGGCTAAAGTGCATTGTTGCATATAGTGGTCATCTAAAGTGTATTATCACGTAAAAACCCCTTTTATCTTTTCTTTACATGGTTATTTTTTATTCGACTTGTTCAACTTTTCTCAAATTGGTGACATCGAGGGTCTGGATTCACTCTGATCCAAATAAAACCTAAAAGGGATTTTTATAAGTCAAAAGCAAGAAAAGAGTATAACTATAGTCCCATTTGGTGACATCTAAAGTCTAGAATCACCTGAACCAAATAAAACCTAATCAGTTTTTTATAAGCTAAAAGCAAGAAAAGAGTACAATAAAATTAATTTTTCACCTGCATCTAGTTAGGCATTGTGTAGACCATTGACAGTTGACAGCGGATAATTTAGATTTCAAAGTAGTAGTTGTGAGGTTTACTCTGCAAAAGTCATCATCGGTCAAGTGTGATCTAAGCTGATCTAAGAAAATGCCACTTGTTGAACTAGCTTTGCAACCTTTTGCTGAACACAGAGTTTGCAGGCATGAATTATTTTCCTGGAGAGCTCTAATGAGATCAGAATCCCAAGGTGCTGAATTATCCTATTAAATTATTTCAAGTCACTACCATCACCATCGTCGTCGTCGTCATCATCATCAGTGCCATATTCCACTAAATATAATGGACATTGTGACCTTTAGATTTGACTTTCAGTCTTGCACAACCCTCCTTCCTTCACACCTGAGATCAAAATACGGTAAGAGTGCCAGTGTAAGTGCTATCTCAACAAGTACAGATTTATTACAGGAAGGCCTTCTGTAGGATGAAATAGTCTCATTATACTCAAAATTAAAGCAACATATACATACATATCATTCTTCAGGTACCAATGCTTCTTGTAAACAAAAAGACTCACTTTTCTCTACAGCAAGTGTGGTTTCTTTTCATACAAATTGAGGGCCATGTTATAGATGGAGCGTTGGCCGGAAATCACCTGATTATTGTGAAAGTTATTATTTAATGACACTTATATTCAAGAATCCAAAATCCTTAGACTAGGAAATTAATTCTGAATGTTTATGAAACTTACTCAATGAAATTGTCATACTCAATTGCTTTATTTGTACCGCCACTCCTATCATACTTGCAGACAAGCAAATCCAATACAACTGGAGAAACTGAAAACCCAAGACTTAAAAGAGCCTCTCGCAGCTCGGAAGCATCAATTCTCCCACTTCGATCCCTATCAAAGCTCTCAAAGATTGCCTGCAACCACAAAATAAAAATACGAAGTAAGTAAATAAGCGCTCGGAGTTGATGGTATTATGAACCAAATATTACAAAGAGACATGATTCTCGAGCATATACCCGCCAATTTTGAAGACCGTAGAACAAAGAGGTGAACTCCTTAGGTCCTGTTTTAAACACAAAAAGATAGCATTAATAATAAGCATTTTTTTTCTCTTGTAAACAATTACATAAGAATAGAAAGAAACTGTGCTGTGAGGGCTAAAGCAAGATTGGAAAAGTTGGAAAAAGAAATTGACTTATCCAACCAAAAATTTTGACACGGTGAATCAACAGGGAAACTCAGCTAAGTCATGCTATTTATTTAAATAAGTTTTAAGATATTTAGTAACTTTTTAAATGAATATAAAAATCAGAAATAATCAATTTATTTGCCTGTATTCTTCATACCTATTTCACATATGGATAGTAGGTTTTTTTTTTTTTTTGAAAGATACATATGAATATTAGTTATATGCAGGGGCGGACCCACGTTATATGGACCTGGGGCGGTTGCCCCAGGTCAAATCGTAAAAGGCCCAATGTTTTTCAATAATATGTCGCCCCATGCCCCTACTCCAGGTCTCAAACAATAGACCGCCCCAGGTTGGATCGAAAAAGGTCCAATGTTTTTCAGTAATATGTCACCCCCATGCCCCTACTCCCGATCTCCAAAAACCCTGTTTCCAATACAAAGTCCCCATCAATCACATCTCCCCCTCCTCTCAATGGCAGATACTTCAAACCCTCCTCTGAAACCCTAGTTCCCTGAAGTCCTCTTCTTTTGAAATGCCACAATCTTGGTAGCACCAATCAACTTCTTGAGAACACCTTCACCGCGGATTTCATGAGGTTTCACGGTTTGATACGAATAATGGAGATAAAGGCCATGGGGATCTGCAAACAACTGTTGTCACTTATAGGAAGAAACTTTTGTGGTCTGTTGTACAATAGTTTGTTCAGGTACCAATAAGCCTCTTGCCCTCTTGCTCTACCAATTATTATGGGATTTGTGGAGGTTCTGTAGGTGACTTGGTATGTGATCTGCTTCTTGTCACTATTGCAGGTCGATTTGGTGTAGACGAATGACATCTTGGCTAAAATAGTTTCCTGTTCTTGGGAAGAAAAGTATTACAAGAAGAAAATTCTATTTCTTTTTGCCCTCTTGCTTTGTTCAGCTAGGATTATGCTATGTGCAATGAAAGAAGATGTGGTTTTTCCTCTCCTTTGACCACGTGTTTCAATCGATATAAAGTCACAAGACCTTTAATATTCTTTTTATTGATTTTAGGAAACAAGAGTGTTTTAGCTTTAGTTCCATTTTCCTTCTAGTATGATGCGAATTCTTTATACTTAATTTGAAAAAAAAGTTAAATAAATAATGTCTTTAATTAAATCATGCAATAAGTGGAGATCATTGGCAGTTGACGTTGATTTTGGTTGTTTTAATTGACCATTATCTGCCCCACCTTAATGAGAATCCTGGCGCCACTGGTTATATGTATAAGAAACTAATAAAGCAAAAACAGAAAACAAGCAAAATAGAAAAGTAAATGTTACTTTTACAAAATGTAAATTATATAAAGGAGATGATAATGGTTGATATTTTTTATTACTATAATGCATAGTAAGGAGATGATAATGGATGAGAATCCATACATTATATTTGATAAGAATCTATATTATATTAGAAGTGGCATCCTCAAAGGCTTGATTAATTCAACGGCCAACTATAGAAGATATTTACTTCTTTTGCACTAATCTTCCTTTCCTATCCTGACGTTAATGGGGCCTCCTAACCTTTGTGGCTCATGCCCATCCCCTTGTGGGGCCCACCTGGCACCACATCCAATCATGAAGATGATTGGGGATGAGGCAAAACTTACATGCATTAGTTGACCCTAGTGAACCACCATGTCATCTAAAAACTCAGCAAAGCTAAGTTAATTATTTAACCCAAATTGCGTCACTTGTATTTGACTAGAATAGTTTTCCACACCTTAATTTTTTTGTACCCCAGCCTAGGGGGTTAAGACCTATATTAGAGCCCAGTGGGAAGAGTGCCCGCACACGTGGAAAGAGTTTGCCCATAAACTTAGAAAGAAAGCCCACACAAGTGGGAAGAGGGCAACATACCCACGGATTGAACCCCGAGCAGCTAAGTGAGAGAGGGAGTTGCTACTTGATAAAAGCTACATACTCCCGATGAAAATTCACGACCAGATAATGCAGTTAACTTTCAATGATATGATTGGGTCAGAAATGATATGGCCTAACCTTTTCCTAACTAAAGATGTATGTCTCCCAATAACTGTGACTGCTTTTGAAACTTCACGTGAAACATGAAGTGCACAGTTTTGGGTGGCTACAACACTTCACATAAAGTTGAAAGGTACCAATTCCGGGACAAGTTAATATCTCTCACAAAATAGAGTAAAAAACTTGAGCTGTGAAGCAGAAAGATGCAATTGAGTAGAACCCTCCAATGACTAAAGATTAGGGGTGTACACGGATCGGATTGGTGCGGATTGGGCCAAATCCGTCACCAATCCGTTGCCTTCGGATTGACGGTTTTGTAATCCGTCACCAATCCGTTACTGTTGAAATCCGATCCGATCCGATCCGTGGAGGAGCGGATCGGATCGGATTAATCCGTTCAATCCGTTACTGTACATTACATGGAAAAAGAAAGAAGAAAAAACCCATAAATTTTGAAGTCACCGAATTAAAGGGGCATGAGTTGAGAGCTGTATGTCTATTCTATTCATAAGGTTAGTGACTCCTTACATTTTTTTTCTTATTTTATATATATAATTTTTTTTAATTTATATTTAATGACAACGGATCGGATCGGATTGAATCCGCGGATTAAGGATGAAATCCGCCACCGATCCGTTGCTAACGGATTACACAATTTCCAATCCGTCACCAATCCGTTGGCCTTCGGATCGGATTAAAATCCGCGGATCGGATCGGATCGGATCGGATCGGATTGACGGATTGACGGATTTTTTGTACACCCCTACTAAAGATGCATGTCTCCCAATAATTGTGACTGCTTTTGAAACTTCACGTGACACATGAAGTGCACAGTTTTGGGTGGCTACAACACTTCACATAAAGTGGAAAGGTACCAATTCCGGGACCAGTTAATATCTCTCACAAAATATAGAGTATAAAACCTGAGCTGTGAAGATGCAATTGAGTAGAACCCTCCAATCCCCTAGCCGGAACAACCACCCCAACCCCAGGCGAGTTTCAAAAACCAGCAGATTAAGTTCCTGATCCAACAACTCCTAAAACCACCCATCTTCATTTCTAAATTCATGTGAATCCAAAAGCACTTGAATCAAATAGCACAAGAAAGAATTCAAACAGAACACCTAGATAAGGTTTGACATTGCAATCTGTTGATAGCTCAGTAATGAGGCATCAACCTCTCCTGGGATCAATCCCTGGCTCCGTTTCTTGGTTACTTACCCGAGCCCGCGCAGCCCATTGGATTTCCCAGCATACCCTCTTTGGTCCATACAATCAATAAATTAGAAAAAGGGAACCCAGAACAAAAGATAGGAACATGATTATGGAGAGACATTTTTTTTAAAGAGTCCCACTTCTGTCAAATTCTAAAATAAGCAAATATAATAGAATATGAATCTGCCACCAACTTTCACAGCTATTGGACCCAGCACTGTTGTCCGTCTCCATCTCTTAAAGTTGTCAATTCTATGTGCTTTCATTGACTTAACAAAGACAATTACAATATATATATATATATATATATTACTAAACTACCGGCACAGATCAAGATAACATAGATTTCTTATTAAAAAAAAAAAAGGAGATTTCTCAAATAACCATTAACCACCTGCATCTTTTGACAACTACAATCAACTATCCAATCTTTTTCTTTCTCAAATAACCACCACTACTAATCTGAAAATATTGGTTTGTAAACTCCACTGCATTTTTTAGTAAAATGACAAAAAAATTCCTGTTTTGTATTACACTTTGAATGTTACCACAAAAAGACCATTGAAAATGAGTCATTTAAACAAGATAAATGCCCCTCAATCTAATCAAAACCAGCTTAGATAGGGGTAATTTGTTTGCGCTCATTTACATATGGAAATGATTCACATGTCTAACCATTAAGCTTGTCTCAAGCTTGTTTGCACAGATTTAAGCATGTGGTGCATAAATGAGGTCATCAAAATACCTTTATTTTTCTAATTCCCCCTCATCTGTAATTCAAAATTTTTCAATCTGTGTATTGGAGTAATTATCCCCAAAAGCATTGAAGCTGATTATCTTAAATCTTTGTATATATTTTGAGTAATTTGTGAAAAAGACCCAAACCATAGACCTAATTTTCTGGACTTGGGTCCCCAATTCATGATCCCAACTATCAATATTCTTCTATTAATGGTAGCCATCAACGCGTAAAGTTTCATAATTTAATTCTTCATGAATTTTGAGAAATTAATGAAAGAAATCTATGAAAAACATCAACAAAAAAATCTACGACTGCAAAAAAAAAAATCCATAAAAATATAAACCGTTAGACTTCAAAAGAAATGAAGATTTCTGGGTCTTGTTTGTTAGTTTATTATTAACATGAACCCTAAGATCGAGAACATCATGATTATCACATGTAGGATTTAATCTTAGATGGATTAAAAATTACCTCCAGACATCCTGATGCAGAGAGCTTTCCGATCCTGCTGTCTGATGTTGATGTTGAGATCCGCCAAGAAAACTTTAGGGAATAACTTCAGTTTCTCTCTCCTTGCCTATAAGCCTTAATGTGTTGAATTTTTGTGAATGAGTCTTTATGATGGAAGAAAGACTCTTTTTTATAGGTGGAGAGAGGACCAATTATATTCCAATTAGGATTCCATAAGATTTAATCTCAACCGTCCATCAAGGTAGAGTTTGTTATGGAATATATCTCTTTAGGAAACCTTATATGATTAAGAGATAGCATGTATCCTATGAAAACGGGATTCCTATAATGACCACAATTTATGGAAAGGTAAGGACTTGTGGTCTAAGTAAAAGACCTAAAGTAATTTCCTTACAGTCTCCCACTTGGTCAATAGGAAGATCCATTAATGTTTTCATTTTAGGAATCATAAGGCGCGCATTAGATGCTAAACACTTCTTTAGTCGGTTATCATAAGTGTCTTAGCTAATTCGGTTGTGAATGAGAGTCATGGCGTGCACACATTATTTTGCAATATGCTTACTTCCATGTACTACGTCATTTACAACTTGCATAACTAGACCATAATAAGAGATTGACGTAATGGTCTCATAATGTCTTTGGTGAAAGACTGTTTCTGTTTATTATTCATCCAAACATAAATGTGTACACAATGGAAAAACAGAAATGGCAGATGTAGATATGCATTAAGAGCTCAATAAATGTCCAATACAAGTAGAGAAATATAAGGCAGAAAATAATAATTAAGAACTATCTACAAGGCCCATGCTTTCAGTATGACCCTGAAAGGTCTTTGGAGGTAGTCCTTTCGTGAATATGTCTGCAACCATGAAATCTGTACGTATGGACTCTATTATAAATTTCTGTAATCTAACATCTTGCTTCAGTGATAGATATTTAAGGTCCATGTGTTTGGCTCCCTTAGATATCCTGTCATGCTTAGAGAAGAAGGTTACAGCTTCATTGTCACAGTAAAGAGTTAATGGCTTAGAGATGAAACTCAAAGCTCCAAACTGAGAGATAAAGTTACGCAAACTGAGAGATAAAGTTACGCAACCATGTTCCCTGAATTGCAGCCTCATAACATGCCACATACTCAGCCATCATGGTGGATGTGTAAAGTAACTCTGATTTCTGGCTTTTCCATGATATTGCACCTCCACATAAAAGATACACATAACCAAGAGTGCAAAGCCTGGTGTCAGGACATCCAGCAAAATCTGAATCGGAATAACCAGTCACCTGTAGGTGACTTGATTTTCTGTATGTGAGCATATAATTTTTTGTTCCTTTGAGGTATCTCAGCACTTTCTTTGCAGCTTTCCAATGAGCGATTCCTGGGTTGCTTTGAAATCTACCCAGCATGCCAACAGCATGACTAATGTCAGGTCTTGTACAGACCTGTGCATACATCAGACTCCCTACTAGAGAAGCATAAGGATATTTTTCCATTTCTTTACGTTCCAATTCGTTCTGTGGACACTGCGTAAGATCAAGTTTGTCTCCTTTATGCAGTGGAACAGGACTAGAGGAACATGTCATCATGCCAAATCTCTCTAGAACTTTGTCAATATATGCTTTCTGAGATAACCCCAAAATACCAAGTGACCTGTCACGGAATATTTCTATTCCTATCACATAGGAAGCCTCTCCCATATCTTTCATTTCAAAATTCTTAAAGAGATAATCCTTTGTAGCATGTAATAAACCAAGGTCGCACTAGCCAATAGTATGTCTTCAACATACAGAACCAAAAATATGAACTTACTCCCACTGATCTTGAGGTATATGCAAGGGTCAACCATGTTTTCTATGAAATCGAAGGCAGTAATGATTTCATGAAACTTTAGGTACCATTGCCTCGAAGCTTGTTTCAGTCCATATATTGATTTCTTAAGTTTGCAGACCATGTCTTCCTGACCTTCAATTATGAAGCCTTCAGGTTGACGCATGTAGACTTCTTCTTCTAAGTCTCCATTAAGAAAGGCAGTTTTCACATCCATTTGATGTAACTCGAGGTCATAGTGAGCTACTAATGCCATGATAATTCTAAGAGAATCCTTCTTGGACACAGGAAAAAAGGTCTCAGTATAATCAATACCTTCTTTCTGATTAAAACCTTTGGCAACAAGCCTGGCTTTATGTCGTTCAATATTGCCTTTGCAGTCGCGTTTGGTCTTGAAGACCCATTTACAGCCAACTGGTTTGTGTCCTGGAGGCAATTGAACAACTTCCCATACTTCATTTTCATCCATAGATTTTAATTCATCCGTCAAGGCATCAATCCATATACTAGAATTAACATCCTTAATGGCTTGTGAATAAGAAACCGGGTCTTTAATTGTCCCTTCTTCAGATTCTATTTGGTAAAGCATGTAATCATCAGAAATAGCTGATCTCCTTTGTCTTTGAGACCTTCTTAATGCTAGTTCCTCTGGTGCTTCATCCATATGTTCATTGGCGAAAATCTCATGATGGAGTTGTTGATCATTGATTGGATTTTCCTCATTGTTAAATGGTTCAACAACGGGATGATTTCCAACATCTTTCGGAATAGAGGGTAAAGGGATAGGTACCCTGATTTCCTGAATGATCACATCTTGAGTTTTATTACTCCCATTGATTTCGCCATTCTCAAAGAATCTAGCATTACCGGTTTCAACAATTCTCGTACTATGGTTAGGGCAGTAAATCCTAAATCCTTTGGACTTTTTTGGGTAACCTATAAAGTAACCACTGATCGTTTTAAGATCCAATTTCTTTTCATGTGGATTGTAGACTCTCGCCTCAGCTGGACAACCCCAAATTTGGAGATGTCTTAAACTAGGTTTCCATCCTTTCCACAGTTCAAATGGTATTTTTGGAACTGTCTTACTCAGAACCCTGTTCAAGATATAAACAGCTGTGCGTAGAGCATCCATCCACAATGATATAGGTAAGTTAGCATGACTCATCATGGATCTAACCATTTCCATATATGTACGATTTCGCCTTTCAGCTACACCATTCTGCCATGGAGAACCAGGCGTTGTGTATTGAGCAACAATTCCAAGCTTTTGGAGAAGTTTTGCAAAAGGTCCAGGATGTTGTCCTGTTTCGTCATACCTACCATAAAATTCACCACCTCTATCTGACCTTATGATTTTCACTTTTCTATCGAGTTGCCTTTCGACTTCAGTAATGAACACTTGTACAGCATTCACAGACTGAGATTTGTCATGCAACAAGTATAAATAACAGTAACGTGAGTAATCATCAATAAAGGTAATGAAGTACTTTTCTCCCCCAAAGGTTGGAACATCAAAGGGTCCGCAAATGTCTGTATGAATTATTTCAAGAAGCTGAGTACTTCTTGTGGCTCCTTTCTTTGTGTGTTTTGTTGATTTGCCTTTAATACAATCCACACATACCTTAATATTAGTAAAATCTAGATCCAGAAGGACACCATCTTTTACTAATCGTTTGATTCTTTCACTGGATATGTGACCCAGTCTTTTATGCCACAAGAAATAAGAGTCATTTTTAGATGACTTTTGTTTGGTTTCCTTAGAATGCAGGGTAAGATGGGTTTCAGCAATTTGATCATTAAGATGAAACTTGTATAGCCCATCAAATAAAATTCCAGAACCAATACGACTAGAATTCTTAAGTAAACTGAAATTACCATTTCCTAATTCAAACGAGTAACCATCTTTATCAAGTGCGCTTACAGAAACCAAATTACGGGAAATAGACGGAACATAAAGAGTTTGACATAAGTCTAACTGATAACCGCTATCTAAAACAAGACGAAAAGTGTCAATGGCTTCAACTGGAGCTTTGTCTTTGTTGCCCATAAAAAAGGAAGTTCTCACTTGGGTTTATGGTTTGGATCGTAAGGAATCCCTGCATTGAATTGGAAACATGAACATTAGCACCAGTGTCGATCCACCAAGTATTAGAAGAAACATAAGTAAGATGTGATTCGAAATAACTTACGAAACCCAGAGGGTTACCTTTCTTTTCGAACCATTCTTTACGTTTAATGCAGTCTGCCTGAAAATGTCCAGGTTTCTTGCAAAATTTGCATAAGTTTTCCTTCTTTCTCTTCTTGGGGTTCTGACTGGCCTCATTAGATTTGGGTGGTGCTCTTTTCTGGCCTGAATTTTTCTTTCTCCCAGTTTTGTTTCCAGCTCCTTGAACGAGATGAGCTACTTTAATACCTTGTTGATTCAGCCTGGCCTCCTCTTGAACCAGATTGTTAGCCAATTCATTCACTGTCCACTTTTCCGTAATAGTGTTGTAGTGAATTTGGAAAGGCCCGTACTGAGGAGGTAAACTGTTTAGGATAAATTGGACAAGAAAAGCCTCATCCACGGATAGTCCCAAATTCTTTAGTTTAGCAGCAAGGTTGGTCATCTCAATGACATGCTGATGCATTGAGCGAGTGCCATCAAACTTCATGGTTGTAAGATCTGCCATTAGTTTCCCAGCAAGGGATTTGTCTGCAGTCTTAAACCTATCTTCAATGGCTTTCATAAAGTCCTTAGCATTCTCAGGTGTAGGAAGGGATGTTTTGATGTTGGCATCAATAGTCATTCGCAAAAACATAGTGCTTAGTCTGTCAGACCTCTCCTAAGTATTAAAGATGGTCTTTTCCTCAGCGTTACTTGTGGCAGTGAGTGGAGCTGGCTTATCTTCACGAAGAGCCATATACAGTTCAAGTACCCCCAATGTGAACTCAACTTGCTCTTTCCATTCGGAGAAGTTGGTTCCATTGAGTTTAGTGACAGAGGTAGCATGCGAATTCAGATTAGTGAGTACAATAACTGCAATAGAGATATAACAATGAGGCTTTAATTAAAATAAGACAACACATGCATAATATATGAATATATATGACCAAAGGAAATTTAGGTGCTCCTGTGGGTAGTCACCATAATTTCTACACATTATACCATCTAAGGTCATCATATTCAAGGTGGTGTAATTGAGTGATGTTACTTTTAATTAGAACGAGTAAGATATCTGTGGATATCTTTGGTCCATGTATGAACAAACACTCCTTAATTATTATTCAAACGTATGATTATAATCCGCCTGTGGGAGAATTAATTCTTCATGCGCTTGAACAATGGGAAAAGTAAACATCATGATGATACTATTAAGGCCAAATATCAGTATTTAATTATTAGGGTCACTGTGGTGAGACCTAACCTTAAGCATACAACTTTGGTGATCAAAATTAGCTTAATATGAATAGATAACATTATATATTGCATGTAGACATAATTGATCATTCGTTATATGAAACATACTGATAAAGATGGCCGAGTCCCGGAGGGCAGTCCTCCGGCCCTTCGGTTCGCCGATTCCGAGTAGGCGAAAAAAAAAAAAGGCGGGCCGGATTTTTTTTTTTTTTTAACAGAACTTCTTGAGTCCCGACACCGGCAATAAAATATAATATTTATAAACCAGTAGTAGACGTGTTCGGCAACCTAGCCAAATACACGGTCAAATATTTTCAACATGCACGGATCCAGATGCTGAAGCTGGGATTCCTTTTAAAGCTGAAGCCATAATTGCCAATCCCCCAGCATATGGACATGAGCATGTGGCGGAGGCACTAAAAAGTACCGCTTCACATATTATTCACAATGCCCTGGACTCCAACTAGTGAATTTCCTCATCCGCTCCACCGTGTGAAGCAGTCAGCAGGATATAGATTGTCATATCAAATTGTTGATTCATTAATTTGGCTTGGAATAAGGGACATGATTCATTAATTTGGCTTGGAATAAGGGACACGATAAGGGACATGATAATTTCAGGAAGAAAAAACTGAAAGACAAATGATGGGGACCGTCTATGTTGACTCACGTGGCACCAAAGTATGACCCATCTCTTTTATTATCCATCCAGGGTCGTCCACTATTTAATTAAAAAGGGCCCACGGAATTCACCATTCTTGTCAATCCATTATTTTAATTGCCCCCTGGAAGACTCCATGAGATCCAGATGGTTCTTGATAAAGGAGTGTTGGTCAGTCCTTTTAGCATGTAAAAGCCATGGCCCCATGGTCTCCATGGATGGATGGAGACCCTGTGACATGGGTGCACGTGCAAGGTGAGCCAGGCAGCTTTCGGTCATACCTCCATGGGGCACCCCACCCTCATCATAGCCCACTTGAGGGGAATGGGTGGGGCCCACTTGAATGGACGGAGCACCAAACCATGATGTAGGGGGTGATATCCTATTATTAATGGATGATCATGTGTTCTCTAATAACCATGCTCTGATACCACATGTTAGTTTATTATTAACATGAATCCTAAGATCGAGAACATCATGATTATCACATATAGGATTTAATGTTAGATGGATTAAAAATTACCTCCAGAAATCCTGATGCAGAGAGCTAATGAGTCTTTGACTCTTTTTTATAGGTGGAGAGAGGACCAATTATATTCCAATTAGGATCTATGACTCTTTTTATAGGTGGAGAGAGGACCAATTATATTCCAATTATGATTCCATTAATTTAAAGACTCTTTTTTATAGGTGGAGAGGGGACCAATTATATTCCAATTAGGATTTCATTAGTTTTAATCTCAACCGTCCATCAAGGTAGAATTTGTTATGGAACATGAAAACGGGATTCCTATAATGTCCACAATGGAAAGGTAAGGACTTGTGGTCTAAGTAAAAGGCCTAAAGTAATTTCGTTACATTGTTTTCTCACCGATCTTCTTGAGATTGGTGTTGGTGAAGGAGAACATGAGAAGATGAACAGTCCTAAGGCTGAAGCTCTGGTTGTAAGAGGACAGAGCCCTCTGCAGCTCCTTGTCGTCGATGAGCCCGCTCCCGTCCTGGTCCGCCACCTGGAAGCACGCCACGATGCTCGGGTCCGTCCCCGGCGGGAACGCCGACGGCACCAGCGCCGCGAACGGGCTCCCGAACTGAGGCGGCGGAGCATGGTAAGCAGTCGCCGGTCCATGCCCGCCCTGGTACTTGCCCTCCTTCGGCGGCTTCTCGTACGGCGCCGACGGAGCACCGTAGCCGTAGGGTTGAGGCGGCGGGGCGTAGGGAGAGCCGCCATAGGGCTGCCCCGGCGGCAGAGCGCCGTAACCACCGTAGCCGTGTGGGTATCCCGCCATCGAGTGGAGGAGGCGCACGATAGCGAAGCGGGCTCCGAGTTTTGGGAAAAGATTTAGGAGGGAAAGAGAAACGAAATGAGAATTTGAGTGTTTTAAGATAAGAAGCTGGGAGATGTTTAAATGCAGGAGAGAATGCGTTGTGAAGCTGCCACGCGTTTTGTATACGTGCCGTTTGGCTGGCCAACATTGGTTCACACGGTTCAAAACGCACACCGTTTCGATCTCAATTTCTAGGAGGTTCATATTAAAAATCATTGAGTTTTGAAATATTGATATATTAGTCTTTCTTCAACTCGCTCGATTTATTTTCTTATATGATCAAAATTCAGATATTGTCAACATATATGTTTGACTCTGATCAATTTTTACTTTTTGTATGATATCTCATGATATTATGAGATTTATTAGTTTATGTATCATCTACTTTCTTCAACCAATAAGTGAATTCATTTTACACAATACACAAAAAATAACATTTTGTGAGAAATAAATACACATATAACGATAATTTCTCATGTTCTATCACTCCCAAGGTTTTTTTTTTTTTCGTAAGATGTTATATAAAAGTCATGACATCATGAAGACAATCCTATTATATTATGGGATTTACTCTAATATATATTGTTCTCGTGATATTACATGATTTATTCTAATATATATTATTCCTATTATATTATGGGATCTAGGACAAAAAAAATTAAAAAAATATTGACTGAAATCAAAAGATTCTGATTATATAATTCGGTTATAAAATTTAAAAAAAATTAATATGTTAAAATCTCCTTTTTTATATTACTATCGTGGACCAGAACAGCTGAAAAAGTCAAATAGGGTTGGTTTACCTTATCGATTTGGTACCATATGGAACCGGTCTAGTTTCTCCCTACCCCAGTATTGTTAAACAAATTAAAACCCAAAGGTAGTGTTTGGTTCGCTTTAATGAAGGTCGGAATGGAATGGTCATTCCAACGGAATGGTCATTACAGCGTTTGGTTCGCAAAAAAGTGGCAGAATGACCATTACCTCCGGAATTCCATTCCCTTATGTAGAGGAATGGCCATTCCATCCAGGATGGGAAGGAATGGCCATTCCATTCCTTTCTACTTTTTTTGTAGACCACAATACTCTTTTTTATATCTATACATTATTATTATAATAATAAGATTATAATAATAATATAATATATACATTATTATTATTATTATTATTATAAGATTATAAAATAGAAGAACTTGTGTTGGCCCCACCTATATAATAATAATAATATAATCTATACATTATTATTATTATAAGATTATAAAATAGAAGAACTTGTGTGGGCCCCACCTATATAATAATAATATAATATATACATTATTATTATTATTATAAGATTATAAAATAGAAGAACTTGTATGGGCCCACCTATATAATAATAATATAATATATTATTATTATTATTATTATTATTATAAGATTATAAAAGAGAAAAACTTATGTGGGCCCTACCTATATAATAATAATATAATCTATATTATTATTATTATTATTATTATTATTATTATTATAAAATTATAAAATAGAAGAGCTTGTGTGGGCCCCACCTATATAATAATATAATCTATATATTATTATTATCATAAGATTATAAAATAGAAGAGCTTGTTTAGGCCCCACCTATATAATAATAATATAATCTATACATTATTATTATAATATTATAAAATAGAAGAGCTTGTGTGGGCCCCACCTATATAATAATAATATAATCTATATATTATTATTATCATAAGATTATAAAATAGAAGAGCTTGTGTGGGCCCCACCTATATAATAATAATATAATCTATACATTATTATTATAATATTATAAAATAGAAGAGCTTGTGTGGGCCCCACCTATATAATAATAATATAATCTATATATTATTATTATCATAAGATTATAAAATAGAAGAGCTTGTGTAGGCCCCACCTATATAATAATAATATAATCTATACATTATTATTATTATTATTATATTATAAAATAGAAGAGCTTGTGTGGGCCACACCTATATAATAATAATATAATTCATATTATTATTATTATTTATTATTATTATAAGATTATAAAATAGAAGAGCTTGTGTGGGCTCCACCTATATAATAATAATATAATCTATACATTGACTGAGCTAAAGATAAAAAGATAATAAGGGTATTTTGGTCAGTCTTATGTAAATTTTATTCCATTCCAGGACTCATTCCAGTGTACCAAACGCAGGAACATGAATCAACTGGGTTGATTCTTTAGCGTACCAAACGCTGGAATGGAAATGCTTATTCCTGCCTCATTCGATTCCAGACTCATTCCGGTCTCCATTCCATTCCCGTCTACAACCATTCCAGCGAACCAAACGCTACCAAAGAGTTCATAAAAAAAGCAAAAAAGCACAACAAAGGCCATCGAATGTGCCATATGTGAAGAGTAAGAACTGCAGCGTTTTTCTATAGTTTTTTTTTTTTTCAACACCACCATGGTGCACATGTACCCTCCTTGCAGATTCTCTTGGTTAGCCCACTTGGGGCTACTCCAATCACAGGGAAGGTTGGGGTGTTTTATTTTTTTCCCCTTTTTTAATTTCGATGAGATGTACGTATGTGCAAAATTTCAACTTCCTTACATCATCATAGTCTTTCAATTCATAGCCTTCAAAATAGTGGCTTTAGAAAACAGCACTGCTATAGAATTTCAATCCAACAATAAGTGATAGTTCGATGACAGATGTGTGTCATTTTGTGGAGGGAGAGAGGCTAGTGAGTGCTAGGGGTTTGGACTGATCAATTGATCATATGGGTTTTTTCTAAAAAGGAGGTCTGTGATGTCTTTCATGAGAGACGTCCTCGTTCTCAATCCTTTCAAAACATTGCAACAAGAGTCTGAAATTTGAATCTCATCCGTCTATCACACACTTCCTATATCAATGGGATGTGTGGAATTCCACTATGGAGCCCACTAATTAATAATTTGGACAAATTAAAATGAATATTATCCTCTCTAGTAACATATCTTCATATTCTACTTATATAAAAATTAGTCCCACCGTAAGATTGCACACAAGACCAATAACGTGTTAGCACTATCTTATAATTATTCACATATGTATTAATTATGTCATCAATCATGTACTTAATCTTACTATGGGACAAATTCCTACTTAAGTAAAATTTTAGGATACATCATCGCCCGCCGTCCATGAAATTCATTTCCAATAGTATGTGTAGGTGTGACCCACAATAATCGAGGTGCCTTAGAGGACTTATCCAATTGAAGAAGATGATCCGCTGCCTGAAAGCCTGAAAGGGAAGAGCAAACGGTCAGAGGACCCTGGCCTGAGCGGCGTAAGGCTCTCCGATGCCTAAGTCAGTAAGTGAACTGGAACAAAGGAAGGAGAAGAAGAAGAGAGGCAGAGTAACGACCCTCAGGTTTGGATTGTGCGTACCTTGCATGTAAAATGGGGTTCTATTTATAGAGAACTTGGACGATATCTTGGATGATATTTTGGCGTGGGTCCCGTGACTTGATAGGGAAGTCATCATCAGCCCACAAAGTAATAAATGCAGTCCATTCCAGCCCACTTTGCATTTAATGCCAGTCGGATCAGCCCACATCGCATTAAATGCGCGTCATGTTGGGCCTAGATTGTGTTGGACGCCTTTGGCGGTAGAGGTACCATCGGATCCAACCTCGGGCCTTGCCCTGATTTGGCTTCAGCCGCTGGATGCCGCCCTGTCAGTGATCTGGCGAAGATTGTGGACGGCTAGATGTCGCGTCTGTCTCACTGGCTTGTGCCCCTATTCCTCCACGTGTCCGATGACGTGGGGGGCGAAGTGCGCGAGTGGAGATTCTCTCTTGCTTCGGCTTTCGTCCCGGCTTCTTCGGCCGAGGTCGAGCTTTCAGCCGAGGTGGGCACCTGGGCAGCCGAGCTCGGCGCTAGCGGCTCGGACCTGTCTGACTTCGGCTGAGGCCTCTGTCCTGGTAGCCGAGGTGAGTCTGGTGCCACGTGGATGGCACGCGGATGGCACGTGAGGCACGTGAGAATGCTTAGTCCCATTTGATGGCTGTGATTAGCGTAATCCTGGAGCTTTGAAAATCTCCCCACACAATTGCCCCCTAGCTTGTGACCTCTTAAGCGTCCTAGCCTTTAGGGGTCGGCCGTCTGGAGATGCAGCGATCATTGCCTGATGTCGTTTCAACTTTTCTAAGGCAATAAATGCTTCGTCCTGTCCGTCCTGGGAAGCGAACCGACGGCTACACGTGTAGCTTCTTCACTGATTGCGCTGTCTCATTGATGGAACAGGCGCGGATTGCGAAATCCGTCTCTTCGAATTCGAAAGTGGCGCCCAAAGAGGGTTTTCTTTCTATAAATAGGGTCATCTCCTTTCTTTCTTTTTTCTGATTTCCTTTGCCCTTGCCTTTGATTTCTGCTCTGTTCTTCGAGATCTCTCTGGCGAGGACAACCGTAGGACGTGCCCAGACATGTTCTTGACTCGCCCTCCTGTTTCTGTAAGTAACTTCGTGCCCCTGTCTGTTTTTTAGGGCTTTTTCACCTTTAGGGTTTCTTTCCGCTATCTTCTTCTTTTAGACATGGGCACCCCTAGGTTTCGGTTAGATACAGACGAGGGCATAGCTAGGTTTATGGCTACTTACAACATCCCGGAGGGAGTTCGCCTCAGGCCGGCAGATCCCATCGACTATGCCACGCGCGGCTGGTCCTGCGGCTGGATACCGTTCCCTCTGATCTCCGTGATCAAGGGCGGGGTCAGATTTCCTCTGCACCCCCTGCTTAGGGCCTGCCTCAGCGTGTGGTCGATTACCCCGTGCCAGCTGATTCCCAATGGCTTCAAAGTCATCATGGGCACGGCAAAACTGAATGAGATCTTGGGGACCAACTTGGGTGTCCATGACATCGAGGACGTCTATGACATCTGCAAGGCTGGGGGAGACAATTATTATCTCCGGGTGAAGCAGCGCCGAAGAGACTTCGTCCTGGCCTTGGAGGATTCCAGTAAGAACGCTGAGGAAGACCTCTTCTGCGTGTCGGGGGACTGGGAATTCGGCGCTGGTGAGGATAGGAGACTGATGGTCCCTCGCCACCCCGGGGCCATCCCAAGTAAATACTGCTTCTTTTCTCTGTTTATTTTGCTCAACCTTTATGTTGCCGAGCTGATATTCTTTGTTGTTTGTGGCGCAGAACTGCACGCGAGGCGACGCCGGGCTGTGAGCGAAGGCTGGAGGAAGAACGTTGACGACCATAAGAAGGTCGAGAGATATAAAGGGCACGAGACCAGATCGGCCTGGAAGCTGCTGGGGTATACGCCGAGGTACCGCGGCCACTACAGGAGAATCGGAGCAGCTCCGGAGGACGAGCCGCAGCCTGATCATCCTCATGCCACCTTGGCCGTGCCTGCCGGGGTTCCTTTGATCGACCCTGCTGCGAGCCGAGCTGCGTCTGGCGCTGAGGCATCCACTTCTTCCAGCTCAGGGTCACCAAACCTGAGGGAGATAGTAGACGCCTATTCGTCCGACCAGGAGGAAGGAATGGAGGGAGGTTCGAGAGTGCCTGGTACCAAGGATCTGGCGGCCAAGTTCAGGCAAAGATCCTCTTCTTCTGTGACACCTTCGTCTGCCAGCACCCGCGCGGCTTCGGGCTCGGGGGGTGTTGCTGCCACTTCTGCTCCTGCCACCGCTCCGAGCAAGGGAGCGCGGAGACGCTCGCCGGATCGCCCAAGGGAGGGGTCCCTGCACAGGAAGAGGTCCAAGGCAGGCGAGAAGGACTTAGGGGCTGAACAGCCTCCGAAGAGTAAGACACCTGCGCGAGCTCCCGGGGGCAAGGCTCCGCCTGAGAAAAATGCGCCGGCCAGCAAGGTGACTGGCGGGGCGGCTCGCGAGCTCACCATCTTGGTAGGGCAAGGGTCCGGATCGGCTTCCGGATCTCGTACTGCCCCTGCGACATGGCGACCCAAGATGGAGGCGCAGCCCGGGAAGCCTCTAAACGTCGAGGACCGGTTGATGGGGAACACCGACGTCATTGGAGCCCTCGCAAAAGCTTGTGCCTTGCCGCGAGACATGGAAGTGCACGCGAGGTATGACAACGAAAGCCTGTTGGTCTCGGCGATTCAGGCTGCTCTTTTGGTAAGTATCTTCAACGCCTTTCTTCAAGTGCTTTAGTTCGGCTGCTTTTATTTGACTCACTTTTTCCTTTTGCAGAACGTGCAGAGACTCCTGGCAGTGATGGAAAGGAGTGACAAGAACGTTGCGATGGTCACCCAGTTGGAGTCTGAGAGGGAGAGGCTGAAGAAGGAGCTGGAAGAGCTGAGGAAGAGCAGCGCCGAGGCGACCGCTCAGTGGAGGTAGCTCTGGTCAGCGTCACTGAACTGACGTCGAAGACTCATCAACTAAAGGGTGATATCTAGACGAAGACTAAGAGGATCGCCGAGCTGGAGTCGGAGCTGGCTAGAGCGAGGTCTGAAACGACGGCTGAGGCGACGAGGCTGCGCGGCGAAGTGCTACCCGGGCGCGCAGAAATCGAGAGGCTGAAGGCGGGGAGTGCCGAGCTGAAGAAGGAGAATGCTGGTCTCAAGGCTTCTCTGCTATCCGAGGCACAGTCCTCTTTCCAGAAGGGGGTGGACCAGGCCACTGAGGAGTATGAGATGCAGGTGGAGGAGATCACCTCCATTTTGTTCGAGGAAGGGTGCTTGGCCGCACTGAGGCGTGCTGGGGTTCCTGAAGACCACTCGGTCTACCAGAACTTGCCAAAGTACGCCGACCCAGTTCCTGAGCCGAGCTCCGCACCTTTAGGCGAGAGTGCCCCAGTCCATGCCCCTGCAGCTGATCCTGTCTCGGATGGCGCTCCAACTGTTCCGCCCACCAGTGATGCCCCGGTTGCGCCTCAAGGTGAAGCTCTTTCTGCCCCTGCTGCTGGTGATGCACCAGACAAGGCTGCAGTCGTAGCCAAGACCGCTGGTTCATCAGAGTCGGTGATCATACTGGTGGAGTCGCCGAAGCCGCAGTAGCTACATCCTGCTCTTGCTTTTGCTCTTTGTAATCTTTCTTTTCTATCTTTTGCATGTAACTCTCAGCTCTGTAATGTCCTTCACTTTTAATGAAAAACAGGGCTCTTTTACTTATGCATTTTCTCTCCTTCCCTTTCTTTTTTGAGTTTGGCTCCTTTATGCTTGAGTCCGGCTGAGTGCCTTCAATGTGACGTGATGTGAGAGCCTTGAGTCGGAGAGAGTACCGAACGATCTTCATAGTTATCTGTGCTGATTCTCCGTATTCTGAAGACCATAAATAGCAGTAAGTGTGGCGGCATGGCCAATGAGGAAAACGAGCGGATGGCTCCAAGTGGTGTCATCAGAACCGCTGGTCAGCATATAGGAAGACGTGCACCTCACGTAAGGCGTGGGAGAGCAAGCCTCATAATTCCCTTCGAAGACCGGGCCCTTCTTCTCCCTATAAATAGGAGTGGCAAGCTCGCCATGGGAGAGAAAAAAGAACCAGGACATCTGGCAGTCATGCTTGGTAGAACATTAGGAATATTTGACCCGGGGGGAGCCCTTGCGCTAGAAGACGGCTTCCTCTAAGGGGGACAATTTGTCGTAGTCTGTGCGCTCTCTGAAGACGATCCTCGTGGACTACGCGCTCTCTGAACGTGGGTCCACGGCCAACCCTCTCCGACGCGGCTGCATTGGAATCTTTGCAGTCGTGGGTTGGTGGCGCCCCGCGCGTTTGGGGGTCTTGTTTTCATCCCACAGGATCCTGCGTGGAACCATGCTGCAGATCTTCTTGTGGGATGTCAAGACCTCCGAGCGGCGGGCAGGATCGAGAGGTCCTCGGGCTGAGGGGGCTCTTTTTTCCAAAGTTTGGTCTAACCGACCACATGGTATTGTAGAGCTCTATGAGATTCAGAGTCTTCAAGCTTGCAATCTAAAGGGCGTTGAAGAGCTCAGGATGCTGAAGACCGGACTGAAGAGTCAGTGAAGATCAGAGCCTCCCAGCCTTCATTTCTTTTTCTGTCTTCAGAGGATTGCGAGCCTTCTTGCTGTATTTTGTTTCCTTTTTTATAACCCTTGTAACGAAGCAATTACAATAAATAAAAAGAACAATCTTTCTGATCATACAATCTGTGTACAGTACATCTGCATTCTTTTTTGCTTTTCTTGTATTGTTTTGTGATACGCGTATTTTTGTGCTGCTTTTTTGCACTTCAGTGCTTGCACTGCTCTTTTTCTTTCGAAGACTGTCATTGGCCGAAATGGACCACCATGGTCCGAGACAAACTGTCTTTTGCTGAGATGAACACAAAGTCTTGAGGGTCTCGGCTGCACGAGCCTGAGTTCGGGAATGATCTCGAGGGGTGTATGAACCCGGAATTTAGGAAGCGACTGGATGTATGAATCCGAAGCCTCTCCCAGGGTTAGGAACCCAAACTTTAGGAAACGACCAGATATATGAATCCGAAGCCTTTTCCAGGGTCAGAGACCCAAACTTTAGGAAACGACTGGATGTATGAGTCCGAAGCCTTTTCCAGGGTCAGGGACCCAAACTTTAGGAAACGACCGAGTGTATGAAGCCGAAGCCTTTTCCAGGGTCAAGGACCCAAACTTTAGGAAACGACCGAGTGTGTGAACCCGAAGCCTTTTCCAGGGTTAGGGACCCAAACTTTAGGAAACGACCGAGTGTATGAACCCGAAGCCTTTTCCAGGGTCAAGGACCCAAACTTTAGGAAACGACCGAGTGTATGAACCCGAAGCCTTTTCCAGGGTCAAGGACCCAAACCTTAGGAAACGACCGAGTGTATGAACCCGAAGCCTTTTCCAGGGTCAAGGACCCAAAATTTAGGAAGTGACTGGATGTATGAATCCGAAGTCTCTTCCAGGGTCAGGGACCCAAAGCTGCCGAACTCAGATGAGGCGAGATGACATAGATTGATGACAGGGCAAATGCTGCTTTCATTGATTCTGAGCCTCATGTTACATCTTTAGAAATAGAATTTCTTCAAGTGGGATGCATTCCATGGTCTTGGCAACGCTTGCCTTCTAAGTCTTCGAGCTTGTAGGATGATCGTCCTGCCAGTGAGATCACCCTGAATGGGCCATGCCAGTTTGGGGCCAGCTTTCCTTCGTTCGGATCTTTGTCAGCTGGCAGGGTCTTCTTCAGAACCAGCTCTCCTATGGAGAAACTTCTTTCTCTGAATTTTTCATTATATCCTCTGGCTAGCCGCTGCTGATAGTCAGTCAGTCGTAGGGCTGCTGCTTCTCGACGCTCGTCCGCCAGGTCCAGCTCAATTGCCAAGTTTGTCTCGTTTCGGCCTTGGTCGACCAACTCTGTCCTCAGGGTGGGGAGGCCAATTTCTAAGGGAATGACCGCCTCCATCCCGTAGGCCAGAGAGAAAGGTGTCGCCGAGGTGGAGCGCCTTGGAGTCGTTCTATATGCCCACAGCACGCTGGGAAGCTCCTCTACCCATCTCCCTTTTGCCTTGTCTAACCGCTTCTTCTGGCCGTCCAGGATTATCTTGTTAGAAATTTCAGCCTGGCCATTGCTCTATGGATACGCCGGAGTGGAGTAATGGTTTCTTATGCCATGCTCTTGGCAGAAGTCCTTGAAGGATTTGGAGTCGAACTGAGTCCCGTTGTCCGAAATCAGGGTCCTGGGGATGCCCAACCTCGTTATGATGTTTTTCCATACGAAGTTCCTGGAGTCCCTATCAGTGATGGAGGACAGCGGCTTAGCTTCTATCCACTTCGTGAAGTAGTCCGTAGCAACTATCAGCCATCTTTTGTTCCCTGGAGCTCGGTGGAGAGGCCCCACAATGTCCAGTCCCCATTGAGCGAAGGGCCATGGACTAGAGAGGGGACTCAGGTCTTGCACTGGCTGATGAAGAGAGTGGGAGAACTTCTGGCATTTCTCGCATTTCCTGGCGTATACCTGCGCATCCTTCTGCATGTAGGGCCACCAGTAACCTTGACTTATTGCCCTGTAGGCCAATGATCGGCCCCCGATGTGACTGCCACAGATTCCTTCATGGATCTCATACAGGAAGTTGTCCACCTTGCTCGGATGGACGCATTGGAGGTAGGGACCCGTGAAGGATTTTCTGTAGAGTTTGCCTTCGGGAGATAGCCAGAATCGAGCTGCCTTGAGTCTGATTCGATGGGCTTCAGTCTTGTCCTCGGGGAGCTGGTCATCCCTCAAGTAAGAGATGATTGGGTCCATCCAGCTCGGGCTGAGATCAGCACAAAGGACTTGCCGAGATGAGTGGAGCTCTAGGCTTAATCTTGATATCGATCCAACCTCGACAGTCCTTTTCTTTCTTGCTTCGACAGCGGAGGCCAGGTTTGCAAGCGCATCAGCATGCGTGTTGGTATTTCTGGAGATCTGCCTGACTTAGGCTGTATGGAAATGAGAGAGTAGTTTTTTCGCGAGGGCTAAGTAGGCCGCCATCCTGTCGTCCCTGGCCTGGTAGTCTCTAGCGAGCTGGCTAGTTACCAGTTGCGAATCGCTGAAGATCACCATGTGCTGGGTTCCAAGGATTTGGGCGCTGTTCAACCCTGCTATCAGTGCTTCATACTCTATTTCATTGTTTGTTACTTTGAAATCCAAGGTGAAGGCTTGCTCTATGACCAGTCCCTCTGGCGATTGGAGGACTATGCCGGTGCCAGCTCGCTTGGAGGTGGACGAACCGTCAACAAAGACCTTCCATGCCGAGGCGGGAGCTTGTTCGACCTCGGTAACTTCAGGCTCATGCCCTATGCCCCCCAGTTCCGTGCCGGACTGGGGCGGAGCCGAGCTTGGCGAGACGAACTCTACAATGAAGTCTGCTAGAATCTGGGCTTTGATCGCAGTCCGGGGACGGTACTGAATGTCATACTACCCCAGTTCGACTGCCCATTTTGAGATTCGCCCTGAAAAGTCAGCTTTTTTGAATATAGAACGGAGTGGACGCTCCGTGATCACCACAATGGTGTGTGATTGGAAATAATGGGAGAGCTTACGGGAGGCGCTGACGAGTGCCAGTGCGAGCTTCTCCAACAAAAGGTATCTGGCCTCGCCATCAAGCAGGATCTTGCTTGTATAGTAAATTGGCTTTTGGACTCCTTCGTCCTCTCTTATGAGGACGGAGCTCACCGCATGATCCGAGACCGCAAGATATAGATACAAAATCTCCCTTTGAGTTGGGGTAGAGAGTAAGGGTGGTGAAGACAAATAAGTTTTAAGTGCTGCCAACGCTTGGTCGCACTCGGGGGTCCATTGAAATTTTAAATTTTTTCTCAGAAGCTGAAAGAAAGGCCTGCACTTATATGATGATCGGTTGATGAAGCGATTGAGTGCTGCAGCCATGCCTGTGAGCTTCTGGACCTCCTTTGTAGTAGATGGGCTCTGGATGCCCAAGATTGCAGTAATCTGGTCCGGGTTGGCCTCTATTCCCCTCCGCGTTACCAGGCTTCCGAGGAACTTGCCAGAAGCTACGCCGAAGGCGCACTTGGAAGCATTTAGCTTGAGCTTGAACGCGCGAAGGATGCTGAAGACTTGGGCCAGATCCGCCAGATGGTCGCTGGAGTGCTTGGACTTGACGACCATGTCGTCAATGTAGACTTCCACCGTCTTGCCGAGCTGAGCCTGGAACATCTTTGTCACGAGGCGCTGATATGTTGCCCCCGCGTTCTTCAGCCCGAAGGGCATTACCTTGTAGCAATAAGTGCCGCGGGGGGTTATGAATGCGGTTTTCTCCTCGTCTGGCTCATACATCGGAATCTGATGGTAGCTTCTGTAGGCGTCGAGGAAGTTCATTCTGTCATGGCCGGCGGTGGCGTCGATCATCTGATCAATCTTTGGAAGGGGGAAACTGTCCTTAGGGCAGGCCCTGTTGAGATCGGTGAAGTCCACACACACCCTCCATTTGCTAGTCTTCTTCTTAACCACCACAGTATTGGCCAGCCAGACCGGGTACTGGACCTCCCGGATTGTGCCTGCCTCCAGCAACTTGTTGACTTCTTCGACTACCGCGTCTGTCTGCTGTAACCCCGTCCTTCGGGCTCTCTGTACCACTGGCTTGTGGCTGGGACCCACATTGAGCTTGTGGCACATGACCTCGGGGTCGACCCCAGGCATTTCGCTCGAGGTCCAAGTGAAGACATCCATGTTCTGCATTAGAAACCTTGAGAGCCCGGCTCTCTCTTCGTCTGGCAGCTGAGTGCCGATCAGGAAAAAACTGTCAGGGTCTGCTGAGTCGAGCCTGACCTCGACTAGGTCTTCTATACTCTTCTTGTCAGGGTCTCGGCCGATCTCATCTAGACCCTTTTCGAACTCTGGCAGGTTGACGCGCTCTGGCTCCTTCTTTGCGGGGACCACGGACAGCATGCACTACCTGGCTAGCTGCTGACCTCCTTCCTGTGACCACCTCCATCTTGTCCTCCTTGTCTTCGAGTACGAACTTCAGCTTCTGGTGAAGGGAGGAGGGGACTGCTTCCAGCTTGCAGAGCCACGTTCTGCCCAAGATGACATTGTAGGGAGAAGGGGCGTCCACGACTAGAAAGTCGACCAACACGGAGGCTCCGCCCACTCGGGTTTCCAGGGTGATTTTACCCTTGGGATAGACTGGTTTGGCGGATAACCCTAGCAAGGGCGCACGGACCACCGTGAGGTCAGCTTCTGAGAGATTCATCTTCTTAAAGCACTCATAGTAGAGGACCTCAGAAGAGCTGCCGGAGTCGATGAGGATCCTCTTCACAGTGAAGTCCTTCAGCTTCATGGTCAAGCGCAGAGGGTCGTTGTGAGGAAGTTGGATTCCCTCCAGATCTTTGTCTGAGTATGAGATTGCTGGTCAGTCACGGCGCGCTCTCTTGGGCGCTGGCCCGAGTTCGGCTCTCATCACCTCCTTCCCGTGCGAGGCCCGCCTGGCTTCGGCACGAGCCTGAGGGCTGTCTCGAGCTGAGGGAGAGGGGGCTGAGGGCGCCTGGTGGATCACATTAATGATCTTTTCAGAGTCTTCACTGTCTGGATCCCTAGTTGCGCTCTGATGAGCTCGGCTGCCGCCGCCGCTGCCGACGTCTCCTGCCTTCACGAACTGGAATTTCAGAGTTCTGCATTCCTCGGTCCTGTGCCCGTTACCCTTATGGTAGGCACAGAACTTGGTTTGGTCATGGGTGGAGGGATCGCCTGGCAAGGGACGAGGCCACTTGAACAATGGCTGGGTCTTGACTTTGTTCATAACCTGGTGGATTGGCTCCTTGAAGACGATGTTCATATCCTGGTAGGTGTCGGAGGGAGGTCTGGCCCTCCTGCTGCCACCGGACCTGGACGCTGAGGCTCTCGCCGAATTGGAGACCCAGGCTTGCTTCGGCTCTTGCTTCTGCTGGTATGGCTTCCTACCCCACTGCTGGGGCTGGCTGCTTCTTTCCTTAGGTTCCGGGCCTGCGTTCTCCTGGCCTTCCTCCTCCCGAGCCCGGATTTCGTCCTCCTCCCGGGCGATATAGCGTTTTATCCGGGACATCAAGGCCGGCATGGAGGGAGCGGGATCTCCAGCTAAATCTTTCCGCAGCTCGTGCCCTGGTAACAGGGCATTCCGGAAGGCGAAAATCGCCACCTCTTCTCTGGTATCCTCGATTTGGCTGTAAATTGCCCAGAACCGCTGGGCGAACTGGGTGAGGGTCTCGCCCTGCTTCATCTTTAGAGCGAGGATATCAGCATCGGTCTTGGGGACGACGCTGTAGGCTTGGAACTTCTTCAGGAAAGAGAGCTGGAGTTCTCTCCAACTCGAAATAGACTTTTCCGGTAGAGCGCAGAATCACTTCAGAGGGAGGTCACTCAAACTGGAGGAGAAGATTTTTCAGTTGAGGTGGCCCTCGTTCCCCCATATGGACATCTTTTGGGAGAAGTGACGGAGGTGAGCGGATGGGTCAGACAATCCGTCGTAGGGGACGAACCGTGGGACTGAGTACTTCTTGGGTAAGGGAGTCCTCTCGATGTCCCGTGTGAAGGGAGAGGCCCCCAGATCGGTGGGGCCACAGATATCTTACTGGTCCCGCATCTCCAGGTTGTGCTGAAGAGCTAGTCTGATGCGCTTGTCGAGCCGCTCCTGCTCGTCGTCCTTCTCTGGCGTCACCGCTCTTGGCTTTCGCTTCGAATGGCCTCGGCTATGGTGGCCATGAGCTCGTCCGTCGCGGCCACGATGGCTATGGGTGTTGCTCGAGCCCTCATCGTGAGCATGGCTGCGCTTCTGATCCAGAAAGGCTCTTAGATCCTCTCGGGATGGCTGGACTACCTTGCTCTGGACAGCTCTCTTTTCGCCTTGGGGCTCTGAGGGCTGCCTTAGAGAGGCAGTTTGTACCGCCCTGAGCTGCTGCTGGAGCTGGAGGATTATTTGTTCCTGCTCCTGGAGGAGAGCGTTTTGGGCTGCGATGTCTCCTCCAACATCAGGGGGTTGCACACGGCGTGGCTCCTCCACCGCCGCAGCTTTGCCTTTGAGAGGGCGCTCATGTCGACGCTCGTCCCGTTGGGGAGGCGCGACTTCCTCGTCAGAGCACGAGGTCTCGACTCCCTCTCGGAAGGGAATCTCGACGAAGGGTCGCGAGCCTACGCGCTCTTCGCCTGCAGACGCGCCATGGTCCTCCAGACCGTCCCTGAGGCTGGATGCCGCCCTGTCAGTGATCTGGCGAAGATTGTGGACAGCTGGATGTCGCGTCTGTCTCACTGGCTCGTGCCCCTATTCCTCCACGTGTCCGATGATGTGGGGGGCGAAGGGCGCGAGTGGAGATTCTCTCTTACTTCGGCTTTCGTCCCGGCTCCTTCGGCCGAGGTCGAGCTTTCAGCCGAGGTGGGCACCTGGGTAGCCGAGCTCGGCGCTAGCGGCCCGGACCTGTCTGACTTCGGCTGAGGCCTCTGTCCTGGTAGCCGAGGTGAGTCTGGTGCCATGTGGATGGCACGTGAGGCACGTGAGAATGCTTAGTCCCATTTGATGGCTGTGATTAGCGTAATCCTGGAGCTTTGAAAATCTCCCCACACAGTCTGGATTATCAATAGATAGGTACCACAGTGGGGTTACACACATCCTAACGTGTGGGAGATAATACACTCAGGGGATCCGATTCCGGACATTGCACTGCCGGCATGTTCATGGGACCACCAGATGAATTAAAGGAAGGCCTGTCTCATGGTCTTGCTAAGCATCAGTGTATTCAGGTTCGGGCTACACACTACACTCCACTGAAGCTAGATACGAAAGTCTAATGATCAGGTCCAAAAGATTGGTTCATACTTCATATCCTATTTGTGTTGTCCAATCTCAAAATTCTCATTTGACCAATTTGGACGTCGACATGCCGACTCTGAAACTTCCATTTGCACCTAATGTGGCTAATGGGCCCAATTTTCAAGTGTTCTTCCTATGAAAAATAAGAGCATGTTTCCTTATTAGAGTAGGCGTTTCAAGTCTCATACTTAATGGGGAAGTTGTTTCATGAATTTGACCTACACCAAAATTGTAATTGCATTTGAATCAATGATGTTGACACTGTGGGCGTGTGCAACCAGCTGCATTTGTGTTTTCTTAAGAGTTTCGGTCTTGCAGGGAAGCCCTGGCACGGCAAATGCATGTGACCTCACTTCAACTTGTTAGAATATTTATACATTAGGCTGCTGTCAGAAGAAGATGTAAGGCCAAAACCGTTTTTGACAGAAAATCTGTCAAGTTGAGACAGAAGCATGTCTCGCTCTAGCAAGACACATGCTCGCTATAGCGAGCTGGGCGCAGGAGTTCAAGTTCGTTCAGAACTCTTTTAAAGAGTTGCAAAGGGACTTCTTTCCTGATGAGATTATTTATAGGAGTCTTAAGCACGAACTTAGGCCTATAAATTGGGTGATTATCTCAACCCAAAGTTGAAACACAACACACACAAGAAGTTAATTCCCTCTTGATCTGAGTAGAGATATCCTAAGAGAGATTTCCTTGTTTCTCTAGAGCCATTGAGAGATTGTTCTGAAGGACTGCTCTAGAAGGTTTTGTTGCTTCTACTCTCTTGTAGAAGATTGATCATCTTGGTGGACAAGGTGCGAGGAGATCAAGTAAGGAGAACGGTGCACGGTGGAAGTCATGTTAGTGGATTCTGTGCAAGAACAACTACAGTCCTGAGGTCGAGGTACAGACTGAGGTACAGGAGCTTGTGAGTATATCTTGTAAACTGTTCGTGAACTCTTGATTTCTGGTTCGTGGTTTTTCTCCCGGAAAGGGTTTCCACGATAAAATTGTCTGCCTTCTTGTGGTGTGTGATTGGTAGATAGCTAGTTCTATATTGTTTGATTGGTTTATTTCCGCTGCATTGATTGGTTAAATTAGAACTAGTAATTCATTCTAGTGGTACCTAAAAAACCTTCACGTGGTATCAGAGCGGGTTACACTATTTTATTGTGTTGATCCATAATTGCTAGAATGGATATCTACCGCGAAGGCACTTCAACCAATAAGCCTCCTCTGTTGGATGGTAGCAATTATGCTTATTGGAAAGCCAGGATGATTGCCTTCTTGAGAGCCATAGATCTGAAAGTTTGGAAATCTGTTGAGAATGGCTATTCTTTGCCCACTATTACTGCTGATGGGGTAACTGATCCCAAACCTGAAGATAAGTGGACTAAGGAAGAAGAGTTGGCTGCCACTTGTAACTCTAGGGCTTTGAATTCTATTTATAATGGAGTTAATATGTCAGAGTTTCGTAGAATTTCTACATGCACTACTGCAAAAGAAGCTTGGGATATTCTACAGACTGTACATGAAGGGACCGACACTGTCAAACAGTCGAAACTTCAGAAATTGTATACAGCCTTCGAAACCATAAAGATGGAAGATGATGAAACTTTTGATGATTTTAATTCGAAGCTGAATGCAATTGTGAATGATACCTTTACTTTAGGAGAACCAATTCCTGAAAACAGAATTGTTAAAAAGATTTTGAGGTCTCTCCCAGAAAGGTTTGATGGAAAGGTTGTGGCTATAGAAGAAAATAAAAATCTGAATACACTCAAAGTTGATGAGTTGGTTGGCAACCTACAAACTTTTGAAGCAAACCTTAGGTCTAATGGGACGACAAAATCTCAAGGTATTGCTTTGAAAGCATTTAAGGAATCATTCAAGAAAGCATCTAATGAATCATATAAGAAAGCTGCAAGCGATTCAGATTCCGATTCAGAGGAAATTGATCCCCAAGTTGCTGTACAATTCATTGAGCAATTTAAACTTTTTATGAAGGGACAGAAAACCGATGTGAAGATCCCTAAAATTTCTGGAAAGAAGAAGTCTTTTAAAGGGATTCAATGTTATGAGTGTCAAGGCTATGGACACATTGCTAATGACTGTGGAAACAAAAAATCTCAAAAGAAGGCTTTGAATACTACTTGGGAAGATAAAACTTCTGATGAGAATGATGAAAATCCTAAGTCTGACACTGGCTAGGGGAAGTTTATTGCTTTTATGGCAACTTCTAGTTCTGTTGCTTCCCATGTTTCTTCTGAAGCTGAGACTGATCAAGATACTGAGTCAGAGGAAGAACTAGATTGGAAAGCTAAATATGAAATACTTTTCAAGAAAACCATGAAGATGGTTAAAGTGAATGAAAAAGTTACTATTAATTGGCAAATGTATGAAGAACAGAATACCTCCTTGAAAGCTGAACTTGCAGATTCACTTGAAAAATTACAAAAACTGGAGGATGAAAATAACAAGTTGGCTAACAAACTGACTGCAGAATCACAAAAGTGTGTCTTGCTTGATTCTGATATGAAGACTTTGAAAGCAGAGAATTTTGATCTGAATGGAAAACTCAAGATGGTTCTATCTGAGTTTGACACTGCTAAAGCTTCATTGAATAGGATGAACACTGGATCGAGAAAATTAGATGACATCATGTGCAGTCAAAAGGCAAACACTGATAAGCATGGTATTGGCTACGCTAACGGAGCATCCACTTCAAATGCCAAAGGTAAAAATTATTTTGTTAAAAATTCAGTTATTACTAATCCGGTTGTTAGTGTTGCAAAGAAAGCTCCAACGAAGCAGAATGTGTTACGTCCTGAACGAATCTCCACTTGTCATCATTGTGGAATTAAATGACACATTCGACCCCATTGCAACAAGCTGCGAAGTTTACCGAATCAAAAGCAATGGAAAACACAGAAGACTGAGCTAAACAAGAAGAATACCAAAGCTGTCTGGGTCAAGAAAGAAGACCTCTCTTCTATATTGGTACACACTTTGCTGAAATATTTAAATTTACAAGTGTGTGTACCTAAGCTTCATCACCCCTGATCTGCAAGATCAAGCCCCCACCCCAGTGCTGATACGGAGATCTTTCTAAGGGGCAGTCAATATTGAGGGGGAGCTACTGCATCCAGGTTGACAGAAGCTGCATGATAATATTTGTTTGTCAATTATGGACAAAAATAGGGGGAGAAGAATGGAGCTAGGGGGAGCTACAAGCCAAGGCAATTCAAGAGGTACATGTTCAAGCAAAGGGAATATATGATCTATAAAGCTGATTTTTTTTATTTTAAAATTCAATGTATTTTGGGTTTTACTTTTGGGTAGATTAAATTATATTTTTTCTAGGGATTTTGTCCAAGAGTTGCCAAAAGGGGGAGATTGTTAGAATATTTATACATTAGGCTGCTGTCAGAAGAAGATGTAAGGCCAAAACCGTTTTTGACAGAAAATCTGTCAAGTTGAGAAAGAAGCATGTCTCGCTCTAGCGAGACACATGCTCGCTATAGCGAGCTGGGCGCAGGAGTTCAAGTTCGTTCAGAACTCTTTTAAAGAGTTGCCAAGGGACTTCTTTCCTGATGAGATTATTTTTAGAAGTCTTAAGCACGAACTTAGGCCTATAAATTGGGTGATTCTCTCAACCCAAAGTTGAAACACAACACACACAAGAAGTTAATTCTCTCTTGATCTGAGTAGAGATATCCTAAGAGAGATTTCCTTGTTTCTCTAGAGTCATTGAGAGATTGTTCTGAATGACTGCTCTAGAAGGTTTTGCTGTTCTACTCTCTTGTAGAAGATTGATCATCTTGGTGGACAAGGTGCGAGGAGATCAAGTAAGGAGAACGGTGCATGGTGGAAGTCGTGTTAATGGATTCTGTGCAAGAACAACTACAGTCCTGAGGTCGAGGTACAGACTGAGGTACAGGAGCTTGTGAGTATATCTTGTAAACTGTTCGTGAACTCTTGATTTCTGATTCGTGGTTTTTCTCCCGAAAAGGGTTTTCATGGTAAAATTTGTGTCTACCTTCTTGTGGTGTGTGATTGGTAGATAGCTAGTTCTATATTGTTTGATTGGTTTATTTCCGCTGCATTGATTGGTTAAATTAGAACTGATAATTCATTCTAGTGGGTCCTAAAAAACCTTCACAACTCAATTATTCAAGGAAATGGTGCAGCAGAAAAAACTGCAACTGACAAACGCGATGCACACACCAATCAAGTAATCACACAATGAACATGGCAAATATTTATAAATTAAGATAAATATGCCTACGTCCATGGAAAAGAAAAACTCATTTTTATTCCTTTTTACGTCTCTCACGGATTACAGTTATAAGATACATTATAATATGTACATCTTTGGGGTATGGCCCAAAGATTCATCTGTTGAATGAACTTTGGGGTATGGCCCACAAGCGGGTCCCACTAATTGGTAGGTTTTGATTGACCAACAATAACAACTAAGCTACACGTATGGTAGAAGAAGCAATGGAGTAAGAAAAATAAATAGAAAACTATAAGTGGAGACTAGAAAGAAGATGCTGATGCCACACAATTTGGTTGAATTGAAGAACATTTTGTCCTTAATCGCTAGTATAAAATGCTCTTGTTTCTTCGGAGGACTGCTTTTCTCCTTTCTCACGCAGCCTGCTTCTAGAAGAAAGATCTAAACAGTCAACATCCGTGATTAAGTTGGTGGAAGACTACCACAAAAGCAGTCACACAAATGGTTCTAAAGTTGGGCCTGGACTTTGAGCTGGATCCTGACCCGGTTAATATTTTGTAGCTGGATCGGAACACATGCCTAATGTGTAGAGCCTGGGCCAATTAGAAACACCAATGGGATTAAATTGGTCTCGACCAAACTCTAGGCCTGACTAAGGACAATTTGTGGGCCTTGTTGGGACTTAGTAATCAGGTAGAGATGGAGGGTGGTTAAGTCAATACATGGATGAGGGTTTTGTTAAAGAGAAAAAGAAGGAGAAGGAGAAGAATTCAAAAGAAGGAGAAGGAGAAGGAGAAGAATTAGTCTAACGATGGATACTTTGAGATTTTAAAACTTAAAAAAATAGTAATGGAAATACATGATAAATTTAGTATTAAAATGCACTGGGGAGTAGGGTTGTAAATGGGTACCCGATTCTCCGATTACCCGAAGGTTCCGACCCGTTAGGATCCGGGTCTGGGTCCTTATTTTGGTCCCGATAAGAAAATGGTTTCGGTTCCGGATCCTTTTTTTGGAACCGATACCTAAACGGTTCCGGTTCCGGATCCACAGTGGCTCAGACCCGTGGACCCGAGACCCGACCCAATATATACTAACATAAGGTTACTTTATTATGTGAGAACAGAACCCCTTTTACTTTTCTACATCTCATTGCCTGTTTGGATGTGATTTCTGAGTTTTTGGTTAAAAGTGTCTGTTGTTGATAGACAAAATGTCACATTAGTATTTGTAGGTACGTGATCCAATTGAAATGTGAAAAAAGCATAATTTTTTTAAAGAAAAATACAGGTATTAGTCTAGACCCGGAACCGGAACCAAACCCGCCTCACAAACGGTTCCGGTTCCGGTTCTGGTTCCCATTATTCTTAACGGTTCCGGTTCCGGTTCCGGTTCCCCTTCTTAGAAAACGGTTCCGGTTCCGATTCCACCCTGGACCCGAACCGGAACCGACCCGTTTACAACCCTACTGGGGAGTAATAATTGAATGTATATCGATATAGAATGTTTATTTATTATCAGTTGGGAGGAGGAGTTGGTGGTGGTGTGGTGCGTGTTGGGTTGGATAGATCACAAGGAGGCTTTTGATGCCTTTTGGTAAAAATAATTTGTCTTTATAGAACGGGCGGTTGCCCACGTAGTTGGAACCCTACCTCTCATCCCGATTATTAGGGTCGATCCATGAGTCTCTTCCTGTATTTGCAAGTGCTCTTTCCCTGCATGTGCATGTGTCCTCTCCTCCCATGTGCAAGTGCTCTATCACAGTGTGTGCGGTACTCTCAATTCTAATCCTACCTTTCATTGTTCTACCATACATCCATCTCAACATTCCATCTCTATTACACTAATTTTGCACATGTATTGCTTCTTCATTGACTAGCATATTGCTTCATAGGTTACAGCTGATCTAATTGCTATGATGTAAATTTTTTTTTTTCTTTCAATCTTGTTATTACACACAAATCACAAAGCATTCTCAAAAGCAAGTCTCCAACTCAATTGTCTTGCTCTTATACCGTGTTCAATATATTCCTCAAGTCTCTTGATCTTTACTAATTATCAAGCTAAGATATCAAAATGAATCCCTTTGTGGTATCTCTTGAGCTTTAGTTCTTACAAGCATCTTTAACACCGCGACAAGCTACATCCGGAAATTATATAAACAAATCAATGCTTGACTAAGATATTATAACTTCAATAAGATTGTAAGTGCAAAAAATGTAACTCACAAGAATAGGGGGTGCCTGCACGGACTTATCCAAGGAGATTAGGAATACCGATGCCTGAGCCTGAAGCATGAGAAAAGGAAGAAGAATAGAAGGTCAGAGGACCCTGGCCTGGGCGGCGCAAGGCTCTCCGATTCCTAAGTCAGTATGTAAACTAGACAGAGGATGGAGATTTTTTAGGGAAGAAGGTGGCGTACCAGTGTGTATTGTATTCGTTGGCCTCCCTTGCTTGTGAACTGTTCTTGTGTTTATATAGAGGAAGAGAGGAGGCAAATGGGTAGTTGACTGTCTTGTTATAGCCCACATTGCCAGGTAGTAGGGAGGCACGGTCCCATCGTAGCCTACTTTTCCTTTAATTGCAGTCCCATCGAGCCTTATCATGGCGCTTTGGGAGCAGTGGACGGCGATCTGTCAGGAGATGTGGACTGTCCCCTTGTCGCACGGGCCGTAGCGTGCTTGAGCGTCCATGGGAGGACAGCTGTCAGTGCTCAGTACTTTCACCAATATGAGGCTCTTGGCCGATATGGAGTGTCTCGCCGAGGTGAGGACCTGGCGGAGATGGATGATTCTGGTACTGTCGCCGAGGTAGAGGTGTCCGGTATTATCGCCGAGCTGGGGAGCCGAGGTCGGGGACGACTTGGCTTGGCTAAAGGCTTCTGGAAAAGGTGCCGAAATGGAGCACTAGGCTGAAGTGGGATGCTTTGGCCGAAGTGGATCCTGCCGAGGTGAAGCAGTCTAGCATTGCTAAGGCGTGCATTGCCGAAGTGAGGGGAGTTGTGCACAGGAAGCGTGGAGCACGAGACCGAGCTTGCCGGGATGGACTTGCTGGTACGAGGGCCTGGGATGGAGCATCTTGGTCGGGACTCTGATGAGTTCGGGAATTTCCCCACACAAAGCCCCCCAGCTTCTGAGCTCTGAGAATACTCTTAGAGGTCGGAAGCTAAGAAGGGATTTTCTTCAGTGTCTGGTTTGCCACGAGCTGGAGAGACCGTGACCAGCCGTCCTGTCGCCAGAGGTGCAGTCTCGTTGGAAGTATTTTGGTGGTGCTAGTGTTACTGCCAACCTGGAAACTGACACTGCCGCTAAGCTGAAGACTGGAACCATTGCCGAGCTGGGTGTTGCTGAGAACCGAGATATGCTCGTTGCCTGAGACCAGCATGAGGCCGAGCAGGCGACGTGGAACAGTCTATTCGGCGCTGGCAGAGATGGAGAAGCCTGGACGGTACGCTAGAGGAAAAAAAATAAAGTTCTAATTCTGCAATTTTGCATTCCTTCCTTTGTACTTGTATTTTTGTGCTGCTTTTCTGCACTTCAGTGCTTGCACTGCTCTTTTCTTCTAAAGACTTGTCACTGGCCGAAATGGACCGACATTGGCCGAGACGAGCTGTCATTTGCCGAGATGAACCCGGGGTCTCTAGGATCTTCGGCTGTGCGAGTCTGAGTTCGGGGACGATCTCGAGGGGTGTATGAACCCGAAATTTAGGAAGCGACTGGATGTATGAATCCGAAGCCTTTTCCAGGGTCATGGACCCAAACTTTAGGAAACGACCGAGTGTATGAACTCGAAGCCTTTTCCAGGGTCATGGACCCAAACTTTAGGAAACGACCGAGTGTATGAACTCGAAGCCTTTTTCAGGGTTAGGGACCCAAACTTTAGGAAACGACTGAGTGTATGAACTCGAAGCCTTTTCCAGGATCAAGGACCCAAACTTTAGGAAACGACTGAGTGTATGAACTCGAAGCCTTTTCCAGCGTCGAGGACCCAAGGCCAGTCTCGCCGAGATGGAGAAGCCTGGGTGTATGAACCCGAGGGCAGTCTCTCTGGCGCTGGCCTAGACCAGCATGAGGCTGAAACCTGCGTGAAGCGCGTAGCTAGCACGAGGGCGGCACCAGCATGAGGTCGTTTAATGCGGTCGAGACCAGCATCAGGCCGAAACCAGCGTGAGGTGGAAACCAGCACGTGGACGGACCAGCATGAGGTCGTTTAATGCAGTCGAGACCAGCATGAGGCCGAAACCAGCGTGAGGTGGAAACCAGCACGTGGACGGACCAGCATGAGGTCGTTTAGAGGCCAAGAATCCTGGGTGTATCAACCCGAGGTATTGGTGGCCCTATTGCCGAACGCGAGTCACTCCCGAGTGTATAAAATGACCCCAGGGTGAGCTCGGTGGCTCTGATGCCGAACGCGAGTCACTCCTGAGTGTATAAAACGACCCCAGGGTGAGCTCGGTGGCTCTGATGCCAAACGCGAGTCACGCCTGAGTGTATAAAACGACCCCAGGGTGAGCTCGGTGGCTCTGAATGACTGATGGCGGTAGAAGACCGTGCGATCAAGGCTGACAGCAGAGGACCGTGCCGTCATAATGACGGTAGAGGGTCATACGATCGAAGCCGACAGTAGAGGGTCGTGCCAGTGTCATCGAAGCCGACGGCGCCATCGAAGCTGACAGTAGAGGACCGTGCCGCCGAAACGACGGTAGAGGGTCGTGCGATCGAAGCTGACGGACGGTCGAAACTGACTGCAGAAGGTCGCGCCGGTGTCATCGAAGCTGACGGCGCCATCGAAGCTGATAATAGAGGACCGTGCCGCAGAAACGACGGTAAAGGGTCGTGCGATCGAAGCTGACGGGCGGTCGAGGCTAAGTGATGACAGGAGACGCCTAGCTGCCTCCCGAGCTGGAAGAGACCTCAGCAGAGCTGGGGGCTGCTAGATAGCTGGAGACATCCGCCGAGCTGGAGACGTCCGCCGAGCTGGAAGCTATCTCTTCGCTTTCGTAAAGGTGGAACCGCTCCTGGGCTCGGGCTTCGTCTGCTTCCCGCCTGACGGATCAGTTTATCCTGGTTATCAGCGCTGCCATAGTGTCCACGGGATGCATGGCCAAGTCTCCCCGAAGCTCGTTGCCTGGTAGGAGGGCTTGTTGGAAAGACAAGACTGCTATTGCATCTGAGGCATTCTCGATCTGGCTGTAGACAGCCCAGAACCTTTTGGCGAACTACGTGATGTTCTCGGTCTGCTTCATTCTGAGGGCCATAAGGTCGGCTGCTGTCCTTGGGGCGACCCTGGAACTTCGTCATGAAGGAACTTCGGAGCTGCTGCCAACTTTTGATTGATCCCGAGGGGAGTGTGCAGAACCATTTTAGGGGGAGATCCCCGAGGCTGTAAGAGAAGATTTTGCAGTTTAAGTGGCCTGCACCGCCCCACACCGACATCCTCTGAGTGAAGTGCTGGAGGTGTGCTGCTGGGTCCGAGGTTCCATCGTAAACGGCGAACCTCGGGACTTTGAAATCTTCAGGAAGTGGGAAGCTTCTGATCTCTCGAGAGAAGGGAGATTTGCCGAAATCGTCAGAGTTCACCTGAACTTGAGAGAAGCCGGCCATCTCCACATGTTGTCGTACTGCTTGCTCGATGCGTCGATCAAGCCACTCTCTGGGGTCGCGGTTGTTACCCGAGCTTTCGCCATGGGCCCGATTGCTTCTATTGTCCTTCAGAGTGTGCCTTTTGGAAGGTAGACTCGAGGTCGAATCCTTAGAGGATGAACTCGATCGAGTATCCTGCTGTTGGACGCTTGCTGGACCAGATCTTGTTCCCGACCTTTCCCGGCGGGGGACCGTCGGCAGCTGCGTCGATAGTGTCAGTGGTTCTTTTCCCTTTCTGGTTTTTCGAGGCATGGTGTTTGGGGAAGATGACTTTTTGTAGCCGTTTCCCACAGACGGCGCCAATTGTAAGTGCAAAAAATGTAACTCACAAGAATAGGGGGGTGCCTGCACGGACTTATCCAAGGAGATTAGGAACACCGATGCCTGCGCCTGAAGCCTGAGAAAAGGAAGAAGAATAGAAGGTCAGAGGACCCTGGCCTGGGCGGCGCAAGGCTCTCCGATGCCTAAGTCAGTATGTGAACTGGACAGAGGATGGAGATTTTTTGGGGAAGAAGGTGGCGTACCAGTGTGTATTGTATTCGTTGGCCTCCTGCTTGTGAACTGTTCTTGTGTTTATATAGAGGAAGAGAGGAGGCAAAGGGGTAGTTGACTGTCTTGTCATAGCCCACATTGCCAGGTAGTAGGGAGGCGCGGTCCCATCGTAGCCTACTTTTCCTTTAATTGCAGTCCCATCGAGCCTTATCATGGCGCTTTGGGAGCAGTGGACGGCGATCTGTCAGGAGATGTGGACTGTCCCCTTGTCGCACGGGCCGTAGCGTGCTTGAGCGTCCATGGGAGGACAGCTGTCAGTGCTCAGTACTTTCACCGATATGAAGCTCTTGGCCGATATGGAGTGTCTCGCCGAGGTGAGGACCTAGCAGAGATGGATGATTCTGGCACTGTCGCCAAGGTAGAGGTGTCTGGCACTGTCGCCGAGCTTGGGAGCCGAGGTCGAGGACGACTTAGCTTGGCTAAAGGCTTCTAGAAAAGGTGCCGAAATGGAGCACTAGGCTGAAGTGGGATGCTTTGGCCGAAGTGGATCCTGCCGAGGTGAAGCAGTCTAGCATTGCTAAGGCGTGCATTGCCGAAGTGAGGGGAGTTGTGCACAGGAAGCGTAGAGCACGAGACCGAGCTTGCCGGGATGGACTTGCTGGTGCGGGGGCCTGGGATGGAGCATCTTGGCCGGGACTCTGATGAGTTCGGGAATTTCCCCATACAAAGATTATTGGCATCATTAATCATACTAGCCGAGGGTCTATGGTGGAGCCACACCGAGAGTCTTGCACATGTGGGTCGAGCTTGGATCGATTATTAGGCTCTTGGATAAGTGGGCGAGACACCCGTGCATGCCATTCCATGTACCCGGGAACACAGTCCCATGACTGAACCACCAGGGAACGGTCTAGTGTCCAGTGCATCATCCTCTCCAGCTCCGATGTCCACTGCATCATCGGGCTGGCAATGCTCGCCTACAGCCCAAGCTTCTTTCACCACCTCCTTCTTCACCTGAATCACCTCAAGCTCCTCAGGCGGCGGTGCTGCTGTGACCTCGTGTCTTGTCGCCCTCCGTTTCCTATGCGAAGTGATCGGCCGAATTAGAGAAGTCCGGGCCTATCCATGACTGCAAATAAAAGAGAAAATATAATTGTCAACCAACAAATTAAAGGAATCATAGTTTCAAAAGATGGAAGGAAATCTAAAAAATAAAAGAAAAAATTGACTTTGTTCGGCTATTACCTACCAAACTCGGCTATTACCTACCAAACAATATGATGTAGTTCGGTTTCACATGTCCGAACAGTATGATATTGTTCAGTCCTAACAAACTGAACTGAATGCACCTGTTCGGTAGACTATGTCAGAACGACATGCATAATGTTCGAATCTAAAAGTTCGAATAGTTGTGGAGTAAAAAAAAAACTGCGTGACGCCAAGATTGATTGAAGGAAGGAGTGAATGGCAACTTTAAACATCTTAAGCTTAGTAGAATGCATCGAAACTGAATATCTAATGAAATGAGAGATGATAAATGGAGAGAAGCATTACCCAAGTTCAAATGTCGAAATGAGTTAGATTTTGGATGTTCGTAGAGCTTGGAAACTCAGAATGGGAGGGAAGGGGGAAGGAGAAGGATGAGGAGGGAAGAAGGGATAGAAGAGCGTCATCTGGGCTTGGAGGGAGGAAGATAAGGAGGAAGAAGGGCGTGACTGCTTCCAACGAGGGATGTGCACCGAGCAATCCAAATGGACAAAATGGGAAGCCAAGGAAGTGCACGGAGCAAAAATCGATGGCTGTTGGATGTGTGCAGAGCAAGGATGAAAATAGCGGTTGCGGCGGGCGTAGCGGCCCGCCGCCAAAACGCTACGAAGCGGGGGATACGTAGCGTAGCGGGGATACGTAGCGGCGTAGCGGTGCGATTTGAAATAATCGCCCAAAAAATCTAAAAAAATTCCAGAAAATCCAGAAAATTGTAAAATGAAAGAATATGTGGTTCTTTTGCAAAAGTAAGTAAGAAAAGTGGGTGTAGCGGTGCCCTCAATATATGAAGTCCCGTATCGCTGAATAAATAGAAAATAGTAGTAATTATTAGTTTTTTCACATGTATTCATCTTTCTTAGTCATTCTAACTTAGAAAGTAATGGAAAGCTCATAAAAAAAAAAAGTAGAACATGAAATAAAGGCATAATTGCATAAGACTTAAGACTTAAGAGTTACTCATTACTCAATTACTCATTACTCATTAGTCATTACTCATTAGTGAATATTGAACAATCAAAAGTCAACAGACTTAACACCAATTTAGAAATGACAGAGTAGAGAGTAAGTGAAGGAAGTAGGAATACCTTGGTCACCAGTCACCACCAAAAGGATCGTCTACCAAGATTCAAGGCACTGTTATCCTCATCCCCATCTGTGTTATCATTTGTATTGGCATCATATTGCATTTGATAATGATAAAAATTGGGATCCACCAATCCAAAGAAGGTGGTAGCCGCATGGCCTGCATCATCATAACTTGGAGGAGGTGGAGGTGGATACCTATTATATTGTGTTTCACCGTAGTCACCATATGAGTAGGACCCTGAAATAGAAGACTGTTCGTCTCCTTGTTGCAGTTGACCATATGGAAAATACTGCGAGGGTCCTTGTCCACTGTAACTAGGGTTCCACGAACCAGTCCATGATGCTGCTTGTTGTCCTCCAACACCTCCACCCATATTTCCTTGTTCATTACTACTACCTCCAGGAGCATGTGGAGCAGGTGGTGAGACTCTCCGACGCCGTTGATAACCACGATTTCCTTCCATTCTTTCCGGAAAGTCTTGTACCTCCTCTACAGGAATGACATCTTCCTGATCATGTTGGTAGTATTCACTAGTAGCACCTGTCCCACTAGTGTCTCCTGCTCCATCTCCCCCATCTCCTCCACCATGGCTACTCGAAGAGACGGTGGTACTCGTCCTCTCAGAAGATGACACCACATGAGCAGGAATAGCAGGTTCTTTCCCTCTAGATTGTGGGTGCGGCTGTGCACTTGTGCCTTCTCCTCCAAGTGGGGCACCCCCTGCCTCATCCATTTCTTCATCAAGCAAATCTCTAACCTCATCCTGAAAGCCCGGATCTGAATCAAGCAATGGATCCTCTATCTCGGCTATCCATGGGAGTAAGGGATCGTCCTCTCTGAATATGTGATCCAAACTAATAGGACAATAGTTCGGACTATCCCTTGCCTTCCTTTCTCTCGTTCTGTTTCTCAACTTTAAATTGTAATGGCAATACACAAGCTTGTTGAGTTTTTGCATGGTAAGCCGATTCCTGGACTTTGTGTGGATCAAGGAGAAAGTGCTCCAATTCCTTTCACAGTTTGATGAAGTTGTAACTTGACTAAGGATGCGAACAGCCGCTTTCCTTAGATTTGGAGTATCCTCTCCAAAATTCATCCACCAATCAGCTGAGATTCAAAATAAACAAATAAAATTAGATATTCCTTAAGTCCTTCCAATCAATTGAGAGATAAATAACAAAATACTATTAGGTTGGGTGATTGGGTCTTTTGTTAATAATTTCATACCAGGTGTCATTTTTCCAATTGCCCTTTGTGTGATTGGGTCAGCAAAGCCTCCTTTCCTTTGTGTGTATGTAGATATCTACAATGTGAAAATTAGGAATAAATCATTAATGGTTTAATGAACCTATCTTAAGCATATCTGCATATACATATGTGATATGTCATCTCAAATCTCAATCACTAACTCACCTCTTGAATGACGTTGATGGAATCATCAATTCCCAACAATTTTCTCAACACTTGCCTTAATCCTACCCTCAACTCCGTCTCTATTACATCGCTGTGTTGTTGGGCATTGGGGTAGTAGAATTCGGGATTAAGGAAATAACCTACATTGAAAACAAGTTGAAATGCAAAATGAATAAACATCAATAAAAGAATGATAGCTTGCTTTAAAAGCATCAAATATAGATATAACTATTGAGTACTACCTGCAGCATGCAATGGATGGTGCAGCTGGTCAGCCCACCGTCTATCAATAATCTGTATATATTCTTCATGATATCTAACATTTTCCATGATAGCTTGCTTAGCCCGATCCATTGCTTCATATATATATCCCATTGTTGGCTTGTCATCACCATCTACAAGCCGCAACACTCTAACTAAAGGCTCATAAACCTTTAATAAATTAGACACTTTCTTCCAAAACTTATTGTCCCTCATCAAGTTAGGGATCTCAAATTCCGGACCACTTGTTGCATTGCCCCACTTTGAACGAAGCCATTCTTCTGATGCAAACATCTGAATCAGCTCTGTTCTAAACCTTACAAGACTCTCCATCGCAATGAAATGGGTAGCAAACCTAGTTGATCCCGGACGAATCAAGGCATGATTATTTGTGAATCTTTTCATTAAGCTCAAAAGCCATGAATGATCATAAATAAATCTGGTAATGCTTCTACATGCCTTGATAACTTCAGCAATTTTCTTCTTCCTTCCAATCTCTTCCATAATGAGATCTATACAGTGTGCTGCACATGGAGTCCAAAATAGATGAGGCCTCTTTTTCTCCAACATCACACCGGCTGCCTTGAAATTGGCGCCATTATCTGTAACCATTTGTACAACATGCTCCTCTCCCACAGTCTCTACAACTTTGTCCATAAGAGTGTATATATATTTAGCTGTCCGTCTATGCTCAGATGCATCCACGGACTTCACAAAAACACACCCAGAGACTGAATGTACCAAAAAGTTTATTAATTGTGTTTGTGTGCCACTAGTCCACCCATCACACATAATGGTGACTCCATTCTGTTGCCACATGGGCCTAAAGGTCTCCACCCATGCCTTTATTTCTTTATATTCCTCTTCGAGATATTTAGTGCCCACATCATAAACAGAGGGCGACTGTATTCCCCGCCCAGCTTCGGCGGCAACATCAAGAATTGTTTGGAAATAAGGGGAATCTATTGCTGTAGGTGGTATGTTCTTGTGAATTAGCCATTTTGCTGTAGCTTTGGCTAACGTATCTCTTGCAGACTTCAATGCCCCTTTCATAACACATTTTATATTTGGTTGTTTAGCTCCCTCTTTTCTATGTGTTAGAGGATCAACAGAGGGAGGAGCTGCTCTTCTAGTAGAAATAATTTCTACATCAACATCCCTTTCCCGGGTGCTAAATGCCCTGCGCATTGCCCCCGCAATGCTCTTGCCCCTGCTTGGCACAGTAGATGAGCCCCCTACATCATAATTTTTGCTGCTTCCAGCAAATGCACGACGTTCATATTCTTCTTGATGACTCATGACGGACTCTCGCCGTGCAGCCTCCATCTGTGCATCTTCATCATCAAAACCTTCATCCCCAAATACATCATAACGGGCAGCATCAACATCTTGCTGCCTCTTTTCTTTTATCTCTACCTTTCTAGCTTTGTTTTGGGTAACCAAAGCTTTCATTTGTTCCCTGACTTCCCTTGGTGCTTCGGTACAGCCAGCAACATTACCAGAAATGTGGCCCAAATGGTGCTTGAATCTTGTAATGCCCCCATTGGTCACTTTCCCACAAAACTTGCATTTGATTTTTAACCTGTTGTTCTCAACTGCCTCACCAAAGCTCCATGCAGGATCAATATCACGCGGCATTTTCAAAAATTAATTGGCAAACACAAATGCAGCACAATAGAAGACTGAATACCTATAAATATGAACAAGTAGTATGTTAAAAATTAAAAAAACAACAAAACATGTTATAGGAAACATATATCTAACACTTAAGAATCATTCTCTTGACATTTAATTGACATTCAATTACTAAAAATAATTTTTTTTACAAATAAAAAAGAAATCCGAAAATAAAAAAAGGAAAAAAATTGAAAAACAAGCATTATATGTTGGAATGATCTATGGGAAACATAGATCTATAATCTAGAAGCCCTTTTCAAGACATTTGATTGACATTCAATTACTAAAAATAATTTTTTTTACAAAAATAAAAGAAATCCGAAAATAAAAAAAGGAAAAAAATTGAAAAACAAGCATTATATGTTGGAATGATCTATGGGAAACATAGATCTATAATTTAGAAGCCCTTTTCAAGACATTTGATTGACATACAATTACTAAAAATAATTTTTTTTACAAAAATAAAAGAAATCCGAAAATAAAAAAAGGAAAAAAATTGAAAAAAAAGCATTATATGTTGGAATGATCTATGGGAAACATAGATCTATAATTTAGGAGCCCTTTTCAAGACATTTGATTGGCATTCAATTACTAAAACTAATTTTTTTTACAAATATAAAAGAAATCCGAAAATAAAAAAAGAAAAAAATTGAAAACCAAGCATTATATGTTGGAATGATCTATGGGAAACATAGATCTATAATTTAGAAGCCCTTTTCAAGACATTTGATTGACATTCAATTACTAAAAATAATTTTTTTTACAAAAATAAAAGAAATCCGAAAATAAAAAAAGAAAAAAATTTGAAAAACAAGCATTATATGTTGGAATGATCTATGGGAAACATAGATCTATAATCTAGGAGCCCTTTTCAAGACATTTGATTGACATACAATTACTAAAAATAATTTTTTTTACAAAAATAAAAGAAATCCGAAAATAAAAAAAGGAAAAAAATTGAAAAAAAAGCATTATATGTTGGAATGATCTATGGGAACCATAGATCTAACAATATGAAGCTATTTTCAAGTTGTTTCATGAGTTTTCCATAAGTGATAATGGTTTTTTTTTTTTTTTAAATAACTTAAATCCGAAAATAAAAATAACAATATTTAAAAAAAAAACAAAAGATATGCATACAAGATCAAAAGGATGCATGGATCTACAATAAAACAAGCCAATGATGCCATTATATTGTGATTTATAGTAGTTAGAGAGTGATAATCTCAAAAGTTGAAAAAAAGTCACATACCTAGATGAAGATTCTTGTTTAGAATCTTTAAAATCCTTTGAATAGTTGAATGTTGGTGATTTGGTGGCAAGAAATCTTGAAAAAAATCCACTTAGGAGACACTTGGGACCACTTAGGAGGAAGAAAATGGAGAAGAGGAAGAGAGCATAGCAGCAAGTGAAGGAGAAGTAGGGTTTCTCGTGCATAAAGTGGCTTTTATACCCCCCCGCCCCCCCCCCCGCCCCCCCCGCCCCCCCGCTACGGTATCGGCCGCCACGTATCGTGGCGGCCTGTAGCGGCCGCCACGCTTGCGTAGCGGCCGCTACGGGCCGCCACGGGTGCGACGGCCGATAATTCGGCCGTGGCGTGGCGGTGTCGCCCGCTACGGCCGATTTATCGGCCGCCACGCTACGTGGCGGCCGCTATTTCTATCCATGGTGCAGAGCAGTTATGTGCACCGAGCAACTATGAATGTGCATATAGTAGCTCCCTAAAAATTTAGGGGCGAACAAAAATAAGTGATATTTGAAGATCCACTAAACTTGAATCATTTTACAATTCAACTAATCTTTCCACATCTTATTTCGATTCTAGGATTTGAAACCGCATCATGAAAATAGATCTAGTTGGGAATCTATCATTGCTCCACCTTAGATCGGACTCATTTGAATCTCGAAGTTAACATTTAGAATTTTTTGAGACTTTTTAAAACAAAGAGACAATGTTTTAAAAGCTGATTAAAATTGACATTCACAGAGTACCAAATAGTCTAAAGCACTAAAATATTTTATTTGAATCATAGAGTATCAAATAGTCTAAAGCACTAAAATATTTTATTTGAATAATGCAGCTTAAAACTAAACTTGAAAAGCGACACCTAAGTTAATTCATATCCTAATCAATTTAACCAAAGTCTTGATTAACTACTAGGGTAGTTTAGAAACTCTAATGAAATGAATAATTAAGAAACAATTAGAGTTCCCTAAGAGTGAATCTCAAGAAACACGTATATTTAAATACTATTAAATGTTGAGGTCCTTGTTTCAACCCACATTTTGATGTTTTAGAAGGCTCAATTCCCCTTATTAACCAGTCGAAATATTGACACTTGTCAATAGAACCATGACTTTGATAGGAAGGCATTGCTTGAAAATTTGAGGATTTCATCATTAAAGGGTGTTGTTTTACTATATATAACTAGCGCTTCAGGGCCCGCGTCCAACGCGAGCCGTTAATTCGTTGAAGGAAAATCTAATTTAAATTGAAAGTAAACACCGAGTAAATAAAAAAAACTACATTTAATATATATATAGGAAATTCAAGATTGGTAACCATCTTTTGGAGAACCTCATATACCTTTTATGTCTTTTCATTCATAGGGCGTGGATATTTGATAGAGAGAGAGGTTAGTTAAAAGTAAATTTAAATATAAATATTAAGTAATTGTTGGTCAAATGCATATGGGAGGCATGATTTTTTTTTATAATGGCAAATATTTTAAAAGAAACTTATTTATAAATATAAATCAATTGTCAAAAGAAAAACATCGAATCATGTTCGAGTCAAACTTACCATATTCTTTATGACATCAGTGGGGACGATGCTTCACCCGCTACTTTATTATATATAATTCTTTTCAAATCGATGTGGGAGCTACTTGTTTGTGAGCATGTAGAAAGCATCTTGATAGCACTTAATGGGAAATATGCTAGATAAAGAAACACGGTTATGATTGAAAAATAGACCATCTTAACAAAACAGTTATGTGCATGGCCTACCAAATGTGGGCCCGCTATAAACTTTATAAATTATCAAAATGTGGGCCAGACTTCACCGAAAGTGGGCCAATCTCATCCTTAAAACTAGCTCAAGCTTAACCAATTCTCCTTAAAACTAGTTGTATTGTAAAAGGGCTCCTATTCTTTTAATTTGCACATGTAAGGTGGCGTTATTTCATTAGGGCAAAAAGGACAACAGCGGCCATTTTTTAAGTGGGTGTTGTGTAGAATTCCTCAAATTACAAAATGTTTGCTTCAAAAACTGTTGTTTCAGCCCCTATCTAACAACCAATGAAATGGTTGTTTCTGCCCCTATGTAACTACCAATGAAAGTTCATTCTATAAAAGGAGACAACTTATTGCTTTTCTTACTTTTTCTTTTCTTTCAAAAAGTGAGGTCGAAGTTTTTAGCTAAACTCTAAATAGGGATTTTGACCGTACAAAATATTGAAGATCATGAATTCTTCAAACTGGTGTTGACCAAAACTATATACCGACTGTGGATATTGCACATGGGGCTCCAAATTATTTTCCAATTCTACCCCTTTCGTGCGTTATCGCACAAACTGAAGTTGAAAATGAAAGCGGATTGTTTCCCCTAATATTTTCCTCTGTTCTCATCTCTTAAAGGCAGGCCCGGCCCTGAAGCAGGGCACTAAGTGCGCCCGCCCCAGGCCCCCCGGGCCCCCATTTTTCAGGGGGCCCAAAAATATTTCCTCTCCTCAAGAAGACAGGCCCGGCCCTGAAGCAGGGCACTAAGTGCGCCGCCCAGGACCCCCCGGGCCCCCATTTTTCAGGGGGCCCAAAAATATTTCCTCTCCTCAAGAAGAAAACGTTTCCACTCCTCCAAATCCACTGACCTCCTTCTCAAACCCCTTAACCCTTCATCAATCGAACTCCTTTGAACCCCATCTCAACCAAACAGCAAGCCAAAAAGAAAAAAACAAACAAGAAGAAGAAGAAGCAGCAGCAGAGAACTGGACCGCCATAGCCGGTTAGGCCCAAATCGACTGCACCGCCATCGCCAGAACCGACTGGCCCATCATCTTCGTGCTAGCTCCTAGCAGTCAAGCACCATCAGTTTATCACCACTTCGGACGAAGCACCCAGGCTACCCAGCAGTCAAACCCCTCAACCCTTCATCAATCGAACTCCTTTAAACCCATCTCAACCAAACAGCAAGCCCCAAAAAAAAAAAAAAAGAAAAAAAAGAAGAAGAAGCACCCTATAGGCCAGCACTACTGGTTGATTGCTGCAGTAGCAGTCAAGCACCATCAGTCCATCACCACTTCGGACGAAGCACCCAGGCTACCCAGCAGTCAAACTGTCAAACCCATCAACCCTTCATCAATCGAACTCCTTTGAACCCCAATACCCCATCTCAACCAAACAGCAAGCCCAAAAATTAAAAAAAAAAAAAAACAAGAAGAAGAAGAAGAAGCACCCAGCAGGCCAACACCACTGGTTGATTGCTACTACTGCTCCACGCCTCCACTGTCCACCCACCCGCCACGCCACATCTCTTTGTTCTGTACACTTCAGTGCTTCCTTTTATTTTTCTTCCAACACGAAGACCGAGGTGGCCCAGTCTTCTTAGTTCAGGTAGAGTTCGGGTCGGGTTGGACCTGATCCAGTGATCCATTCCGCTGACAAGCCATTTCCTTTGGCAACAAGTCAATACAGGTCAGGTGGACCCATCTGCAACTCGCCTGAGTTTGAGTTAGGCCCAAATCCAAAACAACAGTCAACAGCAGCTTACAAAAAAAGCTACTTGCATCAGATTTGTAGACATCTGCACATGGGCCCATAGCTTATAGATCTTCTTCAATCTTCATAACAGCCATATCATCGTTGTCTTGGTAGATTGGGGAGATTCCAAAATCCAAAGTGTGGCCTTTTTCAGTGCAAAATTGGTCGTTGTAGAAATCAATTGAAGGTAATTTTTTCATGATTAGAAAATCTTAAATTTGAAAGCATAATTGAGGATTTTGCTTCTCAAAATGCAAGAAGAAAATAATTTCAATAATACTTTTTTAATTGTGATTTTATTTTTCACCTTATCTTGTAGATGGTGATGCTGGTATGAGAAATTATTTGGCCGACGATCTGGTACTCTTACCGAGATGCTGGTTATATATTAAATGTATTTTATTTATGTATTAAATGTATTTATCATATGATATTATTTGGTTTTTAATGAAATTATTATTTTTGGGCTAAATTTATGAAAACATGTTATATAAATGTGCATATATTAAAAAATTATAAAAATGAATAAAGGGCCCATTTTAGTGATTCGCACCGGGCCTTTGAAAAGTCAGGACCGGCCTTGCTTAAAGGACTAAACCTCTCCATTGAACACAAGAGCTAGGACTTTAATCAATTGTGCAATATCGACTGGAATACAGTGAAGCTCGCTATAATTTCATTCTTTAGGGAACTAGCTAAGTGACTGTGCAATATCGTACGAGAAGCAATGAATTAGACTCCCAAATTTGATGGGGCCTTGAGTTGTTTTTTCTGAGGTCATATTCCATGTTTTTCTGGTTGATAAGAAATAAAGTTTGGCTGTTGTTGACATGTAAATTTTCATTTCAAAAGTCAAACAGTTTTTCATCTCCATTGGCCGATGAAGTTTGGTGAACCTGACTTGTTAATACATGAAATTATTGACCACTGACCGCTGAAGAATATGGACTGGTGACCGGTCATCGCTCATCATGCATGAGCGTTAAACGCATTCCAACGACGTAATGACTGACGTCACCGGCCAATGCTAAGGATGAATGGTCGTCGAAGCAATCCAATGACCGGCATCATACATCTTCAATGACTGGTCATCGTTAAAGATAAATAGCCGTTGGGCGCCATTTAAACGAATTAGTGGCCGACGCCATGTAATTCCAATGACCGCGCGGGCGCTTCCTACCAACTTTTATGACTGATTGACGGTTTTAAGTGGTTAAACCCCACGACGTCCCACGATCTCCTTCTTTGACCAGGTCCTGTGACCATTGAACGCGTGGAAGAGCAATTCCAACATTCTTTATTCCACTTTCTGAAACTGTCCTCCACTCTCCCACGATCTCCATCAGTTACAGCCACCACGAAGCCTATAAAAAGGGCTTTCCAGGCAGCATTTAACACCAATGATACTCTGTCAAAGATCAAGAAACTCTGCACAATCCTCTTCAATTCACTTCATTTCCTTCACAAGGCAGGGGTCGGCCAGTGTTCAAACATGAGGCAGACATGAAGTTTGTTTTTTTGTTACTTTGCCGTCAAGATGATCCTCAATACCTTTCTTTGTTTTCTCTATTAAAGAAAAAGTTAAACATAATTAGTCGGGGTCGGGATCTTACATCCATCGAAATAATTTACCTATGATTTGGCTATTATTGTTTGATCAAATATTAAGTATTCATCATTAATTGCTAATTAGAAGGGGATCTTTATTATATTTTTAATAAAAATCTCAATTTCTTATATATTAAAAATATTATTTATTTTATATATTAATAAATAAAGGGCCAGGCTGGCCACCCCAATCGGCTAAGTCAAGTCCTACCTCGACCCTTAAGGATGTGGGCTTTTCAAAATTGGGCCATATCTTACCCTTGGGCTTTAGAAAGGAAGAAAAAAGCTCTTGAGCTTTGAAGAGTAGAGCAAAGCCGGGCCGGGCCGGGCCCCCTCGTCAAAGGGGCGAATTGACAGCCCCAAGCAACAACCTTTGACAAAAGAAGAAGCAAAAGAAGAAAAGTGGAGAGGAAGAAATGTTTCGAAACTTTAGGGCATGTTTGGCAATTAACTAGTTAAGTTCAACTAACGTGAATCTAGTTAAGAAATGACAAGGGGTCATATCAAAAGTACACAATTTCAAAATTCCCTCCGAATTTTAAAAAAAATAAAAAAGCAACTTTCTTTCTCCACTAAAAGATAAAAAAACTTCACTTCTCTATACAAAAGGTCAAAAATTTAATACCAAACAACTAAAATAAAACACCATCATAACACTTTATATTTGATTCTCTCTTGATTTGATACTTCACCTCACCATACTTTAATTCACCATACATCCAAACAGGCAGAGAAAGAAGAGACAACCCCAGTACCGAAAGGAAGTCATCACCTCTCATGTTGTCGGGCAATCTTCATGAGGGGGACGACCACACGAATTGTAGCTCTCAACTGCCCATCATCCATTGAGTCACGTTGAGCGATATTTATGAGAGCTTGGTCTAAGCGGCACCCTTAATCATGGCGCATAGCGTGTCAATCATAGGTTTCAACGGAGAGTAAAATATCTAAATCTTGATTGTGGGCTTAAATCCCATATATACTCCATACTTAAAAAGCGTGCTTTGGCGGAGGGAACAAAATCCTAATAGGAGTTAAATTCCTTGCGGGACAAGCAAGACTTTTTTTTTAGGGATTTTTACCAAATAATTAAGCTTATATTAGAAATAATCGATTTTATGAAGAAAATTAAGAAAACCACCATTCAGTTGTTCGTACCTGTTTTTTAAACGAAATTACCCTAGTTGACGAGTAGTCGGCGATATCACCAACTTAATCGATGTTGACGATATCGTCAACTACATGTATTTAAACACACAAAATTTCTGAAACACTCTTCTGTCTTTCTCCAATCCATCCGTTTCATGTTCCCCTCCGCCATTTCTCACAGACGTGCTGCATTTGGATTCGGAAATGTATTTCGTCGACACCTTTATCTATCTAGGTAATTGCTATCCGTTTTAGCTGTTCAAAGCGATCAAGAGGGTCTTTCTCCATTATTGTTCACCATTGTGGTTGAGGTTTTTAGTGTTTTATTTTCAAAGACAAAAGATCAATCTCACTGGAGGTTTTGAGGTGGACAGAGTGGTGGATGCTATCATACATGCAAAAGGAAAAACAAACATCAAATCTGATCGGAGGTCTCTTTTTTTTAGGGTTAGCGTTTCTATTTTTGTTTCACATTCCCTTATAAACCCCAGCACTAGTTTTTGTTTCTTTTCCCTCTCTTCCCCCTTCTCTCTCCCAACACTCATTCTCAGCTCTCCCCCCCGACCGGTGCAAGAGCACGTTTAAGGGCAGACCGCCGCTGCCTTCCAGCTGAGCACCAACAACCGAGCAAAGTCTGGATTCCGATTGCCCCCACATTCCCAACATCACTAACCGGATTTCCCCTGTGCCAAAGAGGCATCACGCTATCTGTAATCTCAGTCTTTTCCTGTACTCTCTCTCCCTCTCTTTCCTAATTTTTTTTTACTGGAAAGATTAGAGTGATTGATCACCTCCTCGTTGGCCCTTGCTCTCTCTCGGATGTGTTTCAAAATTGTTACTTTCTCCTTCTTTCTAAGCTGGTCCTATACATTTGTAGTATTTTGAGACCTAATTATTTGATGAATGTCCCCACAAAGATGTTAGCCTAGTTGACTTACTTGATGTTATTTTTTTACAAGGGGCTGAAGTTGTGTTTCTCATGCATGGAATAGGATTAGGATGTGGGTACAAACTATCATATCTCTATGCTGTGGACATTCCGTGAGCTTCACTGTTTTACTTTATGGTTTTGACTTCATTATGGTTGTGGATATCTTATAATGAACAATTATCTCATGAATTTGTGTTCAAGTATAGATGATCTGATGTGCACATTAGCTGTTTGTTAAAATTCTGCAGTGAATCCTATTATTTTCCTTTTGATTTCATTGCATGGATGCTCTATTTAGTGCATGGCTATGAATGGTTAAAGGGATAACTGGAGCAATACCAACAAAATACCCTTTTTTGGTTTTATAGAAAATCATTTAAGTGAGTTGGTGATGAAATGGATAGTTCATTCCTTCATATCAACTTAGCAAGTTGTTGACTAATCAACCTCTCTGATGATGCAGACACTCTTCATTGGGGATGGTGAACTCCTCAATCTCATCTTACTAACATCACGTGTTTGGCAGTATATTAAACAAAGAAGTAAACATGCATTATTTCAAGCGACAAAAGACAGAGCTTGATGATAAGGAAAACAGAAGGAAATAAATCTAGTTAGGACCCAAAAACGTTAATGTAAAGAAACCTAACGTTTTACACTCTGATTGAAGCCTCTCTTGATAACATAAACAACTTAGTTGATTCGAGATCTCATGAAACCATAAATAGAAAAGGTGATCCAGATTAATTTAAATATTGAGAGATAGTGACAAAGCCACTGTGTGTCATTAAATAAGAAAGGAATATTTGACTATGAACCATCCTCCATAAACTTATAAGTTAGAGAATATAGTCTGTGAGGGTGAGGCCACTATATGTCATGTTCGTTAGTGGGTCGGTCAGTTGGTTGTAAGGTGCCTTTTTTAGATTATATTATAAAGGGTGAGCATCCATGTCATGGCGGTGACTATTTGTTTAAGGCTTAAACTTTTAATAATAAAACTTTTAGGGCCATAAACAGAAGGTCATGGTCATTGCTTCATGCCCATGGGAGACTTGCATTTTGTAGCTCTTGTGAGTTGCTTGTTTATATTTCAGGTATGGGGTACTCATGGCTGGGCCAGTTTGAGCACGACCTGATTCTGGTCTACATTGAACAATGCTTTTAGGCCTTTGAACTGGACCTACATCTTGTTGTTTGCACAATAACTAAGTGGGCTGTGTTTGGACCTTAAAGGACATGCATTTTGTAAATGGGCTGTGCCTGGGCCTAGCATTCAGTTCAGATGGCTGGATTGGGGCAGAAAAAGCCTTATTATACTAAGCAGACTACGCTAGACTTTGGTAAACTTGACCCTTCCAGATGCGGCCGTGAACGGTGATGAGTCATTGCAGGACACTGGACACATTTGATATGTATGGGCCTCAGGGGCGGCCCTGAGTTTTTGGGGGCCCTAGGCGAGTTCCTAAAGTGTGGCCCTACCCATATACCCACCAATAAATGATAAAAAAATAAAAGATAATTTTTTTTATTATTTGATCGAAAATTAAGTCTAAACTCCTTACCGAATCAGAATTGTGTTTCACATTAACCAATTAACACCAAAATTCAATTACAAAAACTAAGCACTACTGAAAAACTAATGCAAATTGAATACATAGGACTATGCATTGAAGCCCGTGCGATGCACAGATAAAATCTAATGCAAATTGAAGTTATTATTTTAATTATCAATTGATATAAAAAAAGTGACTAAACATTCAATTAATAGATAATTATATTATATTATTGGTGTTGATAGTTGTCTCATTCCAGATCTTGTTTAAAGCCTAAAATATTTGGACTTCATAAAACATTTGATTTTTTCTAGATCTCTATGTTCAAAATCAACTACATGTAAATATGGAGGGTAGGATTGTAAGGCTGGCTATAAAGCAGAAGCCACATTATATATTTATATAATGTTCAACTGTTCAAGCATACCATGGGTGTTGGTCATTAAAAGTAATTACATGTGCAACCTAGTCTACATATAAATACACAGACATGGCCATTTATCAAAAAAATCTCAACCGTCCATGAAACAAAAGGTCAAAAACATAACTTATCTGTGCATTACATCTCAAATAAATTTGGATTCTAAGAAAAACAGAGACCTTAGTGATGGACCGCGCTCCAATGCTCGGTTCCTACCGAGGTCGGCGGACGTGGGAGTCCGTTTGGTTCCGACCCTTTCGTAACCGGGGGGCAGGGGCGTGCATCAACATTTCTTTTTTTTGTGTGGGTGTTCCAGATTTTTTATTTTTACTTGGAATTGCAAGTGGTGATCCGGAGATCAACCTTCGCAAGTAAAAAGGAAATCAACTTCTTTCAAGTTTTCCATTGCACATATATTTAATAAAAGAGACATTTTCTTGATTTGCCGTGAAAGGCGATTTTTTTGGCATTTATAGCCGATTTTGGCGTTTATAGTCGATTTTTGGCGTTTATAGCCGATTTTGGCGTTTATAGCCGATTTACAATCCTTATCAATAATGAAGGACAAGAGTTATGATTTTTTGTCTCTTTTGAAAAAATACAAACTACAATGAAAAGCAAGAAAAGGAGGATCTAACTTCTCAGGAGATTGTGGGGGACCCGTTTAGATTGACGGTCGCAAGCCATATGTGGGCTTCGCCATCATCCATGCAGATGAGAACAGAGGATGCTATTGATTCGCTTGGCTTGGCTATAACCTCAGGTTTTTAGAGAACAAAGACCAAAAGAAGGTCCTATGTCCAATGAAAAGCCGAGTAGACAGGCTGAAAAGCCACATCTAAGCCATTGGCGGCAGAAGGAGAAGGCAAGGACCTTGGGGGGGTACCCCCAAGGGACTTTTGTCACCTTGTTGCGGTGGTCGGTGTAGAACTTCCGCAGAGTTTTCTCTCTTTTTCCTTTCTCTGGATTTCTGTGCTTCTGTCTGTCTGTGTGTTTGTGCTTTTTTTTTTATGATCTGTGATTTTTTTCTTCTTGGAGAGCTCTCCTATTTATAGGCTTTTAGGTGGCCATTTAGGAGGGTTTATGAGCTTTGATTGTCATAAAGCTACATAAAGGGAGGAGTTACAGAATTGAATTCTTTATTTTGTAACTCCTTTTTCTTGGCTTCTGATTGGCCGGAGGAGATTGAGGGCATTTAATCGCCTTTAATCGCCATGATGGGAGGAGTTTCATGGGTTAAATGCCATGAATCTCTTGACTTGTAACTCCCGAATGCTTGCTTCTGATTGGGCCGTCCAAAGAAATGGATTAATGACTGTAATAAAGCTAGTCAATTAATCGCATTAAGTGGTCGCCGAGCAGTTGAAGAGTCGCGGGCCGTGCCACGTCTTTTGGGATTCTTCTGTCGATGATCATCGATGGATCTTCATGTAGATCGACATCAGATGACCATGTAATTTCAGGTGTTTGTTGCCAACAGCGGGTCGGTGCCATCTGTCCTGTCGATTTCTCGATCGGTCGGGTAGAAAGCACACTTTTTTTGGTTGACCGGGTGGCGATCAATATTGTTTTCGATACTCTTGATGATTGACCCGTGTTTTGGACGGATGTCAGAGGACTTGGTGTCTCAAAAGCATGAATTTTGGAAAGTACCAGAGGCTGGGCTCTTCGAATCGCGAAAAAACGGCGAAAACCGGGGTTTCCGGGGCCTTCCCGGCGACCCCGGGCTCCAAGGTCGCCGGCGACCCTGGGGGGTTTTCCCCCCTTTGTGTCCCGTTTTGTGTCCGGTTTTGCTGTTTTTCGATTCTTTTTCCTTCTGTATTTTTCCTTGACATTTTGACCATTTATTGGCCTGATTTCTTTGTATGAAACCTGATGAGAATCCTTGCATTTTATTTTGCAAAGTTTCCAATTTCCTGAGAAAGCCGAAGACTTTGTCGCGCAGAGCTGCCGATTTTCCGTCAGAAGCTGAAACTGGGTCAAACGATGTCGGAATGACCTGAAATTTGGTGTGAAGCCTCCTGAGCAATAAATAAGACCAACCATAGGCTTTTGTTTGAGTTTTGAAGCCGTTTGGGGTCCTATCACCAGTAGACTTGCTTTTTGTCGCGATGAAGATGTCGTGGTTTGATGTGCGGTCAACCGATGTCCGATTGACTTGAAATTTGACAGGGAACCTATTGGAGTCATTTTAAGATGATCCATAGGCTCTGTCTTGGAAACCATGGTCCCGGAGAGCTTTGCCGCCGAGAGGCCTGATTTGGCTTCCGAGCGTCAAACTATGGTCAAATGTTGTGGAAATGACCTGAAATTTGACGTGTAGCCCTTTATAAGCATTTTGAAGCCGTCCATGTGCTCTATCTGATGAGTAATGGCCTCGGTGGTTCTCGCCGCCGAGAGGCTTGATTTAGCTGTTCGAGGGTTGATGTAGGGTCAAACGTTGTCGGTTTGACTCGGAACTTGACGTGGAGCCTTTTGGAAGTATTTTGAGACCATCCATCGGCCCTGATCGAAGATTTGGTGTCTCCGATGCTTTTGCCGCCGAGAGCTCCTTTTCGGCTGTCGGAGAAGCGAAGTTAGGCCAAATGATTTTGAAATGGCCCGAAACTTCTTGTGTACTCCTCTTTTGGCTGTCTGGAAGAATCTTGCAGTTTTTGTTTGATTCTGACAAGATTTGATTTTTGGAAGCAGCATTGCCTATTTATGGCAGGTTGCGACTTTATGGAGCTCTTTGGATCTTGAAGAGGCAAAGTGACATTTTTGGTGTCAACACTTAGGAAGCAGAAGACATACCTTGATAGGCAAAGGCAATGGATACAACATAAGTTCAAACTTGAAGGGCCGAGAGAGAGAATCTGAGAATGGCATGTGTTAGAGGAAGAGGAAGAAGCGTTTAAAGATGAGATTTGGGTCGTGACTCTTGAGGAGGCGATTTAGCTTTGAAACACGAAGAGCCTCATAACTCATTGATGGAATCAAGGAGATAAAAATCCATTACTGCTGTCATGGCATTAGAAATTAGGAATGCTGATGTGGGGCAACGAAATATCAGATCTAAGGTTTTTTTTCTTAACTACTGAGATTTCTTTCATAACTGTTAGACTTGGGAGCCCCCATTTTGGGCCAAAATTTGAGACCCCAGCCCACTGCCTGTGTGGGCAGTCCCCAGGGCCGCCCCTGATGGGCCTCAGAGTATTGCTTCAAAAGCCCCAAATGGAAAGTTTCTGCATCATCTTCCCACTTTTTCGTAGGGCCATTAAGCAATTAATACTCCACATCTTCCCACTCCGGCAAATGTTGCATGATTTATAGGTTGTATTTGATTGGATTTTTGAAATATATGGTGTATTGATTCTTGATTGGACTTGTTTTCCTCTAAAGCATTCAACATTCAACTTTTGTATCATTAACTTAACTAAACTCATTGATAATTAGTGTCAATTTTCTTAATGTTTTAACTGTCTATCAGGTAAAAATGCAGGCCCTTAACCAAACAGTTGCTTGACTTGGGTTTAGCCTGCCTTTAAGCATTGGAAATGTCAATTGAAAAACAACTTCGATTAAAAATTAAAAGACAATTGTAAAGAGAACCGTGAGCACTAACAAGCAAATAAAAAGTCTAAAACTAACTCCATCTAGAGCATATGTCACTATTCATGGATGCCTATTGTAGCATGGAACAGGTGGTGATTTATGGCAACACAAAACTTAGGAAATTCAAGGAAACAAGGTGTGACAACTATTCAAACTTCCAAAATATGGTGTATTCCAAATGCACAATAAGCCCATTAGTATGAGCAATGATACCATCCAAACTATCGACTAAAGATACTTTGTCAGGCTAAATTAGCAACAAAAGGAAATTATAGTCATTCTTTCCTACACAACCATTTTAGAGGCCTGAAAAGTATACAAACACTTCAAACAAACCTTGGCAAAGCTAGAGATAGAGATAAAAAGCGCCAATATGTGGCAATTAGCATTTGTTTTCTAAGGAAAAGGAGAAATGGTAATTAACTACAATGAAGCATGTACATATAAAAAAATAAAAAACAAAAAAATCACGCATAGTAGCACTATTTCATAAACTCCCAACTCCAAGTCTCTTCTAGCCTTCTCCATCTAAGATCACTTGCTAAATGAATAGATCATGATAAGGGCACTAATCTACAAGAATCACAAGTGCTCAACAATTGGACTCATCAACAAAGGCTGCCCTCTACATTGAATTATCTAAGAATCCCTCCTTTATCTAATAAGAATGAAGGGAAAGCACAAAAAATAAGGAAATGAACATACTTGTTGTTGAAGATTAATTTCATAAACTAGATTTAAGAAAGATCTATGAGAAATGGTAGCAGGGAACCCATGAAACGGATGAATGAGAGAAAGAGAGAATAGTGTTTTAGAAAGAAGAATAAGAAATTTCGTGGAATTAAATGTACAGGTGGTTGACGATATCGTCAACTAGGGTAATTTCGTCTAAGAAATAGGTACGAACAACTGAATGGTGGTTTTCTTAATTTTTTTCATAAAATTGATTATTTTCAATATAAGCTTAATTATTTGGTAGAATTCCGTTTTTAGGAAAAATTAGCGAAATGTCCCTATAAGTCAATGTTTTCAGCCTCCAGTCCATGCAAAAACTTATTAAGGCATGTCATCCATGTAGCTGGACATATTTCGGCGAGAGATACAATTGGCATGACTAATTTACCCTTTTAACTATTTTTGGCATAAAATCTTGAAATTTCAAATTTCAAATCTTTTATTATCCCTCAACTTCTTCAACCCATATTTCGTCTCATCCTCTCCCAGGCGCAGTCCACCATCCAGCAACCAAAGAGGGAGACTGTGGGGTCCAAGTGGGCCACCAATGGCAGAAAAGAGAGATTGTTTTCGATCTTTGTTGGGCCACAAATCAAAGATTTCCCATTCTGGGGAGATCTTGAAGAATAGTTGCAGAGAAGATCGAAACTTAGGTCTCGATTTTTCTGTTGTAGAAACTGTTGAGTTCAATCTCGGGATTGCAGACCAGAACGTGGAGAGGATCTTGATTATTTCGATTACTGGTCGGAAAGGTTGGCGGAGAAGAGGAAAGGGATCTGCGCTGCCCAAGTCTTAGTTACAGAGGACTGGGCTTGTGTCGAGGAAGGCGACCGGAAGAAGGGAAATTAGAGGATCTGGTGGTGATCTGGGCGTTGCCGGAGAAGAAGCGAAGACGCTGCTCGTCGCCTTGCCATCGCCTGAGAGGAAGAAGAACAGATACGATTATTGGGTTTGCCGCACTTCCCGCCACCGGAGAAGGGGCGGACTGCCGTGACGATCATCGCTGGAGACTCCGCCGTCCACTGTCGCAGTTGTTGCGCCGTGATCGGAGAAAGAGGAGAGACGCACGTTCTGCTTTTGTTTCCAGAACCAGAACGTGGAGAGGAGAGGAAAACAACCCATGTTCTTTGGGTTCAACTCCGGGTTTGGGCAAGTTCCGCCTGACCCGTGAAGTAGAAACCCCAGATAGTAACACACTGACGTCGACGGTGCTGCGCCATCGCCAGATAAGGAAGGCAGTAGGGCTGTTATATCGTTTTTGACAAATCTATATGAGTTTTTGTGAAATTTATCTAAGTTTTTTTTTTCAAGTTTATCTGAGTTTTTAACAAATTTATATGAGTTTTTTCATTTTTTGTCAAATTTATTTGAGTTTTGCGTAAATTTATCTGAGTTCTGAAATAAATTTCTCCGAGTTTTGGACAAATCTATCTGAGTTTTTGGCTAATTTATCTGAGTTCTGGAACAAATTTATCTGAGTTCTAGAAAAATCTAACTGAAAGTTTTTGAAAAATTTATTTGAGTTTATGGCAAATTTTTCTGAAATTTAGAAAGGTAGTAGGGTTGTGATATCATTTTTGACAAATCTGTATGAGTTTTTATGAAATTTATATGAGTTTTTGTGAAATTTATCTAAGTTTTTGTCAAGTTTATCTGAGTTTTTAATAAATTTATCTGAGTTTTTTTTATTTTTTGTCAAATTTATCTGAGTTTTGCGCAAATTTATTTGAGTTTTGAAATAAATTTCTCTGAGTTCTGGACAAATCTATCTGAGTTTTTGGCTAATTTATCTGAGTTCTGGAACAAATTTATCTGAGTTTTGGATAAATCTAACTGAGTTTTTGGCAAATTTATTTGAGTTTATGATAATTTTTTTTAAATTTAAAAAATTGGTTTATCTTAGTTTTGGCAAATGTATTTGCATTTTTTTATATTTATTTACGTTTTTTAATTTTATTTGCGTCTTTTGAAATTTATTTACATTTTTTGAAATTTATTTGGATATTTTAAAATTGATTTTCATATTTTAAAATTGACTTTCATCTTTTAAAATTTATTTGGATCTTTTAAAAATTATTTGCATCTTTTTAAATTGATTTTCAACTTTTGAAATTTATTTATATTTTTTAAAATTTATTCGCGTCTTTTTAAATTTCTCTGCATTCTTTATGAAATTTATTTGATATTTTTTGAAATTATTTCATTTTATGAAATTTATTTGCTTTCTTTCTAATTTATTTGTAATTTTCTAATTTATTTGTATTTTTTTAATTTTATTTACATATTTTGAAATTTATTTTCGTCTTTTAAAATGTATTTGGATCTTTTTAAATTTATTTATATTTTTTAAAATTTATTTGGATCTTTTGAAATTTATTTGGCCAATTAAATGGTAGTTGACTATTATTAATGACATATCCAACTAAGTAGGATATGATTTTGAATCTTGGGATATGATTTTGAAAAGAGAGTAAATTAGATATTTTAGGTCTTCAAATTTGAAAAAAGGACTTATGACACTATGAAAAAGATTGTTTTAGAAAGGAGAAGAAGAAATTTTGCGGGTTTAAATATAGATGGTTGACGATATCGTCAACGAGGGTAATTTCATCCAAAAAATAGGTACGAACAACTGAATGGTGGTTTTCTTAATTTTTTATCATAAAATTGATTATTTTCGATATAAACTTAAATATTTGGTAAAATTCCTTTTTTTTATATGGAGAATAGAAATAGATAAACGAGAGAGACCTTCACTTAAAAACCTCCTCTGAAATAAAAGAAAAAAAAAAAAACTCGCATTATCATCAATCCAGCCGTCCGAACTACCTTCACTTAAAAACCTCCTCTGAAATAAAAGAAAAAAAAAACTCGCATTATCATCAATCCAGCCGTCCGAACTAGGGATGTCAACATGAATTCTCTTCCTCGGTTCCGATCTATCATAAGAATCTCTCCTCCTCCTCCTCCTACTACTATCCTCCGAACTAGGGTTGTCAATATGAATTCTCTTCCTCGGTTCCGATCTATCATAAGACCACCACGACTCGCAATATTTAATAACACAATCTCTCCTCCTCCTATCCTCCGAATTAGGGTTGTCGATATGAATTCTCTTCCTCGGTTCCGATCTATCATAAGACCACCACGACTCGCAATATTTAATTATAACACAATCTCTCCTCCTCGTCCTCCTCTCCTTCCTGGCCCGTCGGAAATCCACACTCTCCCAAAATCCCGGACCAGCCTTTCACACAATGTCTCCTCTTTCATAGATCCAGATCCAATTCCCCTCGAAGAACCAATACCGCAGATTTTCCAATCGTCGGGAAACCCCTGTCTGGACTTGTTCAACATGTCCATATTCACCCCACTGGAGACGGTCAGGGAGCTGCTACCGCATGCTTGGGCCCACAACCCTCTCACCACCCTCAAGCTCATCCTTCGTCGGAGGGTGAACTGCTTTGGCTTGTGTTTCTACGAAGACGATAACGGTGAGAAAGACGTTTACGCGATGGTTTTGTGGCTCCACCAAAACCATCCTAAAACCCTGGCTTTGAACGTGAGTTGGTTTGTCCAACTCGGCTACATGAAGCATCTCCTCGACATCCTCTCCAATGAAAATGAATCTGAAGCGAAGACGGAGGAGAATTACAGCTACAGGTTCCTCCATGACAAGATCTCTGATTTCATTGCCGAGTCGCTGAAATCCGATATTGGGTTCTTCAGTTCGGGCGAATTTAGCAAGATTGGCCACGCAGAAAAAGTGGTGCCCGGAGCTCTCCAATCCGCTGTGCGAGAGCATTGCTAAGAGGATTTCCCCCCACGAGTCGCACCCTGACATTGAAGAGGCGGACTACTCCAACATAGCCCTCAACAGGCTTGGGAAGGAGATTCTTGCTCCTCTGGATATTTTCCGTCACTTGCCAGATGGATTCAGGAAATCACACGCGCTTTATATTCATGAACGTATGGCCTCTGTCGTCGGGAAAACATACAACAACCTCCTTAAGAAGCATCAACCAAAAAGGTTTTGGAGTTTTTTGATGAACTACACAAGGAATACAACTACTTCTCTCAGAATCATCATCATCCAACAAGGTTTTTCAAGTTTGTTGCTAAACTAGATGAGTGGGAGGCAAAGAACACCCCGGAAGCCCTGCTTCCCCATGAGATCCTCTCATATACCTACATTGACGAGGAGGTCAAGGAGTTGCAATGGAAGAGAGTGGTTGAGGATCTGTCCAAGAAGGGGAAACTGAGTAACAGTCTCTCAGTCTGTCATGTCTCTAGGGGCATGAACATCTCTGGGAGACAGGATAGCTCTACGATCACTTATGGGAAAGTCGGTGATTTCTCTAGGACCATGGCTGCGACATGGATGGAGATGATTGTGGCACTTGGGCTCTTGACTTCTGAACTGAGCGAAGAGCCATGGAGAGGGAATGTCATAAGCAGCAGCCCAAATCCACGACTGCATAGAATTCAGGGGGAGACACTGCAGGAGAAGGTCAAATTCATTAAGAGGATGGAATGGGAGGGGAGAATTGATTTCCAGAAGTTGTTCGATCGAATTCTTGATGTTGCTGTTGCTTCAAAACTAGACAAGGAGAAGATGGTGAAGAGGGTGTTTGTATTCACTGCTGAGAGGTCACATCATGAATGGATGGGTTTGTGGGAGACGGATTATTGTGCTATCCATAGAAAGTACGAGGCGAAGGGTTACGGATCATCGGTGCCGGAGATTGTGTATTGGAACATGTGTGACTTAACATCATATTGGTTGAAGCCTCCGATTGCAGGGAGAGAGAAGAGTTTGGTGCTGATTAGCGGGTTTTTCAAAGAATCTATTGAATATTTTTCTTGAAAATGGAGTGGTGAACCCAGAGGAGGTGATGGAAGAGGCAATTGCCGGGGAGGAGTATCAGAGTGTCAGTGTTTTTGACTGAGCTGAAGAGGGAAGAGAAAGCATAAGACAATTGAATGTATGGAATTTTAACCTTTTAGTTCTATCTATGCACCTCTTATTGAGATTTAGAGACTCCATTATAATATATATATATGTGGGAGATCTCTCACCTTACTATGAGAGATAAAGGTGGAAGCCCTTGCATTTAAGTTGTTAACGTTGGATATGGATGTGAGGGCCCAACCTTATCTCTTATTCTCCCTATAATATATAAATATAAATATATATATATATATTCTGATGCTGGAGTTTTCTGGAGGGGGTAGAAATCTGTTACTCTACATATTATATATTTTTAAGAAACTTGCTATTCTTAAGTGTTATGGATTCGTAGTTATATTGCATAGTTGCCTATTTTATGATATTTGTTGGTTCCGGCATCTTTGTTCTATTGGAATTTCTGAGATTTAAGAATATTATTGTATTTTTCCCTCTTTGTTCCTTGCAAAACTACATAGATAATTAGAATAAATACAATGGACAATGTATTTTTTTCCTCTCTGTAAGTTTTTCAGTATCTCTCTCTTGTACTGATTGCTTTTTTATTAATGAAATTCACCTTTTGACAAAAAAATGAATTCTTGAATAGAAAGTAGGCTTATTGACCCCTTTGCAAGATACTAGCTGTGACGTGATGTGGAAATTTTCGCTCTCGGCAAGGATCTATTTTGTTTGGATTTTCACCATATGATGAAAGTGAGTATTAAGAGTTTGGACAGTGGGTGTCGATGTTCTTACTTTGTTATGAAGAGATGATCTCTTGAGTTGATAATGCAAAATGATGATTTTTCTTAAATTCCTATCTGGATTAAAAAAAAAAATAAATATCAGTTTTTATTACACATATTTCAATGCCTCGCTAGTCTCACCAGTTTGTAGGCTACCATTATAAGTGGACCGGCAAAAATGCCAGGTATGTTTGAATCCGTGGCCTGCGGATGTTAGAGTCACCTCAAGTTTACTGACGCGATTAGATTTAGTTAGGGAACATATATAGGAGCAAGGAACCGAATCATACTTTTTAATTTCGTACCGTTTCGGCCGAAATGGCCGAAAATTTTCATTTTGGTCAAGTGGCCCAAACGAAATTTCAGTCAAAAATTTTTAATTTGAATTTCGGTCAATTTCTGCCGAAATTCAAGATTTTGGCCGAAATGGTATTTTGCATATTAATTTTTTTAACTTTTTTTTTACAACATTACTTTGTATTTCTTATATTTCCCCAAAATGTAATTCCAAAAAAATTTACTAGAATGGATTAAATCTATATTTATTATTTTTTTATTTTTTTAGCATATATATATGGGAAATATTCAAGTGAGAACTAGTTCTACCATGCTTCTGTGAGAACTATTGGTGGGGCCCACCTAGAAACCAATCCAAACCGTGCATAAAAATTAGTTACTAATCCCGAGGTTTGACATCCATCCAAATGGACTGGGCCGTTGAGGATGATTGAATTTTTTCTTAATATGAAGCCATTAAACTCGTGGGCAATTGATGAAGGGGTTAGAGGCATAGGATTAGGGGTCAAATTTGAGGATTTTTGCGTCTTTAAGACGGAATGGGAATGCTAATAAGGCTATTCAAATTTTAAACGGAAAGTTTGATTGGTGAAGACGGATAGTGGTTCAGAAGGCGAAAGTTGTTGATAGAAGCAAAAAAGATTTTTGATAGAAGTTCTGCACCAACCGCTGAAAGGAATGTAAACTTCAATACTACTTGTCAACTGAGAGGGGAGGATCGGGGTCCTATGCCAATGCGGTGAGGAAAGTAAATCATAATAAAGACTTGGTTTGGATTCAAGAAGAAAGTGACCACAAGGTTGTTAAGATTGCAGCTTCTATGGCTTCGTCTTTGAAAAAAGAAGTTCTTTCTTTTGTCGCAAACAGAGCGTAAAATGAATGTGACTAAAGGGAGATATTCAGAACTGGCTCTTCTCGGCTAAAGGTATTCAAGCAGAGGTTAAAAGACTCAATTCTCTTTGTTTTTGGGTTCGACCTTTGAAGTAGGAGGATTTTTCACAGATGGTCCAACTGGGCACTATTCTGAATGAAGGTCCTCTTACAAGACTGGATAGGTGGACAGAGGTCATTGGACCAGAGCTAAAGCCTTCTTGGGTTCGAGTGGTGGGTATCCCTCTCCATGCATGGGACGTGACAGTGTTCAAATGCCTAGGTGATTGCTTGGGGGTAGTAACGGAGATAGAAGAAAAGGCAATAAAAAAATAGAGGATCAATAGGGTTGGCTTACTCATCTTGCGCGATCCTACACGACGCATGCCTGATTTATTATCTCTGGATGTTGAAGGGCTTAGATTCTCCATCTCTGTTCAAGAGGAAGACGAGGTTAGGAGTCTGGGGAATAATCAATCGCCGGATTCTTGTCATCGGGAGATTGGTATGCCGGAACTTTTAGATGCCTCCGATGCGGAGTCTGATCAGAGAATTTCAAGTGGATTTTTAGGAGATTTGACTCTGATTTGAAATTTCATACCCAAAATAAGGGAGATGATTTCGCTGGACAAATGATCACACAACCGTTGGAGACAACCAAAAGGAAAGAGGACGACGTTATTGCAGCATCAAATAAAATCCCTAAAGCTTCGAAGAAGGCTCTGGAAAGTCGTCTCACAAAAGGAGAACGAAAGTTCTCGAGTTGCTCTTCACTTAAAGGTATTTTTGGAAAATTACGCAAGGACCTAAATACCCCTGATCTGTTAAACAATTCCAAAAATACCCATGCTGTGAAGATGGGCATGATCTTTCAAACACAGTATCGTTCATCAGAACAGGGCGGTCAGCAATATGAGAATTTATCACAATTCTTCCGTGATCAAACTAATCAAGATGATGATGTGAACTTTAATTTCAAGGAAGATGGTGCTCTTTAGGGAGATCGAAGCTCAGATTCCGAACCTTCCTTCAGTGGAGCTGATAAAGGGGATGATGTGCTCAATTAAATGACCGAGCATTGATGGTGGTGGACCCTATTGAGGACACAATGGCTATTGCAATGGACAGATCCACTTCTGATTGCGATGAGGAGAAGGTAATAAGAACATTGAAGAAAAGTTATTTTTACTGCGGAGTGCTTCGTATTTCCATGGAGGATCATTTAGGTGACCTGCGGTGTTTCATTCGTGACATGTTGGAAGAGGAGTAGTACAGGCGTGAAGGACTTCAGAAAAGCAAGAAAAATCCATAACGCAAAGGGAATTGGATAAATTGGCTTTCTCTGTTAATTATGAACGGGCAACTACTGAAAATCATATGGGTGTGAAATTGTTAGGATCATGAAGATAGTGTAACATTCCGACCCTTAACCTATATTAATTATAACTATTGCTTGATTAGTTAGTAAGTGTTGTATAGAGTCTTAGCGAGTCGGGTTTGACGCTATAATTAAATCATGTGGGTGAAATCTCACGTGATTCGGAGCACGTTTGGGTACAGTAGGGGGGGTGGTTTGCAATTTGGGAAGTTTTCAGGGGCTTAATTGAGATTTATGAGTTTTTGTGAATTTGGGTGCATTGGATAGGTCTCATCATTTCATGAACTTTAGTCTTCTATCGCGTTTCGATTCGACGCGAGGGAAGAGGCCCAAATAATCACTTAAGTGAATTAAGGACTAAACCATAATTTCCATAATTATCCAATGACTCATTCAACCATCCCTTATGCCAACACCTCATCCGGATGACTCATTCCATCCTTCATCTCCATCTCTTCATTCACTACTATTCCACTCTCTTCTTCCTCTTCACTGTCTCCTTGCAAAACCAGCCATAGTCTCTCCATTTTCACAAGCAAGCATCACATCTTCTTCCTCAAGCTCTAAGGAACTCAACAATTCCATTTTCAAGAACTTCCAACCACAATCCATTGAAAGGTAGGCTTCCAGAATTTTAACCAAGTGAATCTTCTTCTTTTTAGTTAGAAATGGATTAGGGAGACTCACTACTACCCATTGCATTCATTTTGTAGAGTGATTTTGGGATTGAGAAGCTTTTACACCCTTTTGAGCTCAAAAAGAGAGATTTCCTTAATTCTCTTGAATTTTGGTTTAGCTCATCACTAAGGCAAGTTAATCTATATACTTATGCTTTGATATACTGTTTCTTCCTTGAAATGATGATTGATTATGTCTAGATGACCCTATGCTCTAATCTAGATTGTTTTTAATTGAAAACATGATAATCTTGTTTAATTGCTTAATGAATTGGATTGATAATTAAATGGATAGATTGATAGGTTTATGGGACCTGAATTGATATGGTTTTATCCTTGAAATGTATGGAACAAGTTCAGGGATTATGGGATAGGAATTAGACCATTTACACATCAGTTACAGAACTGATGTTCTGTAACTGTAGTGTACTCGGTCGACCGGCCAGGGGCTTCGGTCGACCGAAGACACAGGGTCAGGTGCGGCAGTACCTGACCATTTTACTGTTCAATATTTCTGCATATTAATGCAGGTCGACCCGGGATGTACCAGGTCGACCGGGACAACTGTAGAGGACCTTTTGAGGGACTCTTTTGACCTCTTTTTCTATTGGACTTGTATGGAACATTGGCTACCTTTATGGACTCATTTGACTTGATATGAGGAGTGTTTTGGAGCATGCATTTCTCATTGTTATTCCTATTTTCTCGGTGTTCAACTTATATCAATCTTGAACGGTACGGGGACAACGGGATACCTCTTTTATATCTATGCACGAAGATTGTTTGTTCAGGTATCGCGAACCTTATTCCTTTCGTTGACTGAGTATAGTTGTACGAGATTATGATAATAACTATTGACCTAAGATTGGATTGTTTATTGTTCTCGATTCTATATAGTACAATTGGGTACTTTCTACATGAAATGTTCATGTTCTATAGATTGCTTTACTTATTTTGGTTTGGGATCACATGATGAACTTAGATGATGACCTAGGATCCCCTTGATGTTTTGTTTATCTTGTATATTATTGATGGAAGTGTTGAGATTAGGCGGCTTTAATCGTAAAAGCTTGATGAGGACTACTATGGTATTGATACTTGAATAAGCTTGCTTGATAGTCTTGATCTGATTGATGGAAAGTAGTCTCTCAATGTTTATGAATCTTGTTCACGCAAGAAAGCCTAGTCTCCTCACTCCTACTTGTCTAGGACTCTTGTGTCAGGCATCACTCAGTTGTCAACGCCCAACACATGGTGGGGCACCACATGTGTGAGGACCTTGGTTTGAAAGTCTGCGCTAGTACTACTTTTTATATTTTGATGGATTGTACACCATCGGATACATCTTGCATTATTGATCTTGTTTGGCCTTTAGTATCCATCTTGCTTGCTTACTTGTTTGCCGGGTTTTCATCCCGTGCCACTCTACCACAACTCTCATGTTGAGTATGGAGGGTCCTTGTTGAAACTATCCGTGGTGTATTAGCTTGTGTGATTTGCCTATTTGCTAGATTGTTTATGACTCGTATACTATGTATTTCTTATGTCTGAAATGCATATGTTTCTATTGATCTTGTCTCTTGTCTACTCTGATTCGATATGTATATCTTGTTGTCATTTGTATATATATTGCTTGCCAACTGTCGTGTTGACGATGTTACTCTTGGTGCATAGGTACCGAACCCTTCTATATCGAGGAGGAGACGACGGAAGAAGTACAGGCGGATCAGTCTGATGACTTCTTAGATTTTAGTACGGACGGCATTGTATAGCCGTACTGACCCCGTACTCGAGAGCCTTCATGCTTATCTTGATAGATTCAACTTTTGTACTTTTGTTTATCTTTTGATTAGGCCTCAGTGTTGATGTGGCCTGATGTTGTAAATAATACTTTTGGTTTAAAGCGTTTAAACTCTGAACTTTAATGATGATATATAGTATGATTCCAAACTATGCATCTTTAAGATACCAATTGTAATTATTAAGCTTCCGCTATTGATTGTTTGTATTTGAGGAAATGTTTATACCTCACAGCGGTCTTCGATCCAATTGGGACACGATTGGGGCTAAGTTATATTTGACTTATGTTGGAAAAAGTTTTAATTAGCCCTAATCTCACGTATAACCCCGGTTTAAATTTTGGGGACGTGACATTTGGGGCCCCAGCTTGATCGTGTTGAAGCTTGGACTGATATGGGAATATTTGAGGTCTGATTTTCATTCATGGTTCTACCAGTAGATCTTCTGTATGGGTTAGGATTAATCAATGCTAATGGAGCCAACAGTTACAAAATATTTAAGGCATATAACTAATATGATCTTTGTCTTTAAACTAATTTATCATTGATCATTGGAGTGTATTAGCATTCCAAACTTCAAAAGAGTGTATTAGCAGAAGTATCATGGTAAAGGATGGTATTGCCTATTATCTCATATGTATATGATTTTATTCAGTTTGCTGTTTTACTGGGTTAAGGACTTGATTGGAATGTAACCCTGATAAGGGTTTCAGTTATAGATTAATGGTGACTTTTGTATATGATCTTTATCTGTTTTCTAAACAGTAGAAGAAATGAATTTGATTGTTTGCCTCTTGTTGCCCATTGGTTGAAGTATTAGGGCATCATAATCAATCATATTATATAATAAAAAGGTTAAACAATACACACTAAACCAAGACAAATGACAGGAAGGAAGAAAACTCTTATAGAGGAATCAAACCAATATTTTAAAATATATTATTAGTTGATTATTTTGTAATTTTGATTTGTTTTGATTGATCCTAATGGGATATTGACTGATTAAATCCTTACTGTAAACCACATAAGTCTCTGGTATGAGAGAAGAAAGAAGTTCCATTTACAAGTCTCTTCTACAACTGTTCTGCAAGAAAAAGATGATAGCTTACCCACTTCCATTTGACTTCTCATCTATCATTCTATCATCTGCACGTCACACATGGAAAACCTTAAAAGAGCCACTTCCAAACCCATTAGTCCCACTTGCACCCTTTCCAAACACCTCTTTAACACTCATTCACCCAACCATATGTGAATTCAGTGGTTCCCAACTACAAAACGATCTTAAATTTTTTGATACATGGTGTTACATTGCACTTGAGTCTCAACTAATTTTCCATGTTTTAATGATCAATGGAGTTTAGTGTTTTACTGTTTCCAGACTCTTCCTTCCACTCTATTTTATGAGGAATATCAATAATAGTCGGAGGTCAAATATCTTAAAAGCAATGAAAGTTTGGATGTCATAGGCTTAATTAATCAAAGTACACCAAGTGACTAATGACATAAGTGGGAACTGCACCTAAAGCACCAATGCATCCTTAGTACACCCATGCTCCACAGGCATATATGTGATTTGGTATTAGAACAAAGCTAAAATTTGTATTTCATTACCCCTCTTTTGATGCTAAGCCTTTTGTTATAACTTCATCAAGCTGACTGATTGTAGAATGTACTTTAAGTTGATTGACAACCCTTTCATACATAAAATGATAGTCAATCTTCACATGTTTTTTCCAGCCATGAAAGATGGGATTAGTAGTCTGGTGTGTGGTGCATAGATTTTCACACTACAAAAGTGGTGTGGACAAAGCTAAAAGATCACGAAAAAGTGATTAATGCCATGCAATTGTAGTTGCAGCATCAAACAAATCTTTTTATTCAGATTCTACATTAGACCAAGTGATTATTAGGTGCTTCTTAGAGTTCCAACAAAGGAAGTTGAAGCCCATAAAAATGCAATATATGACACTAGTGGATTGATGCTCATCTGATTCTTTAGCAATTGACAGATCCGCGTGTTGTAAGCTATATAGAGATGGATGGTCGAATTTGCGTCCTAAAAATTGCATTTTCTTGAGATAAAGGAGTATGTGTTTTATAACTATCTAATTAATGATCTGTGGTAGGATGATGCATAAATTCATATACCCTGGTGACTTTGGGGCACATGATTATTAAGTTTTGAAGTGCTTCAAGAGCTGTTTTCTATTTGGATCCAGGTGATGTTGGACTGAGGGCAATTTAGTTGCCTTCCATAAAAGAGTTATTGTAAGTTAGTAGATTCATCATTATATTTTGAATGTATATGTCTTAAGGTTTGTGTGGTGTGATAGGCCTCAATGCCAAGAAAATAATGTAAGGTTGATGTGGGCATATTCTATGAATGAAACCAGAGCCCGATACATAAGCAAGTTTAGTGCTAAATCAAGAATTAAATTTTACCCGTGTAAGACTAAGGTTCTTTAAACCTGAATTAAGGTACACATGCTCAAGAAAGAGAATATTCTCAGATAATTTAATTTACTCCAAATGCCATGCCTTCAATTGCTTTCACTCTGTATATGCAATGTAATTAAATATTGTTTGCAAAGAGAAACGACCCAATTAAGGAAAAGATACCTCAATCATTTATCTAAAGTAATTGAAATCGAAGATATAAAATTAGATATCTATCTTTTGCATGGACCAAAAACACAATTTATTAACAGCATTAATGGTGGTCTTCATAGGATTTGAAATTAAACTTCTCCTAAAGTATTTTCTGTGGACATTATATAAATATTGTTTCATAACAATAGACATCAAATTTTCATTTAATTATATGTATTTCTTCTTTACTTTTTTAGTTCCATATTTTGGAAATCTATCATTACTGGGAGTTAAATAAGATCCTTTCTATTTTTTGTACCTATTTTTAATTACATAAGAATACTTCTTCTTAGATTTTTGAAAACTTCTACCTTAAATTTGTATTAATCTCTTATTTTGCATTAGATTTAAGGTGATCATTATATTAACTTCACCTTAATTATTTTTTTTGTTATTTCTGATTTTTTAATTATGTTATTGAAAACTTGACCCCTATCAACACTACTATCTTTCTTCAACTCCATGCAGGACCATGTTTTTTTTATTTCGTTTTGAGTCCTCTGAATCTGTTCTCATTATGACACTGGTAATATTTTGAATCTTTCAGTTAGCCTCCCTACACTTGAATTAATGTCACTTGCTCTTTTTCTTTTTGTAGAGAATTTAGATATGAACCTTTTATTTGTTGGCTGACACCAATGAGACCATTCCACTTCATTGGATTCCCAGTCTCAGTTTTGTGGACTTATTTGACAATCATCTTCATGTCAGGTTGGAAACTTTAGAGTTGAACCACCCGGCATCAGAGATTATTAAGAGTTTTGGTCATCGTCATTATTCTGAGTCTCTGCGGTCCTTTTTCAGGAGTAAAAGTACCCTTTTTTATATCAGAAAAGTGTCTAAATTTGTCATATATTTCACAAATTTGTGCCTTTTGCAATTGATTTTTCTTCTGCAAGATGATGATGAGGCTGATACAGTTGGTTGATGCACTCTGAAAGTTGAAAATGTCACGTTAGTCTCTCTGAATAAGTTACAGGTAAGAGATTGGATTTTCTGGCTATTTTTTTAGTGTTTATCTGATTTTAGTCAACGGATTCCTTGGGTGAGCCATTAATCACTTAATTGTGGATTCTTCTTCTCTGGAGTGATTTTCTGAGCATTGGTTCAATGATTATTTGGGTGAGTGATTGATTTCTTATTGGTGTGCCCCCACCCCAAGGGACTCCTTAAGATAATAATTATATGTGACATAACACTTCTTTGCTTTGGCTTCTTTTGTGTATTTTTTTTAGTTGACAATCATGTCATGCACTCTTCTTTCTTCTCCCAGCTTGATTTCCTTGGTAAATATTCCATCAAATATTTCAACACTGTAGAAGTGGAGCTTCCTGTCTATAAAGCTATTCAACAGTTCCAACAAGGTGACTGCATGGCTTTTGGTGCTATCTGCTTTCCCATCCAGTTTGTGAGACTAAATGAGTATCTTTGTTTCTGTTGATCAGGAAAAAAGGAAGGGGAAGATCTTTTTGACAAGTTGGACACCAGCAAACTCAATGCGCATTTGAAGTAATTGATACCTGACCTTACAGTAAAAGTTTTTCCGTACATACAATGCATCTGTTACCTTGGATGATAAGGTAAGATGTAGTGGAATTATGTCTTGGAGGGAAAGTCCTTGAGCTCAGTTTTCGGCTCTGATCTTTATACACTTGTTCAATTCTTCTCACTTGAAGATATTTTAGTACCATATAAGCCCTTTTACTTGCTCATCATACCTGATTTGGTGGATGTGCATGGATTGCATTTTAGAAATTAGTACGGCTGTATGTAAATGTGTCTAGGCTATTTGACAAGGATGCACTTTTTTCCCTAAAAATGATCTAAACTTATCAGGGATCCAACATTCAGCAGGAACTTCAGTTATGAAAAAAAGTAGTTTTTCATCCTCTTGTTTTTTAACAATATTTTAATAAAACCTGTATATTGCAGGTTTGTTCATCTTCCTTGTTCATTAACTTTCAACTTTTCTTTTTAGGTTATATATATATATCATTCTCTTCCTCCTTGCTAGGAATGAACCAGAAGGTAGAAAGTGTGATTATAGTGTAAGTCCTTTTTTTGTTTACCTTCTATATATATACAATATTTCCATAGAGATTTGTCTAGTCAAACTTTATGTTAATTATTAGTTATGATCACTTTGTATATATAGTGCAAAGTTTTATTGGTGTACGGTGTACTGCAGGTTTTCTTTTTCCTGAATGATGTTTGTTTGAAAGCCCTCTGTCTTATTCAGAAATTTTTTCCATGTGCGGGATAAGCCATTGAATGGGGATATTTGAAGGTTCTGTAATGTTCAATGTGATGGTTATAATATTATTTTTTCAATATTCAATGTTGGATTTGAGAATGTTTTGTACATTTTTTGTAGCTTCCATATAATGTTCATAGTTGACAAAGCATTTGAACGTGAACATTGACAAAGCATTTGAATTTGAACGGTACAAAATTCTGAATGAACAAACAGAACCATATTATGTACTCTCTTTAATATATATATGCTGTAATTTTTTTATTTTTTTATGTTTCTTGATTTTTTTTGTTCGGATTTTGTGGGTATATTTTGTTGTTGGGTTGATTGTTGCCTTAGAATGTGTTTAGAAGTGTCTTGTAAAATGTTTGTTTCCCAGGGAGATTGATTTTTTGCACATTTTCTGTAGATCAAACCCAAAATGTGGAGTTCCAAAATCACTGCCGGACGTGTACATAAACTGCAATGGATGTATACATATGCCGGACGTGTTCGTTTTGTCATGATTTAAGATATGGAGTTTTTGAGATGATTTGGGCATATAGCTTTTGTCAATCTCTACCTCCCCAGATTCTAGTAAGCAACGTTGACGATGCTATGTTTGTAGTGTGGAAGATTTGAATGGTTGATCCTTTTCATGTATTTTTTTTTCCTTATGATTCAATGATGACACGACAACGATGGAGTTTACTTTCATGTAATGGTAGGTACCTTTGCGAATAAATCTTAATGGAAGAAGACGAAAAGTGTGTGAATCTTGTAAATGAACAAACAAGAATTCCCTCATTGTTTTGATATTGATTTGAATGAATGATCCTTTTCATGTATTTTTTTCCCATGGCTTATCTAGCTTGTATAGACTGCAAGTCTAGTGTTTTTGTTTTTAACTGCAGGTCCAGTGTTTATTTGCATATTCGATTTACATTTTTTATTTTAGTTTATTAAGTTGTATTTGTAGCAATAAAAAAATATGGATTTAATTTTTTTAATTAAAAAATAATTAATTTTTTTTATATAAAAAAAACAATTAAGGCGCGCCTTGCGTGCCGTAAATTAAAACTCGCCAATTCTTTAATGGCCTGCATTTGCAAGTCATAAAAACATATATACTCAATTACGGCTTGCATCTGGAGCCGTTAATCAGATTGTACACAACCAATTTATAGCCCACAAATGCAAGCTGTGTAAAACATTTTTCGTTTTAAGTATTCACGGCTTACTACGTGTGCCATAAACTTAAGCACACCAATGCTTTAACGGCACTCAGTTTGCGTCGTAAAAGTTTAGTATTTACGGCATGCTTAATAAGCCATAAATATGGTCCAAAAAGTCTTAACAACATCATTTTCGGTGTGCATTGATCCTACTTACGGCCAGTATATGCACGCTGTAAATAGTTCAAACCTTTTACGGTAGGCGCTTTTACGGCACGACCCCCGTGAGCCGTAAACCTACATTTACGGCGCGCATTTCACGCTGTAAAAGCCCTGAAATGGTGTAGTGTACCTTGAAGAGGATGCTAAACCAAGTAGGCAGATGCAACGCCGGCTCAATCCTACCATGCAGGAAGTGGTAAGGGCTGAGGGGCTTTGATGGACCGCGCTCCTGCTCGAGTTCCTACCGAGGTCGGCGGACGTGGGAGTCCGTCGGGTCCGACCCTTTCGTAACCGGGGGGCAGGGGCGTGCATCAACATTTCTTTTTTTGTGTGGGTGTGCCAGATTTTCTATTTTTTTACTTGGAATTGCAAGTGGTGATCCGGAGATCAACCTTCGCAAGTAAAAAGGAAATCAACTTCTTTCAAGTTTTACATTGCACATATATTTAAGAAAAGAGACATTTTTCTTGGTTTGCCGTGAAAGGCGATTTTTTGGCATTTATAGCCGATTTTGGCGTTTATAGCCGATTTTTGGCGTTTATAGCCGATTTACAATCCTTATCAATAATGAAAGACAAGAATTGTGATTTTTGTCTCTTTTGAAAAAATACAAACTACAATGAAAAGCAAGAAAAGGAGGATCTAACTTCTCAGGAGATTGTGGGGGACCCGTTTAGATTGACGGTCGCAAGCCATATGTGGGCTTCGCCATCATCCATGCAGATGAGAACAGAGGATGCTATTGATTCGCTTGGCTTGGCTATAACCTCGGGTTTTTAGAGGACAAAGACCAAAAGGAGGTCCTATGTCCAATAAAAAGCCGAGTAGACGGGCTGAAAAGCCACATCTAAGCCATTGGAGGCAGGAGGAGAAGGCAAGGACCTTGGGGGGGGTACCCCCCAAGGGACTTTTGTCACCTTGTTGCGGTGGCCGGTGTAGAACTTCCGCAGAGTTTTCTCTCTTTTTCCTTTCTCTGGATTTCTGTGCTTCTGTCTGTCTGTGTGTTTGTGCTTTTTTCTGATGTCCTGTTCTTCTTGGAGAGCTCTCCTATTTATAGGCTTTTAGGTAGCCATTTAGGAGGGTTTATGAGCCTTGATTGTCATAAAGCTGCATAATGGGAGGAGTTACAAAATTGAATTGTTTATTTTGTAACTCCTTTTTCTTGGTTTCTGATTGGCCGGAGGAGATTGAGGGCATTTAATCGCCTTTAATCGCCATGATGGGAGGAGTTTCATGGGTTAAATGCCATGAATCTCTTGACTTGTAACTCCCGAATGCTTGCTTCTGATTGGGCCGTCCAAAGAAATGGATTAATGACTGTAATAAAGTTAGTCAATTAATCGCATTAAGTGGTCGCCGAGCAGCTGAAGAGTCGCGGGCCGTGCCACGTCTTTTGGGATTCTTCTGTCGATGATCATCGATGGATCTTCATGTAGATCGACATCAGATGACCATGTAATTTCAGGTGTTTGTTGCCAACAGCGGGTCGGTGCCATCTGTCCTGTCGATTTCTCGATCGGTCGGGTAGAAAGTACACTTTTTTTGGTTGACCGGGTGGCGATCAATATTGTTTTCGATACTCTTGATGATTGACCCGTGTTTTGGACGGATGTCAGAGGACTTGGTGTCTCAAAAGCATGAATTTTGGAAAGTACCAGAGGCTGGGCTCTTCGAATCGCGAAAAAACGGCGAAAACCGGGGTTTCCGGGGCCTTCCCGGCGACCCCGGGTTCCAAGGTCGCCGGCGACCCTGGCCCGACCCTGAGGGGGTTTTCCCCCTTTTGTGTCCCGTTTTGTGTCCGTTTTTGCTGTTTTTCGATTCTTTTTTCTCCTGTACTTTTCCTTGACATTCTGACCATTTATTGGCCTAATTTCTTTGTAGGAAACCTGATGAGAATCCTTGCATTTTATTTTGCAAAGTTTCCAATTTCCTGAGAAAGTCGAAGACTTTGTCGCGCAGAGCTGCCGATTTTCCGTCAGAAGCTGAAACTGGGTCAAACGATGTCGGAATGACCTGAAATTTGGTGTGAAGCCTCCTGAGCAATAAATAAGACCAACCATAGGCTTTTTTTTTTATTTTTGAAGCCGTTTGGGGTCCTATCACCAGTAGACTTGCTTTTTATCGCGATGAAGATGTCACGGTTTGATGTGCGGTCAACCGATGTCCGATTGACTTGAAATTTGACAGGGAACCTATTGGAGTCATTTTAAGATGATCCATCGGCTCTGTCTTGGAAACCATGGTCCCGGAGAGCTTTGCCGCCGAGAGGCCTGATTTGGCTTCCGAGCGTCAAACTATGGTCAAATGTTGTGGAAATGACCTGAAATTTGACGTGTAGCCCTTTATAAGCATTTTGAAGCCGTCCATGTGCTCTATCTGATAAGTAATGGCCTCGGTGGTTCTCGCGCCGAGAGGCTTGATTTAGCTGTTCGAGGGTTGATGTAGGGTCAAACGTTGTCGGTTTGACTCGGAACTTGACGTGGAGCCTTTTGGAAGTATTTTGAGACTATCCATCGGTCCTGATCGAAGATTAGGTGTCTCCGATGCTTTTGCCGCCGAGAGCTCCTTTTCAGCTGTCGGAGAAGCGAAGTTAGGCCAAATGATTTTGAAATGGCCTGAAACTTCTTGTGTACCCCTCTTTTGGCTGTCTGGAAGAATCTTGCAGTTTTTGTTTGATTCTGACAAGATTTGATTTTTGGAAGCAGCATTGCCTATTTATGGCAGGTTGCGACTTCATGTAGCTCTTTGGATCTTGAAGAGGCAAAGTGACATTTTTGGTGTCAACAAATGCCCCCTCGAGGTACAGCGACGAGTTGCTTAACTTTTGTAGTCGATGTGCCTCGAAGAGATTTTCGAAGGAGAGCCTGTGACTTGACCAAGAGTCTTTGAGCAGTCTTTCTTTTTGGTATTTGTAGCCTTTTGAGCTTCCAGGGGAATTTTATGGTAGTGAAAGGGATCACGTACCATCTCGAGGCAAAGTTTTGAAGATGACATCAGGGATGTGGATTTGGGTTTTGACCTTGTGACCTAACAGGCTATATGTGGCAGGTTAGGGGGTCGGGTTTGGTTTTGATCGTGTGACCCAACAAGCTGTATGTGGAATGTTGGGGGATCAATTTTGGTTTTGATCTTGTGACCTAACAGGCTGTATGTGGCAAGTTAGGGGATCAGGTTTTGGTTTTTGGTTTTGGTCTTGTGACCTAACAGGCTGTATGTGGCAAGTTAGGGGACTAGGATTTGGTTTGATTTTTGTGGAATGTCAATTTCAAGATTTTGGCTCAATTTGGTAGATGAGGCTGGATAAATTTGGTTTTTTGGAAGCTCATGGGGCTTGGAATTTTCTTTGTATGGTCCAATCAACTCAAAAGAGGCATGGAACCATTTTTGTATGCTCTTGGTAAGAGGGATTTCTCTCTGACTAAAAGCCCAAAATAAATTTTTTTTTTTTTTTTGTGCCTAGGTGGTCAAACCTGGCTCATATGGGCTAACCCATGGGACCTTAAGCTTTTTGAAATGGCTTAGATCTCATATGTTGTCATTTTTGTAAAGAATATCCAAAAATATCTCATTTGGATAGAGAATATCTAAGAATATCTTTACTTGGAGAGAATCTCTCATGATCCCTTTATTTTGGGATAGGATATCTCAAGATATCTTTCTTTTGGGAAAGAATCCGTCATCGATTTCTTTTTGGGAGAAAATCCTTCAAGATATCTTTCTTTTGGGAAAGAATCTTTCTAATCTCTTTCTTTTGGTAAGGTTACTAATTAGTAACACTTACCTCTTTCTTCTTTCCTTCTTTGGTTTGCTCTCCTCTATAAAAGCAAGGAGAAGGTTGGATCTCTTGCTCTTATTACTTTCTTTTGCAATAATCTCAAGAGGGCTTCAAGACCAAGAGTTCTTCTTCTTCAAGATCTTCAAGACTTTTCTTCTTCTTCTCCATCAATGGCTTCAAGTAAGTTCTCCTTTTTTTTTCAAGAAAACTCCATTGTAGGAAAAATAAAGTTCTTTCTTTTTTTTTTTGTTTCTTTTTCTTTTCTTCTTTTTTTTTTGCTTTCACGTGTTTTCCCTCTTTTTTTTTCACACGTGTTTTCTTTTTGCTTTCTCTTCTTTTTTTTTTTTTGCATTTTTTTTTCTTTTGTGGGCCGTACGGACAGATCCGTACGGATCTGGCCGTACGGCCACGTGGCATGTGGGCCAGCCCCTTTTTTTTTTCTTTTTTTTTTTGTTTTCTTTCTCCTCTTTTTTTTTTTTGAGAAAGTTTCTTTTCTTTTTTTTTTGTTTTCTTTCCCTTTTTTTGAGAAAGTTTCTTTTCTTTTTTTTTTTTGTTTTCTTTCCCTTTTTTTTGAGAAAGTTTCTTTTCTTTTTTTTTTTGCTCATCATGATAATGCCCCTCTTTTTTTTTTTGGCAAACCTAGATGTTCATGCATGCCTTTAATTTGTAAATTAAATTTGTAGCATGATGTGATAGCATACCTGAAAGTTTTCGCAAATTTGGGAATTTGGAGCTCGCAGTGATGTTGAGCCCTTCCTGATTTTGCGGAGACTTTGAGGTTTCGAAAGTTTGGAGTTTCGGAGCTCACAGCGATGTTGAGCCCATCTTCAAGCTTTCTATTTCTTTCGGGATAGTTCCTTTTCTTCGGAATTGCCCCGTCATCATGTCAAAATTTCGCCAGATTTTTTTTTTAGCGAGATTCTGTCATTTTGATGTTTGATCTTTTTCTTTTCCATCCTTTTCAGGTGGTTCCTCCAGAGCGAACAAGGGTAAAGAGCCTGCTACAAGCGTACCTCGTCGATCTTCTAGATTTTCTAATCCGGCTGTTCAGCAGGCTTTTGAGAAGGTCCAGTATGTTGAGAGAAATCTGGAAGAGTGCGACTCCCTCAACAGAGATGAGATGAGGCAGCGACTGATCGCTCTCAAGGGAGAGGAATTCTATAAGATCATGGTAAGCAGTCGTCCATGGGTGATGGAAGATCAGAGCATTTTGCCCAAGCCTACCTTCTTCTTTGGTGATGCAGTCCCTGATGACATGACATACCAGAGGAGATGTTTTCAGTTTTCTTTCACAGCAGATGGTGAGAAGAAGACTGTTGCTACCCGGTCGACGTTTGATCGCACCGTCTCGATTCTGAGCCTTGCCCCCACGTGCCCTAAGAGGGAAGATCCTCCAAGTTGGGTGAGAAGGACAAATGTAATCAAGACCGGGGTTTTTGTTGGAGGTTCTCCTGGATATACGGAGAGGTCGCCTGTTGACATGGACCTATTGATGCCATCCAGCGGCTACCAGGGCTCTGATTATCCGTCGGTCGATTTGAGACCGGTGGGCCTTGGTATTTTCAGTGGTGACGGCAGCAATTGGATCAAGCCTTTTCGACTTCAAGGCCGTTTCAATGCCGACTCCGAGTGGAAGTCGTGGACTGATCGCGTCGGCCGTTTTGAAGGAAGCCGGGATTTTTGATGCGGTCCGCGCCTTTAGGGAGACAGTGATCTTTTCCGACGAGGCCTTCATGGCTATGCTGGAGTCATTCCTCCCACAAACCAATACCTTCGTTGTGACGAATGGTGTGGCTGATTTTTCTTTGAAGGAGCTGAGCGCCATTACTGGATTGCCCATCCTCGGCAAACTCTATGAGGAGTTTATGCCGATTGACAGCGTCCTCGAGGGGCAGTCTGAGGAGTTCAGGCTTCTATACTTTCAGCTCGTCGCTTCTATGATTTTTTGAAGGAGAAGGAGGGTTTGAAAGTTAGATCCAGCAGTTGGAAGAGTTTTAGCTCTTCATTCCCCAACTTTTTTGATAGCAGGGAGTCTTCTGATAGCGTGACCCAGGAAGCCGGAGCTCAGGATCCAAGTTCAAAGAAGATCTTGGCCATGCAAGAAGAGTTGAGAGATTTCTGTGCAAGTACAAACGCCATATGTCCTGACATTGCACTGCGGAGAGATCTCGCTGTTTACCTCACTTATTGGCTTGGTGAGGCTGTTTTTGCTGGAGGAGATGGAACGCACATCAGGCCGCATTGTATTTTTCCGGCTTGTCAGATGGCGTTTGGAGAGCAGCTTGCTTTGGTGCCAGCTCTTTACTCCTACCTGTGTACCGAACTGCAGGCTGCTGCTTTTTTGGTTCGGCTTGGGCTTCCCATGAATAGGGTATTTTCAGCCCATATCTTTTATTCGTGGTATGTATACCACTGTCCTGGCTTCCATCGGCTGGGTGCTGCACAGGATGATGATCCTCTGATGATTCGACTGGCTAAGGGCAAAGCCGTGTCCGAATCACTTTTGTTTGCCCGCATGAGGATCCGACGGTTCAGGGACGTCGAGATGGGGCAGTCTTCAGTGAAGCTTTCTCCAGAGTTGCGGAAGAAGGCTTTTGATTTTGGTGCCTCCCGAGACTCTACCAGGGCGGGGTCGGGAAGGCATTATTCCTTGACGAATGCAGAGAGAGAGTGGCTTTTCAGCATACGTGTCGGCACGATGGTGTACCGTAGACATCTTTTCGTCGACATCCAGCCGTATGTACCCTCTCGCTTTGCTTTGCAGCTGGGCTTTTCTCAAGGCGTTGTTGGAGCGCCTTCAAGCATGGTGAAGCGCTTTGGAGGTTTACAGGACGGGAGAAATGCATGGGCTTTCTATAGTGCTGAAGACACTACAGCCATGATTTCTTATCCTGTGTTGCTGACTTCCCGGACTGCCGGCTTTGCGAAGTGGTTCGCGGAGAGCTTTTCGGCATATCGGGGGCTTTCCAAGAAGGAGCTTGATGTGAAGCTGGCATCTGGAAAGGGCCTTGGAAAGTCGGATGGCGTCCGGCGAGAGGAAGTTTGGGCCTTCCTTTCTGGAGAGAAGCACAAGATAGGCTTTCTCGGTGACCAGGGCGTCATTGGTTCTGAAGCTGTTCGAGAAATACCTGATGAGGCTTTGGAGCAGCTAGAACAGGAGGAAGCCGAACTTGGCACTTGGATGCAAGCGGCACAGAGGTAAGCTTCCGTGGAGTCTACTGGCAAGAGTAGACCATCCAGTGAGGAGCCAAGTGGGAAACCTGACTCTGACAGTGGGGCAGGTTCCTCTAAGAAGCGAGCCCGCCGGGGTAAGAGGGGGAGGAGTCATCATCATAGCAAGGGGCAGCATGAGGACTCTCCTGACTTGGAAGTTCCTCTTACTATCGATGAGGATGTGCCAGTGGATGCTGACGAGCCTCCAGAGAAGAGAAGCCGAGAAGAAGAGACCGTTGGTGAAGGTATGATTCTTCCTTTTTCTCTTTCCATGGGATTTTTTCCATGTTCTGATTTGCTTCTTGTTTCTGCTTTTCTTTTTTTTTTTTTTTTTAGCAGAGGAAGACTTGGTGATGCCTGAGGTCCCAACCGATGAGGTGGTGATGGATCCTGTTGAGGCACCTGAAGAAGAACCGAGGGACTCTGGAGTAAATCCAGAATCTCCAATTGGTACGACTTCTTTTGCTCTCTTTTTTTTTTGAGTTTGTGACTTGGTTTGCTAACACATTTTTTTTTTGTCAGCTGACTTGCCACAGGGTTCTGATGACTTTGAACCATCGATGGACGCAAATGTTGATGATGCTTTCGATGAGTTCATGGAGGAAGAGAGTGTTCCGCCAGTCGTCGAAGAAGGTATTTTGTAGTTATAACCCTGATAATGATTTTCAAACAGGATTATATTCATACCTTTTTGTGTTTCTTTTGGCAGGTTTTGAAGTGACAGAGGAGGGTCCGTCGCTTCCAGAGCAAGGGATGCCAGAGGTTAATCCAGAGGTAGAGACTCCTGGGACCAGTCCTGACAATGTTGAGGAGATTCCTCGCGCTGAGATTCCTTCCCGAGCAGGAGCAGCTTCAACTGGAAAGAGTTCTTTTGTTACTCTTTCAACAGATGATGACATGAGCAGCCGACCAACGGAGTTGGGCGAATCTTCAGCTGGGCCATCTCTTCTTTTTGCGAAGAAGGTGGTGGTGTGAGTTCTGAGCTCTTGGATTGAGACTCTCTTTTCTGGGCACTTGGAAGCCGGATTTAGCATGATCCAGCATGTGTGTGAGATTCTCGGTGATGCTGAAGAGGCTGGTCTGGATGTCACAGATGCCAGGGCGATCGTTAATAGGATCATTGAGCTGGGTGACAAGTGGTTTGAGACCATGGGTTTTCCTGACGATCAGTTCTTCAAGGAGATGTTCTTGGACCCTGCGGATAAGGCTCAATCTGACCTTGATGAGGCTACAGAAAGCAAGAAGCAGGCAGTCCGAGAGAGGAACTTAGAAGAGATAACCATCATTAGGCTGACACATGACCTTAACATCCTTGATAGGGAGGTCGATGAGGCCAGGAAACGTCTTGAGCATCTGCAGGCACAAGTCGCTGCCAAGTGGACTGAAATAACAGAGGCTCGTGAAAGGGAGACTTCTCTGATTTATCGAGTTGCGGATGCCATTCGAGTTCTCAAAAGGAAGTCTGATGAGAACAAACAATGGAAAACCGCTCGAGGGAAGCTTCCCAGTGCAGAAGAAGGGTTACAGCCCACCCCAGCATCTCATGGCAGGTTCTTGAAGAAGCGTGCCTTGGAATCCTTAACGGATGAGGCCAAAAGTTTGCTTAAGGAGCTGAACTCTTGGTTGGAGACCATTTTTGATTGAGCTCCTGTATACAGAAACCATCCTTCTTTCTTTTTTTTGGTACCACTTGTATTTTTTGGTACTTTTTTTTTGTAGTGCTTGTGAACACTTTCTTTTTTTTTTGTTATCCCTACGCTCACTTGAATCTTTTTGTGATAAAAGTAATTGCTAAATGGGATGCACTTTTTTTTGTTATCCCTACGCCCACTTGAATCTTTTTGTGATAAAAGTAATTGCTAAATGGGATTTGATCAAAAGGTTGTCATTTTGTGAAAATCTTTTGTCAAGTGATTGTTTTGGCATGAAAGCCAGGTTTTTGTTCGTGGCATGGAAGCCAATTTTGGCATGAGAGCCAGCTTTTCTTGTGGCATTGATAGCCGAGTTTTTTTATGGCATCTATAGCCAGTTTTGGTGGCATTGATAGCCGGTTTGTTTTGTTGGCATCTATAGCCGGTTTTTGGTGGCATTGATAGCCTGTTTTGTTTTGGTGGCATTGATAGCCGTTTTTTTTTTTTGAAATCCAAGTTTTTTTTTGTTTGTGGCATTGATAGCCGGTTTGTGGCATTTATAGCCTGTTTTGATGGCATTTATAGCCGGTTTGGTTTTCAAAAAATGCAAGTATCGACTAAAAGTCGCCTCCCTGCTGAATGTTCTTGCAAGTATCGATGGAATGTCGCATCCTTGCTCATTCGGTTGTGAGTATCGATGGAATGTCGCATCCTCGCGGATTTGGGTGCAAGTATCGATGGAATGTCGCATCCTTGCTTTTCAAAAAATTTTGGTTTTGCGGGTACTGACTTGATGTCGTTTCCCCCACGATTTTTGAAATTTGTGGTTTTCTCGAACCTTTGGGTTATGGATATCAACTGAAATGTTGCGTCTCCACAGTTTTTTAGGTTTTTTTCGAACCTTTGAAATTTGGGTTGTGGATATCAGCTGAAATGTTGCGTCTCCACAGTTTTTTAGGTTTTTTCGAACCTTTGAAATTTGGGTTGTGGATATCAACTGAAATGTTGCGTCTCCACAATTTTGGATTTTACAAGTACCGACGAAATGTCGCTTCCCTGCGATTTTGGAAGTGTCGAACGTGGTTCGCTTGCTTCCGATTTGTGCGAGTATTGACTAAGCGTCGCTTCCTCGCGGTTTTTTTGAAAAACCATTTTTTTTTTAAAGACACGAGGGTCATAAATTTTGACCTAAAACCATTTTGGCGGTAAAAGGCAGGGTGGACTAGGGTGGAAATCCCTGAATCCGGATTTTGTTTCAAACCATGAATTTTGGGTTCAAAGGTTGAAAATTTTGGTCAAGTTAGGGAAAGGTTCCTAAACTTGGATATATATTTTTTTTTGAACAATGAAACGATGAAAGTAAGCATTGTTTTAGATTTCTAGAAATTTCAACATTTGATATGAAAATTCTAAAAAAAGGGTGGGTTTAGCGAGCGTGTACCTGGAAACCGGCTTTGGCCGTGCAGGCATTGCTCTTACCCAGTTGGGTAAGTCTTCATGGGCAGTACCGCTTTAAGAACTTGCCGTTGATAGGCAGCATACATCTGTCACCTTCCATGTTTAGGAGTGCGTATGCATCATTAGAGAAAACCTTGTCGATGACGTAGGGTCCCTCCCATTTTGGCTCAAATTTGCCTTTAGACTTGTGAGCGAAGACCATTGGTCTTTTTACCGCAAGAACCAAGTCACTCTTTTTGTAGGCGCGTTGCCTGACCTTTTTATCGAAAGATCCTGCCATACGTGCTTGGTAAAGTTCAATGCTTTGTTGAGCTTCGAGCCGTTTCTCATCGAGATTGTCCAGCTCATGGAGTCGCAATTTGACATTGCTTTCTTGAGTCATGTCATTTTGCAAGGATACCCTTAAGGAAGGAATTTGTACTTCCAAGGGCACGACAGCTTCGCATCCATAGACCAAGGAGAATGGTGTGCTATGGGTTGGTCCTCGAACGGTGGTTCGATAGGCCCACAAAGCTTCGGACATTTTGTCGCTCCAGTCTCTTTTGTGACTAGAGACCATTTTTTTGAGGATTTTGCAGAGTGTCTTGTTGAAGGCTTCTGCTAACCCGTTTGCTGCCGGATTGTATGGAGTCGAAGGACAGCTTTGGATTTTGTATTTGTCGCAGAACCTGTAGAATCGATGATCCCGGAACTGTGGTCCGTTATCATGGACGAATCTTTTGGGTATGCCGAAACGACAAATGATGTTGGTGCGTAGGAACTGAAGGACTGATGAGGTCTTCATTTCGTTAAACGCAAATGCTTCTGACCACTTGGAGAAATAATCCGTAGCGGCGAAGATGAAGCGATGACCTTTGCTTGAAGGGGGAGAAATAGGACCTATGATGTCCATACCCCAGGCTTCGAAAGGCCATGAGATCGCTGTAGGATGCAGCCATTCTGGAGGCATGTGAATGTAATCTCCATGAACTTGGCATTGTTGGCAGCGCTTAGCAAATTGCATTGCGTCAGCTACCATGGTAGGCCAGTAATATCCTAACCTTTTTATCTGATCATAGAGCTTAGGTCCAGCCTGATGAGCTCCACAAAGACCAGCATGAACTTCTTTGAGTGTTTCTTCAGCCTCTTGTTGTGACAAGCAGCATAGAAGTACTCCGTTGAAGGATTTCCTGTAAAGGATTTTTGAAGGAATATCCAAATGAAAGCTTGGGGTTCGCCTTTGGATGCTTACCCGTTCTTTTGGATCTTCAGGTAGGATTCCGAACATAATGTAATCAATGAACGGATCCCTCCAGTCGCCGATTGAAGTTTGAAGGATTGAAATCCGACTTCCGACCACTTGGTGGCATTCAGCAACTGCTTGGTGTGTGTTAAGAGGAGGAAGGATTCTCCTTTCGCACACTGTGATTTGCATGTTTCCCCTTCCTGGATTGCCATGGATGCGGCAAGTCCGGCTAGGGCATCTGCACGTATGTTTTCACCTCTACGAATGTGGGTGATGTGACAGATGTCAAACTTTTGCAGAAGTGATTGTGCCTTGTTGTAGTAGGGCAACAAATCTGGCTTCCTGACTTCAAATTTCTGATTCATCTGGTTGACGATCAGTTGAGAGTCTCCAAAGACTTCCAGCATGGTGATACCGGATTCGATGGCGAGTTCCAATCCTAAGATCAGAGCTTGATATTCAGCTGCATTGTTTGTGCATGGTTCTAGTAGCGAGAAAGTGTGTGGAATCATGTATTTGTCGGGGCTAACAAAAAGGATGCCAACTCTCGAGATCAGCTGTCTTTTTTCATTTGTCCTGGTTGCACCGTCAAAGTACATATCCCAGGAGGCACTTTGTGAGAAAGTCTCCACATTGTAGACTGGCTCGTCTGGGAGATCATCTCTGAGTGGAGAATCTTTAGGCAATAGATGCTCTGTGAGGAAGCTCGTTGACACGGTCCTGCTCTTGTTCTAGAGCGAGACGCTGCAAGATCCTTGCATATTCTTTAAGATCAGGCATGGGAGCCGGATCTTCTTCTTCATCAACTCTTTGTGGCTCAACATGTTTGATTTCCACTGGAGTAATGAGAGGTGCTGGGTCAGCAGCATTTTCTTGTACAGCTTCTTGGTCTTCTTCATCATCAGACCAGGATCCTTGTGGCTGTAAGGGGTTATACCAGGTTACTGGCATAAGATGAGACTCAGGAACCCATTCTTCATCGGAGAGATATTCTCCTGTTTCAAGGGACTCCTCCCACTCATCTGTGTAGTTGGATTCGAATCCATCATCGGTGTCGCTGGATTCGTATCCATCAATGGAGAATCCAACTACCGAATTGCAGGAGTATGATGCCTCCTGTATGGCTTCTTTGAATTGAGGTGGCATGAAATCACTGAGAGTGAATTTCCTTACCCCCTTTGAAGTCTCTGGAAGGGGTGTTTTTGTTACCTCCAGTGAAGCGGTAGAGGAAGCCTCTGCCTTTTCTTTGACCTCTAGTTTTGGCTGGGTCTTCTCTTGCCGTTTGAGCTTGAGGAGATGTTTCCTAGCCTGCCTTCGCTGTTGAGCTGTAGGCTTTGTTTTCACGATCTCCCAATTTTCATCTTCCAGGAGATCAGGATGTACCCATATCGGTTGTCCGTCTGGTGTCGGGTAAGGAACCAGTTCCTCGGACGCTTCGATTGAGTTTATCACCTTGAAGGAAGTAGTGATCTTCTTCTTCGGTGATTTTGATGTTTGTCCACATGTCACCATATTGACGGAGGCAGACCCATAGTTTTTGTCAAAGGTGATGACTCCGTTTTTCCACATCTCATTTATTTTCTCTCTCACAACGAAGCATTGATTGAGAGGATGCGAGATCATCTGGTGGTATGGACAGTACCGAGGATCGTTGGTTTTGCCAACATCACCCGGTCTTTTTGGTTCAGGCAAGGTGAGCTTGCCGTTTGCCACAAGAGCTCCGAAGATTTCATCAACATCTTCATCAAACGGGTATTTCTTCTCTACTCGTTCTTTGAAGGCATCAGAGAGTTCAGGTCTCTTACCAACAGCTTTGTTTTCAGCTTTCTTTGGTGGCTGAGGAGCTGACTTGGTCTGCACATTGAGGACCTCTTTCTTCTTTGGTTTTGAGGTCGTAATGGCGGTTGGCTCTTTTCTTGATGATTTCTGACTGTTGAGGTCCTTAATCACCGTTTCAGCTTCCATGGAAGCTTCTAGGAGTTCTCCCAGGTTTTTTGATTTGTTGCCGATGATCATGGAGCGGATTCTGGCTCTCATGTTGTTTCGGCAGATGTCGACTAGCGACGCTTGTGGCAATACATCAGAGCATTTGTATGCCATTGCTTTCCACTTGTGAATGAAGTCATATGTTGATTCATTCTCCCCCTGTTTTAGGCTGCACAGCTGAGCCATAGTAGCGGGATGATCTTCACCTTTGAAGTGAGTCAGGAAGCGTGTCTCTAGCATGGCCCAGTTTTGGATTGAGTCCTCCGGCAGAGTGGAGTACCAATCGAAGGCCGTATCTTTTAGGGTACTTGCAAAGAGGCGGATCTTGAGTGCATCTTGATCCGCGATAGCTCCCGTCAGGATCTTGAAGTGGATGACGTGCTGTCTGGCTGATCCTTTCCCCGTATATGTTTGGAGAGTAGGATGCTTGAATTTGGTGGGGAACGGGACCGAGTCCATCCATAAGGGATATGGTGGCTTGATCCCATGCTCCTTGAGTATATCCTCTTCTTTTGCTTTGGCGAGGATTCCGTCTACGTCCTTTTTGGTAAAGGCGCGTGACTCATTTTCTTCTCCATTTACCTCGTCGTTTTGATGATTCGGAGGAGGTTCATTGTTCGCCTGATTTTGGAAGGCGAGGAGAAGGTTTTCCATCAGAGTTTCAATCCTCTGCTGGCCCTGTTCCAACTGCTGGATGCGGGTGATCGCATCTTCTGGAGGTGGATTGCGGGGTGGTGGCTCAGAATTTGTAGCCAAGACATTCATCCTTCGTGATTCGAACGAAGAAACTGTCCTGGTGACTGAGCTGGGGCTCATTCTTTTTGAAGAGGAGCTTGAGGAAGGATCACTCTGCTGTCCTTTGCTTGAAGGAGCAGGGGATTCTTCTGAATGTCTTCTTGTCCTGGAGACGTTGCGGGTCATCGAACGTCGGACATGGATTTTTGTTGCTGATTTTTGGCGCCTTCTGGTTTTTCCAACCATATGGACTGCAGCAACTTGTTTGGGTCTTTCTTTTTCGACCCATTTAGGAGAGACTTGAAGTGTGGGAGGCTGGGTCCTTTGCTTCTCTAGTCTCTTTTGTCAGTACGACGCGCGGCGGCATATACGACGAGCAATTTGAGCTTCGGTCAGCTCTGACTGGGCTTTGACGATGAAGGATGTGCTCCCTCGGGCGCAGCAGCCGAGCCTGTCTTCTTTGTAGCTGGGCAAGGACAGGATGCGAACCCTGTCCTTCGCCTGCTGCAGCGAAGCTTTGAATTTTTGAAGTTCGGCCCCTATAGAGATGAAGGGTCGAACTGTAGGTTTGTAGGCCTTAGCAGGTGCTTGTGGAGGCCTTGTGATGCATGACTTGATTTTGGGCTTGTAGGAACAAGCCGGCTCATGCTGGGATGACTTGGAAGTCAAGTCGGAGATGGGTCTCTCCTCTTTCATGTAGGCAAGAGGATAGAACTGGTTCTCCTTGACTGGGGCCAGGAATGCTGGCTTAGTGGATGTCTGGGACCTTCTCTATTTTGGTGAAGGTCTTGGGGACCAAGTCTTGGGGTAGACCTGGTTGTTTGCAGGTTGAGGCTTCGTGGGGCTGCCACGGGCTTCAGGCCTTCTGGTGCTCGCATTTGGTGTCACGGTAGTTGGACCGCGCTCCCGATGCCCGGGTTCCTACCGAGGTCGGCGGACGTGGGAGTCCGTTTGGTTCCGACCCTTTCGTAACCGGGGGGCAAAAGGGCGTGCATCAACATTTCTTTTTTTGTGGGTGTGCCAGATTTTCTATTTTTACTTGGAATTGCAAGTGGTGATCCGGAGATCAACCTTCGCAAGTAAAAAGGAAATCAACTTCTTTCAAGTTTTCCATTGCACATATATTTAAGAAAAGAGACATTTTCTTGATTTGCCGTGAAAGGCGATTTTTTTTTGGCATTTATAGCCGATTTTGGCGTTTATAGCCGATTTTTGGCGTTTATAGCCGATTTTGGCGTTTATAGCCGATTTACAATCCTTATCAACAATGAAAGACAAGAATTGTGATTTTTGTCTCTTTTGAAAAAAATACAAACTACAATGAAAAGCAAGAAAAGGAGGATCTAACTTCTCAGGAGATTGTGGGGGACTCGTTTAGATTGACGGTCGCAAGCCATATGTGGGCTTCGCCATCATCCATGCAGATGAGAACAGAGGATGCTATAGATTCGCTTGGCTTGGCTATAACCTCAGGTTTTTAGAAGACAAAGACCAAAGGAAGGTCCTATGTCCAATAAAAAACCGAGTAGATGGCCTGAAAAGCCATATCTAAGCCATTGGAGGCAGGAGGAGAAGGCAAGGACCTTGGGGGGGGTACCCCCCAAGGGACTTTTGTCACCTTGTTGCGGTGGCCGGTGTAGAACTTCCGCAGAGTTTTCTCTCTTTTTCCTTTCTCTGGATTTCTGTCTGTGTGCTTGTGCTTTTTTCTCTGATTTTTCTGATATATTTTCTTCTTGGAGAGCCCTCCTATTTATAGGCTTTTAGGTAGCCTTTTAGGTGGGTTTATGGGCTTTTAATGTCATTAAGCCACATAATGGGAGGAGTTACAAAATTGAATTGTTTATTTTGTAACTTCTTTTTCTTGGCCTCTGATTGGCCGGAGGAGATTGAGGGCATTTAATCGCCTTTAATCGCCATGATGGGAGGAGTTTCATGGGTTAAATGCCATGAATCTCTTGACTTGTAACTCCCAAATGCTTGCTTCTGATTGGGCCGTCCAAAGAAATGGATTAATGACTGTAATAAAGCTAGTCAATTAATCGCATTAAGTGGTCGCCGAGCAGCTGAAGAGTCGCGGGCCGTGCCACGTCTTTTGGAATTCTTCTGTTGATGATCATCGATGGATCTTCATGTAGATCGACATCAGATGACCATGTAATTTCAGGTGTTTGTTGCCAACAGCAGGTCGGTGCCATCTGTCCTGTCGATTTCTCGATCGGTCGGGTGGAAAGCACACTTTTTTGGTTGACCGGGTGGCGATCAATACTGTCTTTGATACTCTTGATGATTTACCCGTGTTTTGGACGGATGTCAGAGGACTTGGTGTCTCAAAAGCATGAATTTTGGAAAGTACCAGAGGCTGGGCATCTCGAATCGCGAAAAAACGGCGAAAACCGGGGTTTCCGGGGCTTTCCCGGCGACCCCGGGGTCCATGGTCGCCGGCGACCCTGGCCCAGGGTCGCAGGGGTCTGCGACCCTGGGGGGGTTTTCCCCCTTTTTGGTCCCGTTTTGCGTCCGTTTTTGCTCTTTTTTGATTCTTTTTTCTTCTGTACTTTTCTTTGACATTTTGATCATTTATTGGCCTGATTTCTTTGTAGGAAACCTGATGAGAATCCTTGCATTTTATTTTGCAAAGTTTCCAATTTCCTGAGAAAGCCGAAGACTTTGTCGCGCAGAGTTGCCGATTTCCCGTCAGAAGCTGAAACTGGGTCAAACGATGTCGGAATGACCTGAAATTTGGTGTGAAGCCTCTTGAGAAATAAATAAGACCAACCATAGGCTTTTGTTTGAGTTTCGAAGCCGTTTGGGGTCCTATCACCTGCAGACTTGCTTTTTATCGCGATGAAGATGTCGCGGTTTGATGTGCGGTCAACCGATGTCCGATTGACTTGAAATTTGACAGGGAACCTATTGGAGTCATTTTAAGATGATCCATAGGTTCTGTCTTGGAAACCATGGTTCCGGAGAGCTTTACCGCCGAGAGGCTTGATTTGGCTGTCGGAGAAGCGAAGTTAGGCCAAATGATCTTGAAATGGCTTGAAACTTCTTGTGTACTCCTCTTTTGGCTGTCTGGATGAATCTTGCAGTTTTTGTTTGATTCTGACAAGATTTGATTTTTGGAAGCAGCATTGCCTATTTATGGCAGGTTGCGACTTCATGTAGCTCTTCGGATCTTGATGAGGCAAAGTGACATTTTTGGTGTCAACAAATGCCCCCTCGAGGTACAGCGGCGAGTTGCTTAACTTTTGTAGTCGATGTGCCTCGAAGAGATTTTTTGAAGGAGAGCCTGTGACTTGACCAAGAGTCTTTGAGCAGTCTTTCTTTTTGGTATTTGTAGCCTTTTGAGCTTCCAGGGGAATTTTATGGCGGTGAAAGGGATCACGTACCATCTCAAGGCAAAGTTTTGAAGATGACATCTGGGATGTGGATTTTGGGTTTTGACCTTGTGACCTAACAGGCTATATATGGCAGGTTAGGGGGTCGGGTTTGGTTTTGATCGTGTGACCCAACAAGCTGTATGTGGAATGTTGGGGGATCAATTTTGGTTTTGATCTTGTGACCTAACAGGCTGTATGTGGCAAGTTAGGGGATCAGGTTTTGGTTTTTGGTTTTGGTCTTGTGACCTAACAGGCTGTATGTGGCAAGTTAGGGGACCAGGATTTGGTTTGATTTTTGTGGAATGTCAATTTCAAGATTTTGGCTCAATTTGGTAGATGAGGCTGGATGGTTTGATTTTTGGAAGCTCATGGGGCTTGGAATTCTCTTTTGTATGGTCCAATCAACTCAAAAGAGGCATGGAACCATTTTTGTATGCTCTTGGTAAGAGGGATTTCTCTTTGACTAAAAGCCCAAAATTCTTTTTTTTTTTTTTTTTTTTTTTTTTTTTTTTTTTTTTTAGTGCCTAGGTGGTCAAACCTGGCTCATATGGGCTAACCCATGGGACCTTAAGCTTTTGAAATGGCTTAGATCTCATATGGTGTCATTTTTGTAAAGAATATCCAAAATATCTCATTTGGATAGAGAATATCTAAGAATATCTTTACTTGGAGAGAATCTCTCATGATCCCTTTATTTTGGGATAGAATATCTCAAGATATCTTTCTTTTGGGAAAGAATCCGTCATAGATTGATTTTAGGAGAAAATCTCTCAATATCCCTTTATTTTGGGATAGGATATCTCAAGATATCTTTCTTTTGGGAAAGAATCCGTCATAGATTGATTTTAGGAGAAAATCTCTCAAGATCCCTTTATTTTGGGAGAGAATCCCTCAAGGTATCTTTCTTTTGGGAAAGAATCTTTCTAATTTCTTTCTTTTGGTAAGGTTACTAATTAGTAACACTTACCTCTTTCTTCTTTCCTTCTTTGGTTTGCTCTCCTCTATAAAAGCAAGGAGAAGGTTGGATCTCTTGCTCTTATTACTTTCTTTTGCAATAATCTCAAGAGGGCTTCAAGACCAAGAGCTTTTCTTCTTCAAGATCTTCAAGAGTTTTTCTTCTTCTTCTCCATCAATGGCTTCAAGTAAGTTCTTCCTTTTCAAGAAAACTCCATTGTAGGAAAAAAAGTTCTTTCTTCTTCTCTTTTTTTTTTTGTTTCTTTCTTTTCTTTTCTTCTTTTTTTTTTCTTTTTCACGTGTTTGCCTCTCTTTTTTTTTTCACACGTTTTTTTTTCTTGCTTTCTTTTCTTTTTCTTTTTTTTCATGTTTTTTTTTATTGTGTGGGCCGTACGGACAGATCCGTACGGATCTGGCCGTACGGCCACGTGGCCTGTGGGCCACGGCCTGTGGGCCAGCCCTCATCTTTTTTTTTCTTTTTCTTTCCCTCCCCTTTTTTTTTTTTAGAGAAACTTTTTTTTTTTTTTTTTTTTTTTTTTGTCCTCCATATAATGCATTTTTTTTCGCAAATCAAGATGTTCATGCATGCCTTTAATTTGTAAATTAAATTTGTAGCATGATGTGATAGCATACCTGAAAGTTTTCGCAAATTTGGGAACTTGGAGCTCGCAGTGATGTTGAGCCCTTCCTGATTTTGCGGAGACTTTTAGGTTTCGAAAGTTTGGAGTTTCGGAGCTCGCAGCGATGTTGAGCCCATCTTCAAGCTTATTATTTCTTTCGGGATAGTTCCTTTTCTTCGGAATTGCCCCGTCATCATGTCAAAATTTCGCCAGATTTTTTTTTTTTTTTTAGCGAGATTCTGTCATTTTGATGTTTGATCTTTTTCTTTTCCATCCTTTTCAGGCGGTTCCTCCAGAGCGAACAAGGGTAAAGAGCCTGCTACAAGCGTACCTCGTCGATCTTCTAGATCTTCTAATCCGGCCGTTCAGCAGGCTTTCGAGAAGGTCCAGTATGTTGAGAGAAATCTGGAAGAGTGCGACTCCCTCAACAGAGATGAGATGAGGCAGCGACTGATCACTCTCAAGGGAGAGGAATTCTATAAGATCATGGTAAGCAGTCGTCCATGGGTGATGGAAGATCAGAGCGTTTTGCCCAAGCCTACCTTCTTCTTTGGTGATGCAGTCCCTGATGACATGACATACCAGAGGAGATCTTTTCAGTTTTCCTTCACAGCAGATGGTGAGAAGAAGACTGTTACTACCCGGTCGATGTTTGATCGCACCGTCTCGATTCTGAGCCTTGCCCCCACGTGCCCTAAGAGGGAAGATCCTCCAAGTTGGGTGAGAAGGACAAATGTAATAAAGACCGGGGTTTTTGTCGGCGGTTCTCCTGGATATACGGAGAGGTCGCCTGTTGACATGGACTTGTTGATGCCATCCAGCGGCTACCAGGGCTCTGATTATCCGTCGGTCGATTTGAGACCGGTGGGCCTTGGCATTTTCAGCGGTGACGGCAGCAATTGGATCAAGCCTTTTCGACTTCGAGGTCGTTTCAATGCTGACTCCGAGTGGAAGTCGTGGACTGATCGCGTCCTGCTGATTGGTGGCGCCGTTTTGAAGGAAGCCGGGATTTTTGATGCGGTCCGCGCTTTTGGGGAGACCGTGATTTTTTCCGACGAGGCCTTCATGGCTATGCTGGAGTCGTTCCTCCCTCAAACCAATACCTTCGTTGTGACGAATGGTGAGATTGGTTTTTCTTTGAAGGAGCTGAGCGCTATTACCGGATTGCCCATCCTCGGCAAACTCTATGAGGAGTTTATGCCGATTGACAGCGTCCTCGAGGGGCAGTCTGAGGAGTTCAGGCTTCTATACTTTCAGCTCGTCGCCTTCTATGATTTTTTGAAGGAGAAGGGGGGTTCGAAAGTTAGATCCAGCAGTTGGAAGAGTTTTTGCTCTTCATTCCCCAACTTCTTTGATAGTAGGGAGCCTTCCGATAGCATGACCCAGGAAGCTGGAGCTCAGGATCCAAGTTCAAAGAAAATCTTGGCCATGCAAGAAGAGTTAAGAGATTTCTGTGCAAGTACAAACGCCATATGTCCTGACATTGCACTGAGGAGAGATCTCGCTGTGTACCTCACTTATTGGCTTGGTGAGGCTGTATTTGCTGGAGGAGATGGAACGCACATCAGGCCGCATTGTATTTTTCCGGCTTGTCAGATGGCGTTTGGAGAGCAGCTTGCTTTGGTGCCAGCTCTTTACTCCTACCTGTGTACCGAACTGCAGGCTGCTGCTTTTCTAGTTCGGCTTGGGCTTCCCATGAATAGGGTATTTTCAGCCCATATCTTTTATTCATGGTATGTATACCACTGTCCTGGCTTCCATCGGCTGGGTGCTGCACAGGATGATGATCCTCTGATGATTCGACTGGCTAAGGGCAAAGCCGTGTCCGAATCACTTTTGTTTGCCCTCATGAGGATCCGACGGTTCAGGGACGTCGAGATGGGGCAATCTTCAGTAAAGCTTTCTCCGGAGTTGCGGAAGAAGGCTTTTGATTTTGGTGCCTCCCGAGACTCTACCAGGGCGGGGTCGGGAAGGCATTATTCCTTGACAAATGCAGAGAGAGAGTGGCTTTTCAGCATACGTGTCGGCACGATGGTGTACCGCAGACATCTTTTCGTCGACATCCAGCCGTATGTACCTTCTCGCTTTGCTTTGCAGCTTGGCTTTTCTCAAGGCGTTGTTGGAGCGCCTTCAAGTATGGTGAAGCGCTTTGGAGGCTTACAGGACGGGAGAAATGCATGGGCTTTTTATAGTGCTGAAGACACTACAGCCATGATTTCTTATCCTGTGTTGCTGACTTCCCGGACTGCCGGCTTTGCGAAGTGGTTCGCGGAGAGCTTCTCGGCATATCGGGGACTTTCCAGGAAGGAGCTTGATGTGAAGCTGGTATCTGGAAAGGGCCTTGGAAAGTCGGATGGCATCCGGCGAGAGGAAGTTTGGGCCTTCCTTTCTGGAGAGAAGCACAAGATAGGCTTTCTCGGTGACCAGGGCGTCATCGGTTCTGAAGCTGTTCGAGAAATACCTGACGAGGCTTTGGAGCAGCTAGAACAGGAGGAAGCCGAACTTGGCGCTTGGATGCAGGCGGCACAGAGGCAAGCTTCCGTGGAGTCTACTGGCAAGAGCAGACCATCCAGTGATGAGTCAAGTGGGAAACCTGACTCTGACAGCGGGGTAGGTTCCTCTAAGAAGCGAGCCCGCAGAAGTAAGAGGAGGAGGAGTCATCATAGTAGCAAGGGGCAGCATGAGGGCTCTCCTAACTTGGAAGTTCCTCTTACTATTAATGAGGATGTGCCAGTGGATGCTGACGAGCCTCCGGAGAAGAGAAGCCGAGAAGAAGAGACCGTCGGTGAAGGTATGATTCTTCCTTTTTCTCTTTCCATTTCTTTTCATGGGATTTTTCCATGTTATGATTTGCTTCTTGTTTCTGCTTTTCTTCTTTTTTTTTTTTTAGCAGAGGAAGACTTGGTGATGCCTGAGGTCCCAACCGATGAGGTGGTGATGGATCCTGTTGAGGCACCTGAAGAAGAACCGAGGGACTCTGGAGTAGATCCAGAATCTCCAATTGGTACGACTTCTTTTGCTCTCTTTTTTTTTTGTTTGTGACTTGGCTTGCTAACACATTTTTTTTGTCAGCTGACTTGCCACAGGGTTCTGATGACTTTGAACCATCGATGGACGCAAATGTTGATGATGCTTCCGATGAGTTCATGGAGGAAGAGAGTGTTCCGCCAGTCGTAGAAGAAGGTATTTTGTAGTTATAACTCTGATAATGATTTTCAAACAGGGTCATATTCATACCTTTTTGTGTTTCCTTTGCAGGTTTTGAAGTGGCAGAGGAGGATCCGTTGCTTCCAGAGCAAGAGATGCCAGAGGTTGATCCAGAGGTAGAGATTCCTGGGACCAGCTCTGACAATATTGAGGAGATTCCTCGCGCTGAGATTCCTTCCCGAGCAGGAGCAGCTTCAGCTGGAAAGAGTTCTTTTGTTACTCTTTCAACAGATGATGACATGAGTAGCCGACCAACGGAGTTGGGCGAATCCTCAGCTGGGCCATCTCTTCTTTTTGCGAAGAAGGTGGTGGTGCGAGTTGTGCGCTCTTGGATTGAGACTCTCCTTTCTGGGCACTTGGAAGTCGGATTTGGCATGATCCAGCATGTGCAGGAGATTCTCAGTGATGCTGAAGAGGCTGGTCTGGATGTCACAGGTGCCAGGGCGATCGTTGATAGGATCATTGCACTGGGTGACAAGTGGTTTGAGACCGTGAGTTTGGCTGATGACCAGTTCTTCAAGGAGATGTTCCTGGACCCTGCTGATAAGGCTAAGTCTGACCTAGATGAGGCTACAGAAAGCAGGAAGGTGGCAGTCCGAAAGAGGAATAGAGAAGAGGTAACCATCATCGAGCTGACACATGACCTTAACATCCTTGATAGGGAGGTCGATGAGGCCAGGAAACGTCTTGAGCTTCTGCAGGCACAAGTCGCTGCCAAGTGGACTGCCATAATAGAAGCTCGCGACAGGGAGAGTGTCCTGATTCACCAGGTTGCAGATGCCGAACGGGTTCTCAAAAGGAAGTCTGATGAGGATAAACAATGGCAAGCTGCTCGAGGTAAGCTTCCTGGTGTGAGAGAAGGGGTACAGCCCACTCCAGCATCTCATGGCAAGTTCCTGAAGAAGCGTGCCTTGGAATCCTTGACAGCTGAGGCTAAGAGTTTGCTTGGGGAGTTGAACTCTTGGCTGGAGACCATCTTTGATTGAGCTCCTGTATACAGAAACCATCCTTCTCTTTTTTTGGTACCACTTGTATTTTTTTGGTACTTATTTTTTGTAGTGCTTGTGAACACTTTCTTTTTTTTTTGGTACCACATGTATTTTTTTTGGTACTCTTTTTTTTGTAGTGCTTGTGAACACTTTCTTTTTTTTGGTACCACATGTATTTTTTTGGTACTCTTTTTTTTGTAGTGCTTGTGAACACTTTCTTTTTTTTTTGTTATCCCTACGCTCACTTGAATCTTTTTGTGATAAAAGTAATTGCTAAATGGGATTGATTTTTTTTTTGTTATCCCTACGCTCACTTGAATCTTTTTGTGATAAAAGTAATTGCTAAATGGGATTGATTTTTTTTGTTATCCCTACGCTCACTTGAATCTTTTTGTGATAAAAGTAATTGCTAAATGGGATTTGATCAAAAGGTTGTCATTTTGTGAAAATCTTTTGTCAAATGATTGTTTTGGCATGAAAGCCAGGTTTTTGTTTGTGGCATGGAAGCCAATTTTGGTGGCATTGATAGCCGAATTTGTTTTGTGGCATCTATAGCCGGTTTTTTGGTGGCATTGATAGCCGGTTTGTTTTGGTGGCATTGATAGCCGGTTTGTTTTGGTGGCATTGATAGCCGTTTTTGAAATCCAAGTTTTTTTTTTTGTTTGTGGCATCTATAGCCAATTTTGGTGGCATTGATAGCCGGTTTGTTTTGTGGCATCTATAGCCGGTTTTTGGTGGCATTGATAGCCGGTTTGTGGCATTTATAGCCGGTTTGTGGCATTTATAGCCTGTTTTGATGGCATTTATAGCCGGTTTGGTTTTCAAAAAATGCAAGTATCGACTAAAAGTCGCCTCCCTGCTGAATGTTCTTGCAAGTATCGATGGAATGTCGCATCCTTGCTCATTCGGTTGCGAGTATCGATGGAATGTCGCATCCTCGCGGATTTGGGTGCAAGTATCGATGGAATGTCGCATCCTTGCTTTTCAAAAATTTTGGTTTTGCGGGTACTGACTTGATGTCGTTTCCCCACGATTTTTGAAATTTGTGGTTTTCTCGAACCTTTGGGTCATGGATATCAACTGAAATGTTGCGTCTCCACAGTTTTTTAGGTTTTTTCGAACCTCTGAAATTTGGGTTGTGGATATCAACTGAAATGTTGCGTCTCCACAGTTTTTTTTTTTTTTTTTTTTAGGTTTCTTTTTTTTGAACCTTTGAAATTTGGGTTGTGGATATCAACTGAAATGTTGCGTCTCCACAGTTTTGGATTTTGCAAGTATCGACGAAATGTCGCTTCCCTGCGATTTTGGAAGTGTCGAACGTGGTTCGCTTGCTTCCGATTTGTGCGAGTATCGATTAAGTGTCGCTTCCTCGCGGGTTTTTGAAAAACCATTTTTTTTTTTTTTTTTTTTTAAAGACACGAGGGTCATAAGTTTTGACCTAAAACCATTTTGGCGGTAAAAGGCAGGGTGGACTAGGGTGGAAATCCCTGAATCCGGATTTTGTTTCAAACTATGAATTTTGGGTTCAAGGGTTGAAAATTTTGGTCAAGTTAGGGAAAGGTTCCTGAACTTGGATATATATTTTTGAACAATGAAACGATGAAAGTAAGCATTGTTTTAGATTTCTAGAAATTTCAATATTTGATATGAAAATTCTAAAAAAAGGGTGGGTTTGGCGAGCGTGTACCTGGAAACCGGTTTTGGCCGTACAGGCATTGCTCTTACCCAGTTGGGTAAGTCTTCAAGGGTAGTACCGCTTTAAGAACTTGCCATTGATGGGCAGCATACATCTGTCACCTTCCATGTTTAGGAGTGCGTATGCGCCATTGGAGAAAACTTTGTCGATGACGTAGGGTCCCTCCCATTTTGGCTCGAATTTGCCTTTGGACTTGTGAGCGAAGACCATTGGTCTTTTTACCGCAAGAACCAAGTCATTCTTTTTGTAGGCGCGTTGTCTGACCTTTTTATCGAAAGATCCTGCCATACGTGCTTGGTAAAGTTCAATGCTTTGTTGAGCTTCGAGCCGTCTCTCATCGAGATTGTCCAGCTCATGGAGTCGCAATTTGACATTGCTTTCTTGAGTCATGTCATTTTGCAAGGATACCCTCAAGGAAGGAATTTGTACTTCCAAGGGCACGACAGCTTCGCATCCATAGACCAAGGAGAATGGTGTGCTATGGGTTGGTCCTCGAACGGTGGTTCGATAGGCCCACAAAGCTTCAGACATTTTGTCGCTCCAGTCTCTTTTGTGACTAGAGACCATTTTTTTGAGGATTTTGCAGAGTGTCTTGTTGAAAGCTTCTGCTAACCCGTTTGCTGCCGGATTGTATGGAGTCGAAGGACAGCTTTGAATTTTGTATTTGTCGCAGAACCTGTAGAATCGATGATCCCGGAACTGTGGTCCGTTATCATGGACGAATCTTTTGGGTATGCCGAAACGACAAATGATGTTGGTGCGCAGGAACTGAAGGACTGATGAGGTCTTCATTTCGTTAAACGCAAATGCTTCTGACCACTTGGAGAAATAATCCGTAGCGGCGAAGATGAAGCGATGACCTTTGCTTGAAGGGGGAGAAATAGGACCTATGATGTCCATACCCCAGGCTTCGAAAGGCCATGAGATCGCTGTAGGATGCAGCCATTCTGGAGGCATGTGAATGTAATCTCCATGAACTTGGCATTGTTGGCAGCGCTTAGCAAATTGCATTGCGTCAGCTACCATGGTAGGCCAGTAATATCCTAACCTTTTTATCTGATCATAGAGCTTAGGTCCAGCCTGATGAGCTCCACAAAGACCAGCATGAACTTCTTTGAGTGTTTCTTCAGCCTCTTGTTGTGATAAGCAGCGTAGAAGTACTCCGTTGAAGGATTTCCTGTAAAGGATTTTTGATGGAATATCCAAATGGAAGCTTGGGGTTCGCCTTTGGATGCTTACCCGTTCTTTTGGATCTTCAGGTAGGATTCCGAACATAATGTAATCAATGAACGGATCCCTCCAGTCGCCAATTGAAGTTTGAAGGATTGAAATCCGACTTCCGACCACTTGGTGGCATTCAGCAACTGCTTGGTGTGTGTTAAGAGGAGGAAGGATTCTTCTTTCGCACACTGTGACTTGCATGTTTTCCCCTTCCTGGATTGCCATGGATGCGGCAAGTCCGGCTAGGGCATCTGCACGTATGTTTTCACCTCTACGAATGTGGGTGATGTGACAGATGTCAAACTTTTGCAGAAGTGATTGTGCCTTGTTGTAGTAGGGCAGCAAATCTGGCTTCCTGACTTCAAATTTCTGATTCATCTGGTTGACGATCAGTTGAGAGTCTCCAAAGACTTCCAGCATAGTGATACCGGATTCGATGGCGAGTTCCAATCCTAAGATCAGAGCTTGATATTCAGCTGCATTGTTTGTGCATGGTTCCAGTAGCGAGAAAGCGTGTGGAATCATGTATTTGTCGGGGCTAACAAAGAGGATGCCAACTCCCGAGATCAGCTGTCTTTTTTCATTTGTCCTGGTTGCACCGTCAAAGTACATGTCCCAGGAGGCACTTTGTGAGAAAGTCTCCACATTGTAGACTGGTTCGTCTGGGAGATCATCTCTGAGTGGAGAATCTTTAGGCAATGGATGCTCTGCGAGGAAGTCCGCTAGAGCTTGCCCTTTGATTGCTTTTTGTGGTACATACCTAATATCAAATTGTGACAGAAGGATGGACCATTTTGCCAGTCGAGCATTGAGAGAACCTGCCTTTGTGACAAGGACCTTCAAGAGGTTGACCCTCGAGACCAGGTAGACTGTGTTGGAAAGCAAGTAGTGACGCAGCTTTTGTACGGCGAACATCACTGCAAGACATTCTTTTTCGACTGGAGAGTAGCGATGCTCTGCACCTACTAGCATGCGGCTGAGGTAATATAGAGCAGCTTCTTTTCTTTGATCATTTTCTTGCGCAAGCAGAGCTCCCAGAGAGTGATCAAGGGCTCTTGTGTACAAGATGAATGGTTTTCCAGTGGTAGGAGCAGCTAACACTGGAGGTTTTGTCAGGTATGACTTGATGTCTTGGAAAGCAGCTTCACAGTCAGCATCCCAGACAAAGTTTACACCTTTTTTCATCAACCGGGAGAATGGACGGCATTTCCCCGAAAGATTGGAGATGAACCGTCTGATGTAGGCCAATCTCCCTTGAAGCCCTTTAAGTTCTCTCAAGGTTCTTGGAGAGGGCATTTCTAGAATGGCTTTGACTTTTATGGGGTCAAGCTCTATTCCAGCTTTCCGAACTAAGAATCCGAGGAACTTACCCGACGAGACGCCGAAGAAGCATTTCAATGGATTCATTCGCAGTTTGTGTTTGCGAAGCCGGAGGAAGACTTCTCGAAGGTTTTCGAGATGATCTTCTTTTCTTTTGCTTTTGACGGCGAGGTCATCAACGTAACATTCAACCGTCTTGTGCTGCATATCTTGGAATATTTTCATCATAGCCCTCTGATATGTGGCACCAGCATTCTTCAAACCGAATGGCATGACAGTGTAGCAATACACGCCAAATGGGGTTCGAAAGGATGTATGTTTTTCATCCTCAGGATGCATCTTTATCTGATTGTAGCCAGAGAAACCATCCATGAATGTCATTCGCTCGAATCCACAGGTATTATCAATCATTACCTCTGGTATGGGGAGCGGAAATTCATCTTTTGGGCATGCGCCATTCAGGTCTCTATAGTCAATACAGACCCTGATCTGCCCATTTTTCTTTGTCACGGGGACAATGTTGGCCAACCATTCAGGATGTTGTTCCTCACGGATGAAGCCGACGCTTTTGAGTTTTTGAACTTCTTGTTCAATTTTATCCATCACATCTGGACGGAATCTTCTTTGGCCTTGCTTGACAGGCTTGATGTCTTCTTGAAGATTGAGTTTGTGAACTGCTATTTTGGGGTCTAAGCCTGGCATTTCAGCATAAGACCATGCAAAGCAATCAACGAACTCACGAAGAAAAGCGATATACTCGGGTAACTCATCATCCTTTATATTCTTGCTTATGAATACAGGACGTGGGTTATCTGGTGTTCCCAAGTCTATCTTTTGAACAGGATCTTCTGTTGGAAGGTTCGAAGGTGGTTCCTCCACAATATTTTCGGAGGCTTCCAGCTCAACGAAACCTTCTGGGGTTTCAAGGGCATTTCCAGACCAAGGTTTTGTTCCTTTCCACGGGTCTTCTTGATCGGTAATTTTCCCAAGGCTTGCTATGAGATGATCCCAATCGCCTGTTGAAACCGAGTCAAAGTAGGCTACTTCTTTTGGAGATGAGGGTTCTTCTGAGTCAGAAGTCCACACGTCTGTTCCATCGGACAACTCCTCTTCATTTTCGGAGAAATCGTACCAATTGGATGAGCTTCCTGGATCTTTGTCAGGTGACTCATCAAAGAGATATCCAGGGAGATCGATGTCTTCATGGACTTGAGATGTTGAGGCTTGGTCAGCATATTGACTTTTAAGCCTTTGTGTCAACTGTCTCAAGGGAGTGTCAGGATCATACCCTAACCCGTGTGAAGACTTTTCTATATAGCCGTAGAGTCTCCAATCTTCCAGCTGGCTTTTGGTCAAGACGGGCCCCAATGGTGTGAGAATACCGCGCCCTTCTCCCAAACCGACTGGGTTTTGAGCGTCATAGCCCATTTTCTTCATAATAGCTTGTGCCACAGAACTGTATAAGGATAGTTGAGGCGTACCTTTATTTTGGAAAGGTTCAAGCATGGAGTTTGATGAAGAAGCATCCGATCTATGAAAGAAGATCGGTTTTTCCTTTGTTGAAGTTGCTGGAACAACGAAGGAAGCTGACGTAGGATCTTCTATGTCAGAAGTTGTCTCCATTGGAGTAAGAGCAGGCTGAACTTGCTGAGTGTCAGCTTGGCTTGACGATGTGTCGTCTTCTGGCTCTGAATCCGAGTCCGTGTCTTGCATGATAGACACGAAAGAGACAACAAATTTGCCCCCAGGCTTTTGTTTTGCCTTCTTCACTTTAGTTGTGATGACCAAAGGCTTTGAAGATTTGAGGGAGATGATGAAGGGAGTTTGCATGCTCTCTTCAGATTTACCGGATGGTTTGTTTTCTTCCGGTGATTGTTGAGGAGCTTTGCCTTTATCTTTCTGGAGATTTTCGGCAAAGGATGCTGTATGCTTCTCCTCTTCTTCCTTTTCACCTTCATACATCTGTGAGTCTGCGAAGTGGATTTCTTTACCTTTGAAGGGTTTTCTATCCGCAAAGACTCGATGTATCATGCCGTCGTCGCCAACAAACTTGATGCATTGATGTAGAGTTGAAGGGACAACACCATTCTCATGGATCCAAGGGCGTCCGAGAAGGATGTTGTAGCATGAAGGGGTCTTTATTGCATACACTGTGACCTCAGAGATAAGATCACCGATCTGCAATTTGAACCTGATTTTGCCGATAGGCCTTTGAGTACTCCCATCGTATCCAAAGATAGATACAGATGTGTGGCTCAGTTTGCTGGGTGGGATGCCCAACTCTTCAAGAGCCGATGTGGAGATAAGGTTGAGTGCAGAACCTGGGTCGATCTGAACTCTATGCATAGGCATTTCCTTGATATACCCTGTGAAGTACAGGGGTCGGTTATGCCTGGTTTCGCCAAGTAGGAGGTCGTCCTTTGTGAAGGCGATGGTTGCACTGGCTGCTTTTTTAACCGAGAGGCATTCAATGCATGATCCCTCAGTTTTCTTCTTTTCTCCCTTTGAGGAGGCTTCTGAGTTTTTGACCCGGTAATCCATTTCAATTTGGAGGACTTGCGGGGCATGTTTGTCGACATCCTCATTCAGTTTTTGTAATTCTGAGATGAGATTATCACGAGTGTGCGGAGACATTCGCAACAAATCTAGGATGTGCAGACGTGCAGGTATGTGCTTGAAGTGTTCAATCAAGTCATACTTGAAAGCCTCCTTAGGGCCTGCATGTTCATCATTGTTGCCACTAGGGGCGCTTACAACATCTTTTCCCGAAGGATTTACATATGTAAAGGAAGATTGGTTGTAATTTTTGTGATAGTCCCGGCCAGAGCGGGTGCCTCTACCAACTTCGAGAGCTTCTTGAGAAGGGTCTTCGTTTGGAAGATTGTCTTCAGGATCAAGAGGCTGTCGTTTTTCATTTGCTGAGGATGCATCAGCAGCAGAGTTACCATCCTCAGTGATTGTGTTGCATGGAGCATTTTCCGGGAACAAGTCCTGAACAGCATCCAGCAATCTTTCTTCTTCGTTGACTAATTCATCGTCCCAAGCATCAATAGCTGGGAATTCTTCAGTCAGGAAGGGTGTGAACTTTGAAGTCACAGTCTCAGGAGAAGAAACCTGAGAGGGTGTCATCTCAGTGAAAGTCACGTGAGACGAGGTGGCTCCAGAAGATACATTGCTAGGCGTCGCCGGAGTGTAAGTGCTCTCATCAGACGATGCTTCGGAAGAGCTATAATCCCGAATTATCACATTACAGGAAGCTCTGACGGGAGACGTTGCCTGATCGGAGTCAGACTCATCCTCGGATGTGAGAGGATCGTCTACCCAGCAATTTTCTCCATTTTCAGGAGTTAAGGGAGGATGTACCTGATGGTCTTCAGGGACTTCAGGCTCTGGATTGCGAGGAGGCTCGTTGACGCGTTCTTGCTCTTGTTCTAGAGCGAGTCGCTGCAAGATCCTTGCATATTCTTCAAGATCAGGCATAGGAGCCGGATCTTCTTCTTCATCATCTCTTTGTGGCTCAACATTGTTGATTTCCACTGGAGTGATGAGAGGTGCTGGGTCAGCAGTATTTTCTTGTACAGCCTCTTGGTCTTCTTCATCATCAGACCAGGATCCTTGTGGCTGTAGGGGGTTATACCAGATTACTGGCATAAGATGAGACTCAGGAACCCATTCTTCATCGGAGAGATATTCTCCTGTTTCAAGGGACTCCTCCCACTCATCTGTGTAGTTGGATTCAAATCCATCATCGGTGTCGCTGGACTCGTATCCATCAATGGAGAATCCAACTACCGAATTGCAAGAGTATGATGTCTCCTGCATGGCTTCTCTGAATTGAGGTGGCATGAAATCACTGAGAGTGAATTTCCTTACCCCCTTTGAAGTCTCTGGAAGGGATGTTTTTGTTACCTCCAGTGAAGCGGTAGAGGAAGCCTCTGCCTTTTCTTTGACCTCTAGTTTTGGCTGGGTCTTCTCTTGCCGTTTGAGCTTGAGGAGATGTTTCCTAGCCTGCCTTCGCTGTCGAGCTGTAGGCTTTATTTTCACGACCTCCCAATTTTCATCTTCCAGGAGATCGGGATGTACCCATATCGGTTGTCCGTCTGGTGTCGGGTAAGGAACCAGTTCCTCGGACGCTTCGATTGAGTTTATCACCTTGAAGGAAGTAGTGATCTTCTTCTTCGGTGATCTTGATGTTTGTCCACATGTCACCATGTTGACGGAGGCAGACCCATAGTTTTTGTCAAAGGTGATGACTCCGTTTTTCCACATCTCATTTATTTTCTCTCTCACAACGAAGCATTGATTGAGAGGATGCGAGATCATCTGGTGGTATGGACAGTACCGAGGATCGTTGGTTTTGCCAACATCACCCGGTCTTTTTGGTTCAGGCAAGGTGAGCTTGCCATTTGCCACAAGAGCCCCGAAGATTTCATCAACATCTTCATCAAACGGGTATTTCTTCTCTACTCGTTCTTTGAAGGCATCAGAGAGTTCAGGTCTCTTACCAGCAGCTTTGTTTTCAGCTTTCTTTGGTGGCTGAGGAGCTGGCTTGGTCTGCACATTGAGGACCTCTTTCTTCTTTGGTTTAGAGGTTGCAATGGCGGTTGGCTCTTTTCTTGATGATTTCTGACTGTTGAGGTCTTTAATCACCGTTTCAGCTTCCATGGAAGCTTCTAGGAGTTCTCCCAGGTTTTTTGATTTGTTGCCGATGATCATGGAGCGGATTCTGGCTCTCATGTTGTTTCGGCAGATGTCGACTAGCGACGCTTGTGGCAATACATCAGAGCATTTGTATGCCATTGCTTTCCACTTGTGAATGAAGTCATATGTTGATTCATTCTCCCCCTGTTTTAGGCTGCACAGCTGAGCCATAGTAGCGGGATGATCCTCACCTTTGAAGTGAGTCAGGAAGCGTGTCTCTAGCATGGCCCAGTTTTGGATTGAGTCCTCCGGCAGAGTGGAGTACCAATCGAAGGCCGTACCTTTTAGGGTACTTGCAAAGAGGCGGATCTTGAGTGCATCTTGATCCGCGATAGCTCCCGTCAAGATCTTGAAGTGGATGACGTGCTGTCTGGCTGATCCTTTCCCCGTATATGTTTGGAGAGTAGGATGCTTGAATTTGGTGGGGAACGGGACCGAGTCCATCCATAAGGGATATGGTGGCTTGATCCCATGCTCCTTGAGTATATCCTCTTCTTTTGCTTTGGCGAGGATACCGTCTACGTCCTTTTTGGTAAGGGCGCGTGACTCATTTTCTTCTCTATTTACCTCGTCGTCTTGATGATTCGGAGGAGGTTCATTGTTCGCCTGATTTTGGAAGGCGAGGAGAAGGTTTTCCATCAGAGTTTCAATCCTCTGCTGGCCCTGTTCCAACTGCTGGATGCGGGTGATCGCATCTTCTGGAGGTGGATTGCGGGGTGGTGGCTCAGAATTTGTAGCCAAGACATTCATCCTTCGTGATTCGAACGAAGAAACTGTCCTGGTGACTGAGCTGGGGCTCATTCTTTTTGAAGAGGAGCTTGAGGAAGGATCACTCTGCTGTCCTTTGCTTGAAGGAGCAGGGGATTCTTCTGAATGTCTTCTTGTCCTTGAGACGCTGCGGGTCATTGGACGTCGGACATGGATTTTTGTTGCTGATTTTTGGCGCCTTCTGGTTTTTTCCAACCATATGGACGGCAGCAACTTGGTTGGGTCTTTCTTTTTCGACCCATTTAGGAGAGACTTGAAGTGTGGGAGGCTGAGTCCTTTGCTTCTGTAGTCTCTTTTGTCGGTACGACGCGCGGCGGCGTATACGACGAGCAATTTGAGCTTCGGTCAGCTCTGACTGGGCTTTGACAATGAAGGATGTGCTCCCTCGGGCGCAGCAGCCGAGTCTATCTTCTTTGTAGCTGGGCAAGGACAGGATGCGAACCCTATCCTTCGCCAGTTGCAGCGAAGCTTTGAACTTGTGAAGTTCGGCCCCTGTAGATATGAAGGGTCGAACTGCAGATTTGTAGGCCTTAGCAGATGCTTGTGGAGGCCTTGTGATGCATGACTTGATTTTGGGCTTGTAAGAACAAGCCGGCTCATGCTGGGATGACTTTGAAGTCAGGTTGGAGATGGGTCTCTCCTCTTTCATGTAAGCAAGAGGATAGAACTGGTTCTCCTTGAGTGGGGCCAGGAATGCTGGCTTAGTGGATGCCTGGGACCTTCTTTGTTTTGGTGAAGGTCTTGGGGACCAAGTCTTGGGGTAGACCTGGTTGTTTGCAGGTTGAGGCTTCGTGGTGCTGCCACGGGCTTCAGGCCTTCTTGTACTCGCCTTTGGTGTCACGGTAGTGACACGTTGAGAGGCGAGTTTCTGCTTCTTGGAGGGAGCAGCTTGTTCCTCAGGAAGTGGGAATGGTCCCAGCGTCCCGAAGACGATAGTCCGGGGAGTCGAGGTCGACCCGGAGTTCACAGAGTTGCCGAGGGAGTTGACACTTCGGCAGCTGATGGGGCGCTTGTAGGTGCGCGTGGTTTGCTTCTGTTGAAGCATGAGTTGGTGCTTGCTTTCGTCGAAAGTAATGGTTAGTGAAGCTGCCATTGTTAGTTTTTTTCGAAAATTTCTGAAACAAGACCACATCCATTAGTAATCACAAGAATATAATGATCATAAATGGGAAGTTCTATGGTTTCGTCTTTTCAAATTGCTCGAGGTAGATGACCCAAGCAATATGAGGAAGGCAAAATGCCATAGAGGGTACAATTGTTCTGATCGCAGGTGTGGTAAGCCCGGAATGGGCATCCCAGTGACTGCTAGAAGCAATTGTGAACTTAAATTCGACTTATCGAGAAGCAGAGCTTGCTCGAGGTAAGAAGAATATAAAGTTGGAGTTACAGATGTGCCGGTCGCAATACAGTAGACCCTGAAAGGGCGTACTAGTACCGCTAGACACAAATGTTTTGAGACCGCATCTATGAGATGAGATTCTCTGTTTTGAAAGGTCAAGATTGGATTCATCAAAGAGAGCAGATGGTATTCCAATCTGAACACGGGCTCAGCGATTTCCGCGAGCGCCAGTGCTCAGAAAGAAATGAACCATGATTTCTCGGATCTGAATCTAAAAATGACGAGTTTTCTTTTGAAAGGCCAATATCGGGTTCATCAAAGAGAGCAAAAGGCACTCCAATCTGAACACGGGCTCAGCGATTTCCGCGAGCGCCAGTGCTCAGAAAGAAGAAGACCAAGATTTCTCCAATCTAAACCCAAAATGACGGAAGTTTTTTTTTTTTTTTGAAGTTTTTGAAGATTTTTTTTTTTGAAGATTTTTTTTTTTTTTTTTTTTAAAAAAATCTTTTTTTTTTATTTTTTATTATTTTTTTTTTAAGATTTTTTTTTTGAAAATTTTTTTTATTTTTTATTTTTTATTTTAAAATTTTTATATTTTTTTTTTATTTTTTTTTTTTAAAAGACGAGAGAGTACACATAGGCCTCCTAACCCTGGTCTTATGAAATCTTGATTGATAGAATTGCCCCCAGGTAAGGGTAGGATTACTTAATGAACCCGTTTGGAGGACCCTTGCCTAGAACAGTCAAGCTGTCTCCACACTCTGGACAAGGCTTTTCTTTGAATCAACCATGATCAAAGAACACAGTTGGTTTAACCTTAGTGGTCTATGTCTTTTTTTTTTATATATATATTTTTTATTTTATTTTTATTTTTATGAATTCATCGAAGAGAAACCATGGCCCAAAACCTTAGTCGAACAGGCTCAACATTTCTGCAAGCGCGATGAACGATAGGAACAGATCAAGGTTTCTCAATTTTGAATCCAAATTGAGAAATCCAAAATTTTTTTTTTTATATATATATATATTTTTTTTTTGATTTTTTAATGAACTCATCGAAGAGAAACCATGGCCCAAAACCTTAGTCGAACAGGCTCAACATTTCTGCAAGCGCGATGAACGATAGGAACGGATCAAGGTTTCTCAATTTTGAATCCAAATTGAGAAATCTAAAATTTTTTTTTTTATATATATATATATATTTTTTTTGATTTTTGATGAACTCATCGAAGAGAAACCATGGCCCAAAACCTTAGTCGAACAGGCTCAACATTTCTGCAAGCGCGATGAACGATAGGAACAGATCAAGGTTTCTCAATTTTGAATCCAAATTGAGAAATCTAAAAATTTTTTTTTTTATATATATATATATTTTTTTTTTATTTTTTAATGAACTCATCGAAGAGAAACCATGGCCCAAAACCTTAGTCGAACAGGCTCAACATTTCTGCAAGCGCGATGAACGATAGGAACGGATCAAGGTTTCTCAATTTTGAATCCAAAACTGACAAATCTGATTTTTTTGTTTTTTTTTTTTTAAAAAAAAATTTTTTTTTTTTGAAAAGAGAAAGAATGGAAATAAATTCAAAGAATTAGAAATTTCCAAACAAAAAATCTCATCTCATTTTTTTTGCAGAATTCAACATAGGCCACCAATTATAAAGTAGCCAAGGAATCGAGAAAAGAAATATAAGCATAGAGCAAAATATATGATATGCAAATATTTCATTTCTAGCATCGTGTTCTCAAATAAACGAGTCCCACCGGGTGATGCCAGCTTGATGGACCGCGCTCCCGATGCCCGGGTTCCTACCGAGGTCGGCGGACGTGGGAGTCCGTTTGGTTCCGACCCTTTCGTAACCGGGGGGCAAAGGGCGTGCATCAACATTTCTTTTTTTGTGGGTGTGCCAGATTTTCTATTTTTACTTGGAATTGCAAGTGGTGATCCGGAGATCAACCTTCGCAAGTAAAAAGGAAATCAACTTCTTTCAAGTTTTCCATTGCACATATATTTAAGAAAAGAGACATTTTCTTGATTTGCCGTGAAAGGCGATTTTTTTTGGCATTTATAGCCGATTTTGGCGTTTATAGCCGATTTTTGGCGTTTATAGCCGATTTTGGCGTTTATAGCCGATTTACAATCCTTATCAACAATGAAAGACAAGAATTGTGATTTTTGTCTCTTTTGAAAAAAATACAAACTACAATGAAAAGCAAGAAAAGGAGGATCTAACTTCTCAGGAGATTGTGGGGGACTCGTTTAGATTGACGGTCGCAAGCCATATGTGGGCTTCGCCATCATCCATGCAGATGAGAACAGAGGATGCTATTGATTCGCTTGGCTTGGCTATAACCTCAGGTTTTTAGAAGACAAAGACCAAAGGAAGGTCCTATGTCCAATAAAAAACCGAGTAGACGGGCTGAAAAGCCATATCTAAGCCATTGGAGGCAGGAGGAGAAGGCAAGGACCTTGGGGGGGGGTACCCCCCAAGGGACTTTTGTCACCTTGTTGCGGTGGCCGGTGTAGAACTTCCGCAGAGTTTTCTCTCTTTTTCCTTTCTCTGGATTTCTGTCTGTGTGCTTGTGCTTTTTTTCTCTGATTTTTCTGATATCTTTTCTTCTTGGAGAGCCCTCCTATTTATAGGCTTTTAGGTAGCCTTTTAGGTGGGTTTATGGGCTTTTAATGTCATTAAGCCACATAATGGGAGGAGTTACAAAATTGAATTGTTTATTTTGTAACTTCTTTTTCTTGGCCTCTGATTGGCCGGAGGAGATTGAGGGCATTTAATCGCCTTTAATCGCCATGATGGGAGGAGTTTCATGGGTTAAATGCCATGAATCTCTTGACTTGTAACTCCCAAATGCTTGCTTCTGATTGGGCCGTCCAAAGAAATGGATTAATGACTGTAATAAAGCTAGTCAATTAATCGCATTAAGTGGTCGCCGAGCAGCTGAAGAGTCGCGGGCCGTGCCACGTCTTTTGGAATTCTTCTGTTGATGATCATCGATGGATCTTCATGTAGATCGACATCAGATGACCATGTAATTTCAGGTGTTTGTTGCCAACAGCAGGTCGGTGCCATCTGTCCTGTCGATTTCTCGATCGGTCGGGTGGAAAGCACACTTTTTTGGTTGACCGGGTGGCGATCAATACTGTCTTTGATACTCTTGATGATTTACCCGTGTTTTGGACGGATGTCAGAGGACTTGGTGTCTCAAAAGCATGAATTTTGGAAAGTACCAGAGGCTGGGCATCTCGAATCGCGAAAAAAACGGCGAAAACCGGGGTTTCCGGGGCTTTCCTCGGCGACCCCGGGGTCCATGGTCGCCGGCGACCCTGGCCCAGGGTCGCAGGGGCCTGCGACCTCCTGCGACCCTGGGGGGGTTTTCCCCCTTTTTGGTCCCGTTTTGCGTCCGTTTTTGCTCTTTTTTGATTCTTTTTTCTTCTGTACTTTTCTTTGACATTTTGATCATTTATTGGCCTGATTTCTTTGTAGGAAACCTGATGAGAATCCTTGCATTTTATTTTGCAAAGTTTCCAATTTCCTGAGAAAGCCGAAGACTTTGTCGCGCAGAGTTGCCGATTTCCCGTCAGAAGCTGAAACTGGGTCAAACGATGTCGGAATGACCTGAAATTTGGTGTGAAGCCTGCTTGAGCAATAAATAAGACCAACCATAGGCTTTTGTTTGAGTTTTGAAGCCGTTTGGGGTCCTATCACCTGTAGACTTGCTTTTTGTCGCGATGAAGATGTCGCGGTTTGATGTGCGGTCAACCGATGTCCGATTGACTTGAAATTTGACAGGGAACCTATTGGAGTCATTTTAAGATGATCCATAGGTTCTGTCTTGGAAACCATGGTCCGGAGAGCTTTACCGCCGAGAGGCTTGATTTGGCTGTCGGAGAAGCGAAGTTAGGCCAAATGATCTTGAAATGGCTTGAAACTTCTTGTGTACTCCTCTTTTGGCTGTCTGGAATGAATCTTGCAGTTTTTGTTTGATTCTGACAAGATTTTATTTTTGGAAGCAGCATTGCCTATTTATGGCAGGTTGCGACTTCATGTAGCTCTTTGGATCTTGGAAAGGCAAAGTGACATTTTTGGTGTCAACATAGACCAAGGAGAATGGTGTGCTATGGGTTGGTCCTCGAACGGTGGTTCGATAGGCCCACAAAGCTTCGGACATTTTGTCGCTCCAGTCTCTTTTGTGACTAGAGACCATTTTTTTGAGGATTTTGCAGAGTGTCTTGTTGAAGGCTTCTGCTAACCCGTTTGCTGCCGGATTGTATGGAGTCGAAGGACAGCTTTGGATTTTGTATTTGTCGCAGAACCTGTAGAATCGATGATCCCGGAACTGTGGTCCGTTATCATGGAGGAATCTTTTGGGTATGCCGAAACGACAAATGATGCTGGTGCGTAGGAACTGAAGGACTGATGAGGTCTTCATTTCGTTAAACGCAAATGCTTCTGACCACTTGGAGAAATAATCCGTAGCGGCGAAGATGAAGCGATGACCTTTGCTTGAAGGGGGAGAAATAGGACCTATGATGTCCATACCCCAGGCTTCGAAAGGCCATGAGATCACTGTAGGATGCAGCCATTCTGGAGGCATGTGAATGTAATCTCCATGAACTTGGCATTGTTGGCAGCGCTTAGCAAATTGCATTGCGTCAGCTACCATGGTAGGCCAGTAATATCCTAACCTTTTTATCTGATCATAGAGCTTAGGTCCAGCCTGATGAGCTCCACAAAGACCAGCATGAACTTCTTTGAGTGTTTCTTCAGCCTCTTGTTGTGACAAGCAGCATAGAAGTACTCCGTTGAAGGATTTCCTGTAAAGGATTTTTGAAGGAATATCCAAATGAAAGCTTGGGGTTCGCCTTTGGATGCTTACCCGTTCTTTTGGATCTTCAGGTAGGATTCCGAACATAATGTAATCAATGAACGGATCCCTCCAGTCGCCGATTGAAGTTTGAAGGATTGAAATCCGACTTCCGACCACTTGGTGGCATTCAGCAACTGCTTGGTGTGTGTTAAGAGGAGGAAGGATTCTCCTTTCGCACACTGTGATTTGCATGTTTTCCCCTTCCTGGATTGCCATGGATGCGGCAAGTCCGGCTAGGGCATCTGCACGTATGTTTTCACCTCTACGAATGTGGGTGATGTGACAGATGTCAAACTTTTGCAGAAGTGATTGTGCCTTGTTGTAGTAGGGCAACAAATCTGGCTTCCTGACTTCAAATTTCTGATTCATCTGGTTGACGATCAGTTGAGAGTCTCCAAAGACTTCCAGCATGGTGATACCGGATTCGATGGCGAGTTCCAATCCTAAGATCAGAGCTTGATATTCAGCTGCATTGTTTGTGCATGGTTCCAGTAGCGAGAAAGTGTGTGGAATCATGTATTTGTCGGGGCTAACAAAAACGATGCCAACTCTCGAGATCAGCTGTCTTTTTTCATTTGTCTTGGTTGCACCGTCAAAGTACATATCCCAGGAGGCACTTTGTGAGAAAGTCTCCACATTGTAGACTGGCTCGTCTGGGAGATCATCTCTGAGTGGAGAATCTTTAGGCAATAGATGCTCTATGAGGAAGCTCGTTGACACGGTCCTGCTCTTGTTCTAGAGCGAGACGCTGCAAGATCCTTGCATATTCTTCAAGATCAGGCATGGGAGCCGGATCTTCTTCTTCATCAACTCTTTGTGGCTCAACATGGTTGATTTCCACTGGAGTAATGAGAGGTGCTGGGTCAGCAGCATTTTCTTGTACAGCTTCTTGGTCTTCTTCATCATCAGACCAGGATCCTTGTGGCTGTAGGGGGTTATACCAGGTTACTGGCATAAGATGAGACTCAGGAACCCATTCTTCATCGGAGAGATATTCTCCTGTTTCAAGGGACTCCTCCCACTCATCTGTGTAGTTGGATTTGAATCCATCATCGGTGTCGCTGGATTCGTATCCATCAATGGAGAATCCAACTACCGAATTGCAGGAGTATGATGCCTCCTGTATGGCTTCTTTGAATTGAGGTGGCATGAAATCACTGAGAGTGAATTTCCTTACCCCCTTTAAAGTCTCTGGAAGGGATGTTTTTGTTACCCTCCAGTGAAGCGGTAGAGGAAGCCTCTGCCTTTTCTTTGACCTCTAGTTTTGGCTGGGTCTTCTCTTGCCGTTTGAGCTTGAGGAGATGTTTCCTAGCCTGCCTTCGCTGTTGAGTTGTAGGCTTTGTTTTTACGATCTCCCAATTTTCATCTTCCAGGAGATCGGGATTGTGTGGGGAAAATCCCAAGAGAATCCTGGACAAGGTGCTCCATCTCGGGCCCCCGCATCAGCAAGCCCATCCCGGCAAGTGTGGTCTCGTGCTCCACGCTTCCTATGCTCAACTCCCCTCACCTCGGCAGGATCCACTCCGGCCAAAGCATCCCACTTCGGCTGCCCAGCTCGGCGACAGTACCAGGCCCTTCCACTTCGGCAACAGTGCCATGGCCCTACATCTCCGCCAGGTCTCACCCGGAACGACACTCCACCCCGGCCAAGCACCTCATATCGATGAAAGTAGTGAGCACTGACAGCTGTCCTCCCATGGACGCTCAAGCACGCTATGGCCCGTGCGACAAGACAAGGGGATAGCCCGTATCTCCTGACAGATCACCGTCCACAGCTCCCAAAGCGCCAGGATATGGCCTAACGGGACAAGACAGGTTACGACGGGACCAGACAGGCTACGATGAGACCGCGCCTCCCTAGTACCTGACAAAATGGGCTACGACAAGACAGCCAACTACTCCTTTGCCTCCTCTTCCTCTACATAAACGGAGCTATAGCTCCAGAGGAAGGGGGACGCCATTACCACTCTGGTATGCCATCTTCTTCCCCAAAAATCTCCTCCCTCTGCTTAGTTCATATACTAACTTAGGCATCGGAGAGCCCTGCGCCGCCCAGGCCAGGGTCCTCTGACCTGCATTTCTCCTTCCTTTTCTCAGGCTCCAGGCGCAGGCATCGGTGTCCCTAATCTCACTTGGGTAAATCCTCTAAGGCACCCCCCATTATTGTGGGTCGTTATTTTTTGCACCTACAATTGGCGCCGTCTGTGGGAAAGCAATATCCCAGCGTTCCCAACCTTCTCCAAGTCTTTCCAAACACCATGCCTCGAAGAGCCAGAAAGGGAGAGGAACCTATTGCATTGTCGACACAGTTGCCGACGGTCCCCCGCCGAGAGAGGTCAGGAGCAAGATCTGGCCAAGCAGGCGACCAACAGCAGGATACTCGGTCGGGCTCATCCTCTAAGTATTCGACCTCGACTCTACCCCCGAAAGACGCGCCCTGAAGAGCAGAAGCAACCGGGCCCAGGAGCAGTTCAACCTCCGCGACAGCGATCATATCGCTTCCAGCTCGGTAGATGCTTCCAGCGCGGCGGACGTCTCCAGCTCAGTGGATATCTCCAGCTCGCTAGCAGCCCCCAGCTCTGCAGGAATCTCTTCCAACTCGGGGGCAGCTAGACGGAACTTTTTGTCATTTAGCTTCCGACCTCATGCTGGTCCATCCACGTGCTGGTTTCCACCTCACGCTGGTTTCGGCCTCATGATGGTCTCGACCACATCTGACGACCTCATGCTGGTCCGTCCACGTGCTGGTTTCCACCTCACGCTGGTTTCGGCCTCATGATGGTCTTGACCGCATCTGATGACCTCATGCTGGTCCGTCCACGTGCTGGTTTCCACCTCACGCTGGTTTCGGCCTCATGATGGTCTTGACCGCATCTGACAACCTCATGCTGGTCCGTCCACGTGCTGGTCTCCACCTCACGCTGGTTTCGGCCTCATGCTGGTCTCGACAGCATTTAACGACCTCATGCTGGTCCGTCCACGTGCTGGTCTCCACCTCACGCTGGTTTCGGCCTCATGCTGGTCTCGACAGCATTTAAACGACCTCATGCTGGTCCGTCCACGTGCTGGTCTCCACCTCACGCTGGTTTCGGCCTCATGCTGGTCTCGACAGCATTTAACGACCTCATGCTGGTCCGTCCACGTGCTGGTCTCCACCTCACGCTGGTTTCGGCCTCATGCTGGTCTCGACCGCGTCAGGCGGCCTCATGTTGGTATCGCCCTCGTGCTAGCTACGCGCTTCACAGGTTCGGCCTCATGTTGGCTTCGGCCAGTGCCATCGAGACTGCCCTCGGGTTCGTACACCCGGGCTTCTCCATCTCGGCGAATGCCAGAAAAGCAAGTCGCGAGGGTTAACAGCCCTGGAAAAGGCCTCGAGTTCGGACACTCGGCCAATTCCTAAACTCAGGGTCTTCACCCATCTCCAAGGGTTAACAGCCCTGGAAAAGGCCTCGAGTTCGGACACTCGGCCAATTCCTAAACTCAGGGTCTTTACCCATCTCCAAGGGTTTAATAGCCCAGGAAAAGGCCTCGAGTTCGGACACTCGGCCAATTCCTAAACTCAGGGTCTTCACCCATCATCAAGGCTCTACGCCCTGGAAATGGCCTGGAGTTCTTACACTCAGCCTTTCCTAAAGCCCCGTGTTTTGAACACAATCAAGGCTCTACGCCCTGGAAATGGCCTGGAGTTCCTACACTCAGCCTTTCCTAAAGCCCCCGTGTCTTGGACACACTTCGGGTCCATCGCCCTGGAAAAGGCCTCGAGTCCAGGCTCGGTCGTTTCCTAAAGGTCCGGGTCATGGACCCTGGAGAAGGCCTCGAGTTCGGACACTCGGCCGGATTCCTAAAGTATGGGTTTTTACACCCCTCAAAGACCGTTGCCGAACTCATGCTCACAGCTCTGCAACCAGCGGGATTCTGGATCCACTGTCGCAAGGCAGTTCGTCTCGGCCAAAAGCTGGCCACTTCGGCCAATGGCAGCTCGACAAGACTGTCGTAGAGACCATTCCGTATCATCTCCTCGTCCTCATGACAGTCCTCAGCTCGGCATCAGTGCCGGATTCCAGGTTGGCAGTTACTCTGGTTCCACCTCGGCCTCATGCCAGTTCGCAGCTCCACAGCAGCGCCAGCCTCCAGTACGGCAGGAAATCCTTCCTCCGGCTCGGCAGCAGTGGCGTCTCCGGTTTCGGCCTCATGCCAGTTCGCAGCTCCACAGCAGCGCCAGCCTCCAGTACGGAAGGAAATCCTTCCTCCGGCTCGGCAGTAGTGCCGGTCTCCGGTTTCGGCCTCATGCCAGTTCGCAGCTCCATAGCAGCGCCAGCCTCCAGTACGGCAGGAAATCCTTCCTCCAGCTCGGCAGCAGTGCGTCTCCGGTTTCGGCCTCATGCCAGTTCGCAGCTCCACAGCAGCGCCAGCCTCCAGTACGGCAGGAAATCCTTCCTCCGGCTCGGCAGCAGTGCCAGTCTCCGGTTTAGCAGCAGCACCCAGTCTATAGCTCGCCTCCTTCTCAGCTTGCCTCCTCAGCAGCAGTAGCAAGATACTCCTAAATAAATGAGCCATCTCTCTTGGCTTTCAGCAACAATGCACCCTCCAGCTCCGGTCCATTGCCAGCCAGTCATCTCAAAACTATGAGCAGCTCCGAGGCACAAATGTTGTCGTCCATGATACTCACCTTCTAACCTCAAAAGAGCAGCCTATTGAGCTCAGAAGCTGGGGGGCTTTGTGTGGGGAAAATCCCAAGAGAATCCTGGACAAGGTGCTCCATCCCGGGCCCCCGCATCAGCAAGCCCATCCCGGCAAGTGTGGTCTTGTGCTCCACGCTTTCTATGCTCAACTCCCCTCACCTCGGCAGGATCCACTCCGGCCAAAGCATCCCACTTCGGCTGCCCAGCTCGGCGACAGTACCAGGCCCTTCCACTTCGGCAACAGTGCCATGGCCCTACATCTCCACCAGGTCTCACCCGGCACGACACTCCACCCCGGCCAAGCGCCTCATATCGATGAAAGTAGTGAGCACTGACAGCTGTCCTCCCATGGACGCTCAAGCACGCTATGGCCCGTGCGACAAGACAAGGGGATAGCCCGTATCTCCTGATAGATCACCGTCCACAGCTCCCAAGGCGCCAGGATATGGCCTAACGAGACAAGACAGGCTACGACGGGACCAGACAGGCTACGATGAGACCGTGCCTCCCTAGTACCTGACAAAATGGGCTACGACTAGACAGCCAACTACTCCTTTGCCTCCTCTTCCTCTACATAAACGGAGCTACAGCTCCAGAGGAAGGGGGACGCCATTACCACTCTGGCATGCCATCTTCTTCCCCAAAAATCTCCTCCCTCTGCTTAGTTCATATACTAACTTAGGCATCGGAGAGCCCTGCGCCGCCCAGGCCAGGGTCCTCTAACCTGCATTTCTCCTTCCTTGTCTCAGGCTCCAGGCGCAGGCATCGGTGTCCCTAATCTCACTTGGGTAAGTCCTCTAAGGCACCCCCATTATTGTGGGTCGTTATTTTTTGCACCTACAGGGATGTACCCATATCGGTTGTCCGTCTGGTGTCTGGCTGATCCTTTCCCCGTATATGTTTGGAGAGTAGGATGCTTGAATTTGGTGGGGAACGGGACCGAGTCCATCCATAAGGGATATGGTGGCTTGATCCCATGCTCCTTGAGTATATCCTCTTCTTTTGCTTTGGCGAGGATACCGTCTACGTCCTTTTTGGTAAGGGTGCGTGACTCATTTTCTTCTCCATTTACCTCGTCGTTTTGATGATTCGGAGGAGGTTCATTGTTCGCCTGATTTTGGAAGGCGAGGAGAAGGTTTTCCATCAGAGTTTCAATCCTCTGCTGGCCCTGTTCCAACTGCTGGATGCGGGTGATCGCATCTTCTGGAGGTGGATTGCGGGGTGGTGGCTCAGAATTTGTAGCCAAGACATTCATCCTTCGTGATTCGAACGAAGAAACTGTCCTGGTGACTGAGCTGAGGCTCATTCTTTTTGAAGAGGAGCTTGAGGAAGGATCACTCTGTTGTCCTTTGCTTGAAGGAGTAGGGGATTCTTCTGAATGTCTTCTTGTCCTGGAGACGCTGCGGGTCATCGGACGTCGGACATGGATTTTTGTTGCTGATTTTTGGCGCCTTCTGCTTTTTCCAACCATATGGACTGCAGCAACTTGTTTGGGTCTTTCCTTTTCGACCCATTTAGGAGAGACTTGAAGTGTGGGAGGCTGGATCCTTTGCTTCTCTAGTCTCTTTTGTCGGTACGACGCGCGGCGGCGTATACGACGAGCAATTTGAGCTTCGGTCAGCTCTGACTGGGCTTTGACGAAGAAGGATGTGCTCCCTCGGGCGCAGCAGCCGAGCCTGTCTTCTTTGTAGCTGGGCAAGGACAGGATGCGAACCCTGTCCTTCGCCTGTTGCAGCGAAGCTTTGAATTTTTGAAGTTCGGCCCCTGTAGAGATGAAGGGTCGAACTGCAGGTTTGTAGGCCTTAGCAGGTGCTTGTGGAGGCCTTGTGATGCATGACTTGATTTTGGGCTTGTAGGAACAAGCCGGCTTATGCTGGGATGACTTGGAAGTCAAGTCGGAGATGGGTCTCTCCTCTTTCATGTAGGCAAGAGGATAGAACTGGTTCTCCTTGAGTGGGGCCAGGAATGCTGGCTTAGTGGATGTCTGGGACCTTCTCTGTTTTGGTGAAGGTCTTGGGGACCAAGTCTTGGGGTAGACCTGGTTGTTTGCAGGTTGAGGCTTCGTGGGGCTGCCACGGGCTTCAGGCCTTCTGGTGCTCGCCTTTGGTGTCACGGTAGTGACACGTTGAGAGGCGAGTTTCTGCTTCTTGGAGGGAGCAGTTTGTTCCTCAGGAAGTGGGAATGGTCCCAGCGTCCCAAAGACGATAGTCCGGGGAGTCGAGGTCGACCCGGAGTTTAGAGAGTTGCCGAGGGAGTTGACACTTCGGCAGCTGATGGGGCGCTTGTAGGTGCGCGTGGTTTGCTTCTGTTGAAGCATGAGTTGGTGCTTGTTTTCATCGAAAGTAATGGTTAGTGAAGCTGCCATTGTTAGTTTTCGAAAATTTCTGAAACAAGACCACATCCATTAGTAATCACAAGAATATAATGATCATAAATGGGAAGTTCTATGGTTTCGTCTTTTCAAATTGCTCGAGGTAGATGACCCAAGCAATATGAGGAAGGCAAAATGCCATAGAAGGTACAATTGTTCTGATCGCAGGTATGGTAAGCCTGGAATGGGCATCCCAGTGACTGCTAGAAGCAATTGTGAACTTAAATTCGACTTATCGAGAAGCAGAGCTTGCTCGAGGTAAGAAGAATATAAAGTTGGAGTTACAGATGTGCTGGTCGCAATACAGTAGACCCTGAAAGGGCGTACTAGTACCGCTAGACACAAATGTTTTGAGACCGCATCCATGAGATGAGATTCTCTATTTTGAAAGGTCAAGATTGGATTCATCAAAGAGAGTGTTGACACCAAAAATGTCACTTTGCCTTTTCAAGATCCAAAGAGCTACATGAAGTCGCAACCTGCCATAAATAGGCAATGCTGCTTCCAAAAATCAAATCTTGTCAGAATCAAACAAAAACTGCAAGATTCTTCCAGACAGCCAAAAGAGGAGTACACAAGAAGTTTCGGGCCATTTCAAAATCATTTGGCCTAACTTCGCTTCTCCGACAGCTGAAAAGGAGCTCTCGGCGGCAAAGCTCTCCGGGACCATGGTTTCCAAGACAGAGCCTATGGATCATCTTAAAATGACTCCAATAGGTTCCCTGTCAAATTTCAAGTCAATCGGACATCGGTTGACCGCACATCAAACCGCGACATCTTCATCGCTACAAAAAGCAAGTCTACTGGTGATAGGACCCCAAACGGCTTCAAAACTCAAACAAAAGCCTATGGTTGGTCTTATTTATTACTCAGGAGGCTTCACACCAAATTTCAGGTCATTCCGACATCGTTTGACCCAGTTTCAGCTTCTGACGGAAAATCGGCAGCTCTACGCGACAAAGTCTTCGGCTTTCTTAGGAAATTGGAAGCTTTGCAAAATAAAATGCAAGGATTCTCATCAGGTTTCCTACAAAGAAATTAGGCCAATAAATGGTCAAAATGTCAAGGAAAAGTACAGAAGAAAAAAGAATAGAAAAACAGCAAAAACAGACGCAAAATGGGACACGAAAGGGGGAAAACCCCCCCAGGATCGCAGACCCCTGCGACCCTGGGCCAGGGTCGCCGGCGACCTTGGAACCCGGGGTCGCCGGGAAAGCCCCGGAAACCCCGGTTTTCACCGTTTTTTCGCGATTCGAAGAGCCCAGCCTCTGGTACTTTCCAAAATTCATACTTTTGAGACACCAAGTCCTCTGACATCCGTCCAAAACACGGGTCAATCATCAAGAGTATCGAAAACAATATTGATCGCCACCCGGTCAACCAAAAAAAGTGTGCTTTCTACCCAACCGATCGAGAAATCGACAGGACAGATGGCACCGACCCGCTGTTGGCAAACAAACTCCTGAAATTACATGATCATCTGATGTCGATCTACATGAAGATCCATCGATGATCATCGACAGAAGAATCCCAAAAGACGTGGCACGGCCCGCGACTCTTCAGCTGCTCGGCGACCACTTAATGCGATTAATTGACTAGCTTTATTACAGTCATTAATCCATTTCTTTGGACGGCCCAATCAGAAGCAAGCATTCGGGAGTTACAAGTCAAGAGATTCATGGCATTTAACCCATGAAACTCCTCCCATCATGGCGATTAAAGGCGATTAAATGCCCTCAATCTCCTCCGGCCAATCAAAAGCCAAGAAAAAGGAGTTACAAAATAAACAATTCAATTTTGTAACTCCTCCCATTATGCGGCTTAATGACAATAAAAGCCCATAAACCCACCTAAAAGGCTACCTAAAAGCCTATAAATAGGAGGGCTCTCCAAGAAGAAAAGGACATCACAGAACATCAGAAACATCAGAGAAAAAAGCACAAACACACAGACAGAAATCCAGAGAAAGGAAAAAGAGAGAAAACTCTGCGGAAGTTCTACACCGGCCACCGCAACAAGGTGACAAAAGTCCCTTGGGGGGTACCCCCCCCCCCCAAGGTCCTTGCCTTCTCCTCCTGCCTCCAATGGCTTAGATGTGGCTTTTCAGCCCGTCTACTCGGCTTTTTATTGGATATAGGACCTCCTTTTGGTCTTTGTCTTCTAAAAACCTGAGGTTATAGCCAAGCCAAGCGAATCAATAGCATCCTCTGTTCTCATCTGCATGGATGATGGCGAAGCCCACATATGGCTTGCGACCGTCAATCTAAACGAGTCCCCCACAATCTCCTGAGAAGTTAGATCCTCCTTTTCTTGCTTTTCATTGTAGTTTGTATTTTTCTAAAAGAGACAAAAATCACAACTCTTGTCTTTCATTATTGATAAGAATTGTAAATCGGCTATAAACGCCAAAATCGGCTATAAACGCCAAAAATCGGCTATAAATGCCAAAATCGGCTATAAATGCCAAAAAAAAATCGTCTTTCACGGCAAATCAAGAAAATGTCTCTTTTCTTAAATATATGTGCAATGGAAAACTTGAAAGAAGTTGATTTCCTTTTTACTTGCGAAGGTTGATCTCCGGATCACCACTTGCAATTCCAAGTAAAAATAGAAAATCTGGCACACCCACAAAAAAGAAATGTTGATGCACGCCCCTTGCCCCCCGGTTACGAAAGGGTCGGAACCAAACGGACTCCCACGTCCGCCGACCTCGGTAGGAACCCGAGCATCCGGGGCGCGGTCCATCAAGCTGGCTCCACCCGGTGCGACACGTTTATTTGAGAACACGATGCTAGAAATGAAATATTTGCATATCATATATTTTGCTCTATGCTTATATTTCTTTTCTCGATTCCTTGGCTACTTTATAATTGGTGGCCTATGTTGAATTCCGCATCTAAAAAAATGAGATGAGATTTTTGTTTGGAAATTTCCAATTCTTTGAATTTATTTCCACTCTTTCTCTTTTCAAAAAAAAAAATTTTAAAACAAAAAAAAATCAGATTTTTCATTTTGGATTCAAAATTGAGAAACTTTGTTCCTCTCCCTTCTGGGCACTGGCGCTCACGGAAATCGTTGAGACCGTGTTCGGATCGGGGATTGGGCCATTGTTTCTCTTCGATGAGTTCATTAAAGATCTAAAAAAAAAAAAATGAAATGAGATTTTTGTTTGGAAATTTCCAATTCTTTGAATTTATTTCCACTCTTTCTCTTTTCAAAAAAAAAAACACAAAAAAAAATCAAAATTTTCAGTTTGGATTCAAAATTGAGAAACTTTGATCCTCTCCCTTCTGGGCACTGGCGCTCACGGAAATCGTTGAGACCGTGTTCGGATCGGGGATTGGGCCATTGTTTCTCTTCGATGAGTTCATTAAAAAAAATATATATATATATATACATATATAAAAACAAAAAAAAGACATAGACCACTAAGGTTAAACCAACTGTGTTCTTTGATCATGGTTGATTCAAAGAAAAGCCTTGTCCAGAGTGTGGAGACAGCTTGACTGTTCTAGGCAAGGGTCCTCCAAACGGGTTCATTAAGTAATCCTACCCTTACCTGGGGGCAATTCTATCAATCAAGATTTCATAAGACCGGGTTAGGAGGCCTATGTGTACTCTCTCGTCTTTTAAATAAATAAAAATAAATAAATTTTAAAAAATATATATATAAAAATTTTAAAATAAAAAATAAAAAATAAAAATTTTTTTCAAAAAAAAAATCTTAAAAAAAAAATAAAAAAAATATAGAAAATAAAAAAAAAGATTTTTTTTTTTAAAAAAAAAAATCTTCAAAATCTTCAAAAAAAAAAAAAACTCGTCATCTTTAGATTCAGATCCGAGAAATTATGGTTCATTTCTTTCTGAGCACTGGCGCTCGCGGAAATCGCTGAGCCCGTGTTCAGATTGGAATACCATCTGCTCTCTTTGATGAATCCAATCTTGACCTTTCAAAACAGAGAATCTCATCTCATGGATGCGGTCTCAAAACATTTGTGTCTAGCGGTACTAGTACGCCCTTTCAGGGTCTACTGTATTGCGACCGGCACATCTGTAACTCCAACTTTATATTCTTCTTACCTCGAGCAAGCTCTGCTTCTCAATAAGTCGAATTTAAGTTCACAATTGCTTCTAGCAGTCACTGGGATGCCCATTCCGGGCTTACCATACCTGCGATCAGAACAATTGTACCTTCTATGGCATTTTGCCTTCCTCATATTGCTTGGGTCATCTACCTCGAGCAATTTGAAAAGACGAAATCATAGAACTTCCCATTTATGATCATTATATTCTTGTGATTACTAATGGATGTGGTCTTGTTTCAGAAATTTCGAAAACTAACAATGGCAGCTTCACTAACCATTACTTTCGACGAAAACAAGCACCAACTCATGCTTCAACAGAAGCAAACCACGCGCACTTACAAGCGCCCCATCAGCTGCCGAAGTGTCAACTCCCTCGGCAACTCTCTAACTCCAGGTCGACCTCGACTCCCCGGACTATCGTCTTTGGGACGCTGGGACCGTTCCCACTTCCTGAGGAACAAACTGCTCCCTCCAAGAAGCAGAAACTCGCCTCTCAACGTGTCACTACCGTGACACCAAAGGCGAGCACCAGAAGGCCTGAAGCCCGTGGCAGCCCCACGAAGCCTCAACCTGCAAACAACCAGGTCTACCCCAAGACTTGGTCCCCAAGACCTTCACCAAAACAGAGAAGGTCCCAGACATCCACTAAGCCAGCATTCCTGGCCCCACTCAAGGAGAACCAGTTCTATCCTCTTGCCTACATGAAAGAGGAGAGACCCATCTCCAATCTGACTTCCAAGTCATCCCAGCATGAGCCGGCTTGTTCCTACAAGCCCAAAATCAAGTCATGCATCACAAGGCCTCCACAAGCACCTGCTAAGGCCTACAAACCTGCAGTTCGACCCTTCATCTCTACAGGGGCCGAAGTTCAAAAATTCAAAGCTTCGCTGCAACTGGCGAAGGATAGGGTTCGCATCCTATCCTTGCCCAGCTACAAAGAAGACAGGCTCGGCTGCTGCGCCCGAGGGAGCACATCCTTCATCGTCAAAGCCCAGTCAGAGCTGACCGAAGCTCAAATTGCTCGTCGTATACGCCGCCGCGTGTCGTACCGACAAAAGAGACTAGAGAAGCAAAGGACCCAGCCTCCCACACTTCAAGTCTCTCCCAAATGGGTCGAAAAAGAAAGACCCAACAAGTTGCTGCCGTCCATATGGTTGGAAAAAACCAGAAGGCGCCAAAAATCAGCAACAAAAATCCATGTCCGACGTCCGATGACCCGCAGCGTCTCCAGGACAAGAAGACATTCAGAAGAATCCCCTACTCCTTCAAGCAAAGGACAGCAGAGTGATCCTTCCTCAAGCTCCTCTTCAAAAAGAATGAGCCCCAGCTCAGTCACCAGGACAGTTTCTTCGTTCGAATCACGAAGGATGAATGTCTTGGCTACAAATTCTGAGCCACCACCCCGCAATCCACCTCCAGAAGATGCGATCACCCGCATCCAGCAGTTGGAACAGGGCCAGCAGAGGATTGAAACTCTGATGGAAAACCTTCTCCTCGCCTTCCAAAATCAGGCGAACAATGAACCTCCTCCGAATCATCAAGACGACGAGGTAAATGGAGAAGAAAATGAGTCACGCGCCCTTACCAAAAAGGACGTAGATGGTATCCTCGCCAAAGCAAAAGAAGAGGATATACTCAAGGAGCATGGGATCAAGCCACCATATCCCTTATGGATGGACTCGGTCCCGTTCCCCACCAAATTCAAGCATCCTACTCTCCAAACATATACGGGGAAAGGATCAGCCAGACAGCACGTCATCCACTTCAAGATCCTGATGGGAGCTATCGCGGATCAAGATGCACTCAAGATCCGCCTCTTTGCAAGTACCTTAAAAGGTACGGCCTTCGATTGGTACTCGACTCTGCCGGATGACTCAATCCAAAACTGGGCCATGTTAGAGACACGCTTCCTGACTCACTTCAAAGGTGAAGATCATCCCGCTACTATGGCTCAGCTGTGAGCCTAAAACAGGGGGAGAATGAGTCAACATATGACTTCATTCACAAGTGGAAAGCAATGGCATACAAATGCTCTGATGTATTGCCACAAGCGTCGCTAGTCGACATCTGCCGAAACAACATGAGAGCCAGAATCCGCTCCATGATCATCGGCAACAAATCAAAAAACCTGGAAGAACTCCTAGAAGCTTCCATGGAAGCTGAAACGGTGATTAAAGACCTCAACAGTCAGAAATCATCAAGAAAAGAGCCAACCGCCATTACGACCTCAAAACCAAAGAAGAAAGAGGTCCTCAATGTGCAGACCAAGTCAGCTCCTCAGCCACCAAAGAAAGCTGAAAACAAAGCTGTTGGTAAGAAACCTGAACTCTCTGATGCCTTCAAAGAACGAGTAGAGAAGAAATACCCGTTTGATGAAGATGTTGAAGAAATCTTCGGGGCTCTTGTGGCAAACGACAAGCTCACCTTGCCTGAACCAAAAAGACCGGGTGATGTTGGCAAAACCAACGATCCTCGGTACTGTCCATATCACCAGATGATCTCGCATCCTCTCAATCAATGCTTCGTTGTGAGAGATAAAATAAATGAGATGTGGAAAAACGGAGTCATCACCTTTGACAAAAACTATGGGTCTACCTCCGTCAACATGGTGACATGTGGACAAACATCAAGATCACCGAAGAAGAAGATCACTACTTCCTTCAAGGTGATAAACTCAATCGAAGCGTCCAAGGAACTGGTTCCTTACCTGACACCAGACGGACAAACCGATATGGGTACATCCCGATCTCCTGGAAGATGAAAATTGGGAGGTCGTGAAAATAAAGCCTACAGCTCAACAGCAAAGGCAGGCTAGGAAACATCTCCTCAAGCTCAAAACGGCAAGAGAGACCCAGCCAAAACTAGAGGTCAAAGAAAAGGCAGAGGCTTCCTCTACCGCTTCACTGGAGAAGCCATGCAGGAGACATCATACTCTTGCATTCGGTAGTTGGATTCTCCATTGATGGATACGAGTCCAGCGACACCGATGATGGATTCGAATCCAACTACACAGATGAGTGGGAGGAGTCCCTTGAAACAGGAGAATATCTCTCCGATGAAGAATGGGTTCCTGAGTCTCATCTTATGCCGGTAATCTGGTATAACCCCCTACAGCCACAAGGATCCTGGTCTGATGATGAAGAAGACCAAGAAGCTGTACAAGAAAATGCTGCTGACCCAGCACCTCTCATTACTCCACTGGAAATCAACAATGTTGAGCCACAAAGAGATGATGAAGAAGAAGATCCGGCTCCCATACCTGATCTTGAGGAATATGCAAGGATCTTGCAAGCGACTCGCTCTAGAACAAGAGCAAGAACGCGTCAACGAGCCTCCTCGCAATCCAGAGCCTGAAGTCCCTGAAGACCACCAGGTTACATCCTCCCTTAACTCCTGAAAATGGAGAAAATTGCTGGATAGACGATCCTCTTACATCCGAGGATGAGTCTGACTCCGATCAGGCAACGTCTCCCATCAGAGCTTCCTGTAATGTGATAATTCGGGATTATAGCTCTTCCGAAGCATCGTCTGATGAGAGCACTTACACTCCGGCGACGCCTAGCAATGTATCTTCTGGAGCCACCTCGTCTCACGTGACTTTCACTGAGATGACACCCTCTCAGGTTTTCTCTCCTGAGACTGTGACTTCAAGTTCAACACCCTTCCTGACTGAAGAATTCCCAGCCATTGATGCTTGGGACGATGAATTAGTCAACGAAGAAGAAAGATTGCTGGATGCTGTTCAGGACTTATTCCCGGAAAATGCTCCATGCAACACAATCACTGAAGATGGTAACTCTGCTGCTCATACATCCTCAGCAAATGAAAAACGACAGCCTCTTGATCCTGAAGACAATCTTCCAAACGAAGACCCTTCTCAAGAAGCTCTCGAAGTTGGTAGAGGCACCCGCTCTGGCCGGGACTACCACAAAAATTACAACCAATCTTCCTTTACATATGTAAATCCTTTGGGAAAAGATGTTGTAAGCGCCCCTAGTGGCAACAATGATGAAACATGCAGGCCCTAAGGAGGCTTTCAAGTATGACTTGATTGAACACTTCAAGCACATACCTGCACGTCTGCACATCCTAGATTTGTTGCGAATGTCTCCGCACACTCGTGATAATCTCATTTCGGAATTACAAAAACTGAATGAGGATGTCGACAAACATGCCCTGCAAGTCCTCCAAATTGAAATGGATTACCGGGTCAAAAACTCAGAAGCCTCCTCAAAGGGAGAAAAGAAGAAAACTGAGGGATCATGCATTGAATGCCTCTCGGTTAAAAAAGCAGCCAGTGCAACCATCGCCTTCACAAAGGATGACCTCCTACTTGGCGAAACCAGGCATAACCGACCCCTGTACTTCACAGGGTATATCAAGGAAATGCCTATGCATAGAGTTCAGATCGACCCAGGTTCTGCACTCAACCTCATCTCCACATCGGCTCTTGAAGAGTTGGGTATCCCACCCAGCAAACTGAGCCACACATCGTATCTATCTTTGGATACGATGGGAGTACTCAAAGGCCTATCGGCAAAATCAGGTTCAAATTGCAGATAGGTGATCTTATCTCTGAGGTCACAAGTGTATGCAATAAAAGACCCCCTTCATGCTACAACATCCTTCTCGGACGCCCTTGGATCCATGAGAATGGTGTTGTCCCTTCAACTCTACATCAATGCATCAAGTTTGTTGGCGACGACGGCATGATACATCGAGTCTTTGCGGACAGAAAACCCTTCAAAGGTAAAGAGATCCACTTCGCAGACTCACAGATGTATGAAGGTGAAAAAGAAGAAGAGGAAAAGCATACAGCATCCTTTGCCGAAAAATCTCCAGAAAGATAAAGGCAAAGCTCCTCAACAATCACCGGAAGAAAACAAACCATCCGGTAAATCTGAGGAGAGCATGCAAACTCCCTTCATCATCTCCCTCAAATCTTCAAAGCCTTTGGTCATCACAACTAAAGTGAAGAAGGCAAAACAAAAGCCTGGGGGCAAATTTGTTGTCTCTTTCGTGTCTATCATGCAAGACACGGACTCGGATTCAGAGCCAGAAGACGACACATCGTCAAGCCAAGCTGACACTCAGCAAGTTTAGCCCGCTCTTACTCCAATGGAGACAACTTCTGACATAGAAGATCCTACGTCAGCTTCCTTCGTTGTTCCAGCAACTTCAGCAAAGGAAAAACCGATCTTCTTCCATAGATCGGATGCCTTCTTCATCAAACTCCATGCTTGAACCTTTCCAAAATAAAGGTACGCCTCAACTATCCTTATACCGTTCTGTGGCACAAGCTATTATGAAGAAAATGGGCTATGACGCTCAAAACCCAGTCGGTTTGGGAGAAGGACGCGGTATTCTCACGCCATTGGGGCCCGTCTTGACCAAAAAGCCAGCTGGAAGATTGGAGACTCTACGGCTATGTAGAAAAGTCTTCACACGGGTTAGGGGTATGATCCTGACACTCCCTTGAGACAGTTGACACAAAGGCTTAAAAGTCAATATACTGACCAAGCCTCAACATCTCAAATCCATGAAGACATCGATCTCCCTGGATATCTCTTTGATGAGTCACCTGACAAAGAATCCAGGAAGCTCATCCAATTGGCACGATTTTCTCCGAAAATGAAGAGGAGTTGTCCGATGGCACAGACGTGTGGACTTCTGACCCAGAAGAACCCTCATCTCCAAAAGAAGTAGCCTACTTCGACTCGGTTCAGCAGGCGATTGGGATCATCTCATAGCAAGCCTTGGGAAAAATTACCGATCAAGAAGACCCGTGGAAAGGAACAAAACCTTGGTCTGGAAATGCCCTTGAAACCCCAGAAGGTTTCGTTGAGCTGGAAGCCTCCGAAAATATTGTGGAGGAACCACCTTCGAACCTTCCAACAGAAGATCCTGTTCAAAAGATAGACTTGGGAACACCAGATAACCCACGTCCTATATTCATAAGCAAGAATATAAAGGATGATGAGTTACCCGAGTATATCGCCTTTCTTCGTGAGTTCGTTGATTGCTTTGCATGGTCTTACGCTGAAATGCCAGGCTTAGACCCCAAAATAGCAGTTCATAAACTCAATCTTCAAGAAGACATCAAGCCTGTCAAGCAAGGCCAAAGAAGATTCCGTCCAGATGTGATGGATAAAATTGAACAAGAAGTTCAAAAACTCAAAGCGTCGGCTTCATCCGTGAGGAACAACATCCTGAATGGTTGGCCAACATTGTCCCCGTGACAAAGAAAAATGGGCAGATCAGGGTCTGTATGATTATAGAGACCTGAATGGCGCATGCCCAAAAGATGAATTTCCGCTCCCCATACCAGAGGTAATGATTGATACTACCTGTGGATTCGAGGCGAATGACATTCATGGATGGTTTCTCTGGCTACAATCAGAATAAGATGCATCCTGAGGATGAAAAACATACATCCTTTCGAACCCCATTTGGCGTGTATTGTTACACTGTCATGCCATTTGGTCTGAAAAATGCTGGTGCCACATATCAGAGGGCTATGATGAAAATATTCCAAGATATGCAGCACAAGACGGTTGAATGTTACGTTGATGACCTCGCCGTCAAAAGCAAAAGAAAGAAGATCATCTAGAAAACCTTCGAGAAGTCTTCCTCCGCTTCGCAAACACAAACTGCGAATGAATCCATTGAAATGCTTCTTCGGCGTCTCGTCGGGTAAGTTCCTCGGATTTTTAGTTCGGAAAGCTGGAATAGAGCTTGACCCCATAAAAGTCAAAGCCATTCTAGAAATGCCCTCTCCAAGAACCTTGAGAGAACTCAAAGGGCTTCAAGGGAGATTAGCCTACATCAGACGGTTCATCTCCAATCTTTCGGGGAAATGCCGCCCATTCTCCGATTGATGAAAAAAGGTGTAAACTTTGTCTGTGATGCTGACTGTGAAGCTGCTTTCCAAGACATCAAGTCATACCTGACAAAACCTCCAGTGTAGCTGCTCCTACCACTGGAAAACCATTCATCTTGTACACAAGAGCCCTTGATCACTCTTTGGGAGCTCTGCTTGCAAAGAAAATGATCAAAGAAAAGAAGCTGCTCTATATTACCTCAGCCGCATGCTAGTAGGTGCAGAGCATCGCTACTCTCCAGTCGAAAAAAGAATGTCTTGCAGTGATGTTCGCCGTACAAAAGCTGCGTCACTACTTGCTTTCCAATACAGTCTACCTGGTCTCGAGGGTCAACCTCTTGAAGGTCCTTGTCACAACGGCAGGTTCTCTCAATGCTCGACTGGCAAAATGGTCCATCCTTCTGTCACAATTTGATATTAGGTATGTACCACAAAAAAGCAATCAAAGGGCAAGCTCTAGCGGACTTCCTCGCAGAGCATCCATTGCCTAAAGATTCTCCACTCAGAGATGATCTCCCAGACGAACCAGTCTACAATGTGGAGACTTCTCACAAAGTGCCTCCTGGGACATGTACTTTGACGGCTTGCAACCAGGACAAATGAAAAAAAGACAGCTGATCTCGGGAGTTGGCATCCTCTTTGTTAGCCCCGACAAATACATGATTCCACACGCTTTCTCGCTACTGGAACCATGCACAAACAATGCATCTGAATATCAAGCTTTGATCTTAGGATTGGAACTCGCCATCGAATCCGGTTATCACCATGCTGGAAGTCTTTGGAAGACTCTCCAACTGATCGTCAACCAGATGAATCAGAAATTTGAAGTCAGGAAGCCAAATTTGTTGCCCTACTACAACAAGGCACAATCACTTCTGCAAAAGTTTGACATCTGTCCACATCACCCACATTCGTAGAGGTGAAACATACGTGCGAGTGCCCTAGCCGGACTGGCCGCATCCATGGCAATCCAGGAAGGGGGACAACATGCAAATCACAGTGTGCGAAGAAGAATCCTTCCTCCTCTTAACACACACCAAGCAGTTGCTGAATGCCACCAAGTGGTCGGAAGTCGGATTTCAATCCTTCAAACTTCAATTGGCGACTGGAGGGATCCGTTCATTGATTACATTATGTTCGGAATCCTACCTGAAGATCCAAAAGAACGGGTAAGCATCCAAAGGCGAACCCCAAGCTTCCATTTGGATATTCCTTCAAAAATCCTTTACAGGAAATCCTTCAACGGAGTACTTCTACGCTGCTTGTCACAACAAGAGGCTGAAGAAACACTCAAAGAAGTTCATGCTGGTCTTTGTGGAGCTCATCAGGCTGGACCTAAGCTCTATGATCAGATAAAAAGGTTAGGATATTACTGGCCTACCATGGTAGCTGACGCAATGCAATTTGCTAAGCGCTGCCAACAATGCCAAGTTCATGGAGATTACATTCACATGCCTCCAGAATGGCTGCATCCTACAGCGATCTCATGGCCTTTCGAAGCCTGGGGTATGGACATTATAGGTCCTATTTCTCCCCCTTCAAGCAAAGGTCATCGCTTCATCTTCGCCGCTACGGATTACTTCTCCAAGTGGTCAGAAGCATTTGCGTTTAACGAAATGAAGACCTCATCAGTCCTTCAGTTCCTACGCACCAACATCATTTGTCGTTTCGGCATACCCAAAAGATTCGTCCATGATAACGGACCACAGTTCCGGGATCATCGATTCTACAGGTTCTGCGACAAATACAAAATCCAAAGCTGTCCTTCGACTCCATACAATCCGGCAGCAAACGGGTTAGCAGAAGCTTTCAACAAGACACTCTGCAAAATCCTCAAAAAAATGGTCTCTAATCACAAAAGAGACTGGAGCGACAAAATGTCTGAAGCTTTGTGGGCCTATCGAACCACCGTTCGAGGACCAACCCATAGCACACCATTCTCCTTGGTCTATGGATGCGAAGCTGTCGTGCCCTTGGAAGTACAAATTCCTTCCTTGAGGGTATCCTTGCAAAATGACATGACTCAAGAAAGCAATGTCAAATTGCGACTCCATGAGCTGGACAATCTCGATGAGAACGGCTCGAAGCTCAACAAAGCATTGAACTTTACCAAGCACGTATGGCAGGATCTTTCGATAAAAAGGTCAGGCAACGCGCCTACAAAAAGAGACTTGGTTCTTGCGGTAAAAAGACCAATGGTCTTCGCTCACAAGTCCAAAGGCAAATTTGAGCCGAAATGGGAGGGACCCTACGTCATCGACAAAGTTTTCTCCAATGGCGCATACGCACTCCTAAACATGGAAGGTGACAGATGTATGCTGCCCATCAACGGCAAGTTCTTAAAGCGGTACTACCCTTGAAGACTTACCCAACTGGGTAAGAGCAATGCCTGTATGGCCAAAACCGGTTTCCAGGTACACGCTCGCTAAACCCACCCTTTTTTAGAATTTTCATATCAAATGTTGAAATTTCTAGAAATCTAAAACAATGCTTACTTTCATCGTTTCATTGTTCAAAAAAAATATCCAAGTTTAGGAACCTTTCCCTAACTTGACCAAAATTTTCAACCCTTGAACCCAAAATTCATGGTTTGAAACAAAATCCGGATTCAGGGATTTCCACCCTAGTCCACCCTGCCTTTTACCGCCAAAATGGTTTTAGGTCAAAATTATGACCCTCGTGTCTTTAAACAAAAAAAATGGTTTTTCAAAAACCGCGAGGAAGCGACGCTTAGTCGATACTCGCACAAATCGGAAGCAAGCGAACCACGTTCGACACTTCCAAAATCGCAGGGAAGCGACATTTCGTCGATACTTGCAAAATCCAAAACGTGGAAACGCAACATTTCAGTTGATATCCACAACCCAAATTTCAAAGGTTCGAAAAAACCTAAAAAACTGTGGAGACGCAACATTTCAGTTGATATCCATAACCCAAAGGTTCGAGAAAACCACAAATTTCAAAAATCGTGGGGAAACGACATCAAGTCAGTACCCGCAAAACCAAAATTTTTGAAAAGCAAGGATGCGACATTCCATCGATACTTGCACCCAAATCCGCGAGGATGCGACATTCCATCGATACTCGCAACCGAATGAGCAAGGATGCGACATTCCATCGATACTTGCAAGAACATTCAGCAGGGAGGCGACTTTTAGTCGATACTTGCATTTTTTTTAAAACCAAACCGGCTATAAATGCCATCAAAACAGGCTATAAATGCCACAAACCGGCTATAAATGCCATCAAAACAGGCTATAAATGCCACAAACCGGCTATCAATGCCACCAAACAAAACCGGCTATCAATGCCACAAAAAAAAAACTTGGATTTCAAAAAAAAACCGGCTATCAATGCCACCAAAACAAAACCGGCTATCAATGCCAAAAAAAAACCGGCTATCAATGCCAAAAACAACCGGCTATCAATGCCACCAAAACTGGCTATAGATGCCACAAAAAAAAAACTCGGCTATCAATGCCACAAGAAAAGCTGGCTCTCATGCCAAAATTGGCTTCCATGCCACAAACAAAAACCTGGCTTTCATGCCAAAACAATTACTTGACAAA